>OY743141.1:33150163-33630163 GCA_963555695.1 Dasypolia templi
TAGCTCTCTTTCCCTCTCTTAATTTTTGCTGTGCCCGACAGGGTCCATATTTATATTTTATTTAGTTTTATCATCTATGTATACTCAATAAAGTATTGAGTATTGAGTTAGGATCGAACGACTGCGCAAGGCAAGGGACCAAAAGGTGGTGGTCAGCTTTAAGACCAGGGAAGAGCTGACCAGGGTGACCGACCGGATAAGGAAAGCCGGTAATTTAGTGGTAGAGGAGGTGAAGAATAAAGACCCACTCATCATCGTCAAGGACGTCTTCTCCTGCCACACCGATGCGGAATTTACCCAAGCCCTGCAGAGGCAAAACACACACCTGATAGGGGACAAACCTGCGGAGGATTTGAGGTTGGGGGTGAAGTACCGTCGTAGGACGAGGAACCCCCATATGGGCCAATTCATCCTGCAGGTGTCCCCTACGGTATGGCAGAGGCTGGCAATGGCGGGTCGCGTACACATCGACCTACAGCGAGTGCGAGTGCAGGATCAGTCGCCACTGGTGCAGTGCACTCGCTGTCTGTGTTTCGGCCACACTCGAAAACTGTGCTATCAGCCCGCCGACCTGTGAATCCATGTGGAGAACCCCATTTGCGTGCTGATTGCCCGTCGCGACTGGCAGAGGGGGCTCCGAAGTGCCACAATTGTCTGTCAGCCTAACTGGAGCGGACTGACCACAACGCTTTCGACAGCGAGTGCCCTATTCGTTTGAAATGGGACGCATTGGCACGCTTGTCGGTTGCGTATTGCTGAAGTAAAATTAGCCGTTTTGCGTGGATGTGACGCATATTTTCCCCCGATTTGTTCTCTTTGGTGTTTTTGTTCGATCACTGCGTCATGTTTACCGTAAATAAACGATATTTTCTTTCTTTTCTTTCTTTTCTTTCACTACCAGAAATATGAACCACAGCGGTATGGTTTTCAAAATTTATGTTCAGGAATTAAAAACTACAAACGTTACTAAAAACAAAGAAATTAGCTAATCGGAAAAGCAAATTGGAGCCAATTTCATGAGAAATTGGCCCAATTAAACGCAGACACCAAATTTAATTCAGCCAAAATTAGACATCAACTTACCGTACCGTTGTGGTTTGACAAGCTTGATACGAAGAACATGAAATGCCGCATTCAAAGCGATGCACGAATCCAGAGTGCGCAGGTCGCCGAGCAGTGCCTAAAACAGAACGCAAAATATGATCACGAGGGAGTGACAGCACAGTTCGAGACCTGGAAGTGCCTCATTGAAGAGCCTTGCGAATTACCTGTACAAAACGAAGTCAAGAATAACAGCTTTGAGTCTGCCAGGATTTATAAAAAGTATACATTGCATAAAATTTAGTAAAATTAATAAGATTAGAAATGAACGTAACAAAGTAGAGTAAGAAAATATGATTATACTATATATTGTATATATATAAGGATAACCATATAATTATAGAGAGTAGAATAAGTTATAGATAAGAATATTATTGGAATTAGTACAGTAGACTCAAAAATTTAAAACATAAAAAGTGATACAAAAATAATAAAGATAAATAAGTTTTAAGATATGTAAGATGCTAGCTTTTAAGAAAAACCCATTGCAAATACAAAATAACGGTAGTAAGGATTTAATATGACATTAGACGAAGTGACGTTTCCATGAATTATCCAATTCTTTGAAATGGATTGCCCAAAAATTTAACAAAAAGAAAGACGCAAATCAGAACTCAAAGTCTCTGATCATATCAGCGGGACACGGTGATAGTGATAGTGAACCGATAGGTATAAGTACATATTTCACCAAACAGTGGCCCAGTGCTATGCGTAATGCTGGTAAAAATGAAAGGGCTACGTTGCCTACCGTGCTAAAGACTCAATAGTATAAATAATCGGGGGGCACAGTAGTGCCCCCGTTAAGTCGAGCGCGAAGCAAACACTGCCGTACCATCCTTTACTGGAACCATTTCGCCGCATTTTCAGGCCCCTATTTGAGAACCTCTGGATAAGACCAGAACGCAGAAATTTTCGTCATCCAGTAAGCTATAATCACATACTTAAAATCCAAAATTCCAGTCTGTAGGTCATTAAGGTCCGAAGTTAAGCGAAAGCAAAGTTTCGCATTTATGACACTCACTCACTCATGATCATCAGAATAGAACTAGTACTTCCCAGAAACTCAGACAGCTGAAATTTGGTACAGAGTTAGGGTTTAATGGCCACATAAAGGGAAAACTCTAAAAAATAGGATAATCGAATATATGGAGTACCTGGTGACCCTGATTAGAAAACACAAGAGCCCAACAAATACATTAGAGATCGACATACCGCCTTTACAAAAAATATTGAACTTGGGGGGCCACTTCATTTGATGTCAAAAATCGAAGGTCTGAAGTATCTGATGAAGAACGCTCAGCTGGTATCAGCTGTAAGTGCTAATTTAGTTTAGACTTACCATGTCATAATTATAACTTTTTTTTTTTTTAAAGCTATAGCTTTAAAAAAATATAAGTTCGTATAATTAAATCAGTGATGGTAAACCAACAACCAAGCCATAACCAGTCTGATATAGTACCAAATCAAGCATATCAACCAAATATTAACCAACTCAGAAGTAAGTGCTAAACAAAGCAGGAACTAGATTCTACAGATACCCACACTTTGCCTGACTTATGGAAGTGCGCTATTGTGCGTCCTCTACCCAAAAGCAGTAACCCAAGTACTTATAAAGATCTACGTCCTTTTAGCATTTTGCCTTGTTTGTTGAAAGTCTTGGAGAGGGTGGTTTATAACCAAATGTTTAGAATACTTAGAAGCAAATCACATGCTCCCCCACCTTCAGTCTGGTTTTAGGAAAGGCCGTGGGATGACCACAGCCCTTTCTGACCTAGCACGAAATATCCTCGAGGCACGGGACAAGGGAGAGGGAACAATCCTCGCACTTCTTAATTTTTCACGGGTTTTCGATGCAATAAACACCGCACGGTTACTTTCCAAGTTGGCTTATTATGGTTTTACGGAAACAATTCGCTAGCTACTTGCAAAATAGGTCACAGTTCGTTGAAATTCAGTAGGAGGATGGACCAAAGATGTCATCCCCCCACGTCAGATGCCACGTGGTATGCCTCAGGGATCCATTTAAGGATCCCTTTTGTATATCCTTTACAGCGAAACCATGATTAAGTACTTCCAGCAGTGCAGGTATCACATGTACGCGGATGATATACAACTATATATAACTTTTAAACCAGCTGATACATTGCAGGCAGTGGAAAAAAACGGGGAAAAAATAGATTAGAGAGAGTGGTGATAGCATGCAACCTTGGGTTAACCACGGATGCGGAAATAAGTTTAATGAAACTCATCAGTAACTCCATGAGGAGTTGTTTTTATAGAGTAAAACTTCTAGTTTCAATTAGAGACTACCTGAGTGTTGATCTACGTAAGCAATAAGTGCATAGCCTTATTTTATCGAGGCTTAACTATTGTGATACCGGGTATGGCCCATGCCTGTTAGCAAGAACAGAAAAGCTGAGACAACGCGTACAAAATGCGTGTACACGGTTCTGTGTAAAGGTACCTCGAAGAAGTCATGTTAAATCGGCTGCTAGAAGAAAGTTGATTATGGCTGGTTTACTTTTGGAGTAGTCACTACGCAAAAAATGCACTATTTGTTTGAAAAGTTAAGTTGGAGGCAGAGCAAATATTACATCACAACATAGGACCGCAGCATTCAGGGGGAGTTTCAGATACGCAACCACGCACTGTTGGAATAACTTTCCTTTAAAATCGTGAGGACAAGAAAGCTTATATTTGAGTATTTTTAAAGAAATATTTCATGCAGATATACCTAGCAATCCACAAGATTGTAAAACAAGTTCTAGTAACAATAGCTGACCTTTTTGTACTTACCTCAAGGGTTATCGCCTACGGGCAATGGATATGGATTTCCAGTAGTGTGTGTGGCCTCTGTCTGATTTCTCCTTATTTTGGTCCGGTCTGTGTCATTGTCGCAGGAGGAATGGTAGTCCTAAATTATCTAGGTTGTGTTTGTTGTGAGTCTTTCTGAAGCTGCATTATCTGGGTGGGACAATAGGTATGTATAAAATTTCAAAAAGTGTCAGACGGTTTAGCTACCAATTTTGTTTAATGTTAGGCTGGGTTTTTGTCTCAATTTAGTTTAGCATTAAGATATACTACCATGAAGATCAGGAGAACACTATCGAGCTGTACCAATTGGTTAAAGTATCGCTTTGATCGAAAAAGCGTGGTCGTCGTTTGCCAACGACAAGCCTCGAAGCATGTCGTTGTGCAAATGCTCGCTGCGCATTTCCCATGGTGCCTAGAAAACATTATGGTGTATGAATGAAGACTTCCCTACTTAATAATTGAGTATTGATAGTATCGAAATTATAGTTAAAATGTATATCTAGAGTTGGTAATAGGCATTTTTGTTTTCATTGTAATGTGCTTATAATTCTCTATTTAATGAATTAAGTTACGTAGTGGAATTTTGTAATGCCACCCGAAGGGAAAGTACTGTTAACAATGTAGATAATTTTACTCAAAGTAAACATTCCTTTATTTTTTAACAGAAAGAAAGCTGCATTCAAAGATTTTCGAAAATTCGCTTGCCGTACCCGGGAATCGAACCGGCTAAAATTTGTAAAAATTACACCCTGTAATTTTATGGCATCGATCGTTACCAGGATCAATGATAAGGATGAAATCTCTCTATGAAACTTGATGAATTAAATGAAAGGAAACCCATAAATCTGGACTTATAAATTCAATGAGTCAAGTTCAAGCTCTTTAACAAAAACATCAATTTTGAACTTATGGTAGTAATTAATAATTATCATTGACGTCATTTATCCTTTAAAATGACGAATTATTATTAAGATAAGATGATTGCAATTTGCACGTGTTTGTAATGCAGAATCCTTTCGTAGATGCGACATAATGCGTGTATGAGGTAGTTTTGTTTGTGCAGAATAAACAATTTTTCTTTCTTCTTCTTCTATCTGACTACTCCGAGAAGAAAGGCCGAAACAAAATCAGAGGTCACAGTCTCTTTTAAAGTCAAGACATAATCTTGATTAGATCATATGAAAACCATGTAGATTGGTGTCTG
Organism: Dasypolia templi; assembly: GCA_963555695.1. Lineage (NCBI taxonomy): Eukaryota > Metazoa > Arthropoda > Insecta > Lepidoptera > Noctuidae > Dasypolia > Dasypolia templi. Next base: position 33,155,283 of record OY743141.1, read on the forward strand.
AAATAGTATTTTGAAGAAAGAACCACACCGAATGAGTAGACGAGGAAAGAAATAAAGCGGGTTATTTGCATCACTTATATGTTTAGCAAAGAACACAATACAGAGCAGAACACAAACTGGCAGAAGCCATCTTAGCAAGCTACTGAGTCACATGACTTTGTTCCAGAACATTATAATGTTACTACCAATATACCTCAATTATATACAAACCATAGGACCTGTTTCATTAATCAAACAAAAAATAACATGCCTATAAAACTATAACAAAATCTCTCAATTACAAAACAGTTTCCCTCTTAACCTTTTAAATATGACGCCCCCCAAAGCTTAACAAATAGCTTAGCAAATATCTGCAAATTGGTCAGTGGTAGCTATATTCTGCAACTTGATAATATTATAATCAATCTTCTCTTTTACAAAACATTTCTTTGTATCTAAATGTTTGACTCTACAATTACCACTGGTCATCACTGGTCATCACTGGTCATCACTGGTCATCCGCGCTATTTTGATAGTCAACCATATTGACCATTGCCAATACTTTTTCCAAATCGTTGCAGGATTTGCTGTTGTTCCTGCACCTTGGTAATAAAATCTGCGACACACATGTCGTCCTCAATCTTAAGTTGAAAAACCTTTAGTTGACACATCATATTATGCAGTAAATATGCATGTCATATATAAAAAGGTACAAATATAAAAAAAACAAAACAGTTTGCAAAATAAACATCAACATTTTAATTATGTGAAAATTATTGAAGCAGCACAATCAAAATACGCGCATTGAAGTGGAGTTGCGGACACCAGCCCGTATTAACTATTACCTAACAGACAAATTCTTCTCCACACATCTCTAGAAAATTCAACCCATTCTCATTCACTCTATCATCCCCAAATGCACCTAATACTTTTTCGTACCCATTCCTCTTCACACCAACTCAATTATTTAAGTCCCCAAGCATAACAATCTTCTCGTTTAACCTACATCCCTTAACTAAATCCCTTATACTGCCCCTAAATTCGTCCCTCTCCGAAGGTGAGCTTCGTATATTGGGTGCATTAACGCACAAAATAAATATACGGTTTAGGCCCACCTTTGTTCTTACCCAAATAATCTTGGGGCTCACACAAACATGATCTCTGAGCGGATGATGAAATGTGTGAAAGACTTTTCACACATTTTATCAACCGCTCGGAGAGGACAACCCTTACACCCTGGAGGTCAGATAATAGTGTTTAGCTATGTACACAGTCTATCTTTTCATCTCATTCACACATAACACATCTATCTTTTTATCCTTCACCATCTCACACCACCTTATCTATCTTATCGTTTATAACTTCCTGCACATTCAAGCGTAGCTAAGCGACATTCCGCCGCTCGCTTTTCTCCCCCCTTGTGAACCACTGACGTGTTATGTGGCGAGCAGCACCGCCGCCTCCGAATTGATTAGTAATGTTTGAAATACATTCCTACATGAATAAGAATATTTGTCATTATTAGGTTTTTAAAATACCCCTCGAAGGGATTATAGAGTGTGGTAAAAGTACGGCTGTCCATTTATCTCAAATATATAGCTTTTGTCAGAAAATAAAGAGTTACAAGTTTAAAGCAAAAATTAAGTGCTTGAGGGAGGATTTTACTGGGTTTCTGAATTAAACTAAAGGAAGTAAAACTATCGTAATTATTAATTTACCAAAACTTTCGTATAAAAGGAGTGAAGGGGGTGCTACATTTTGTAGGAGAATACATAAATCAAGCGGACAAATAAAATATATATAAAAAGAGAAACTGGCTGACTTATAAACGCACAGCCGAAACTAGTGGAACTAGGAACGTGAAGTTTTGCATTTTCATAATTTAGTTTGGGAGAGCACTAACAAGGGTTTTATGCTTGTATGAAAATCTTATTTGTTTTAGTTAATAAACTTGAAACTTGCCACAAATACTAACTTTTATGATTTTATGACGGAACCTTGCCGAATAACTACCGTCCTATAGCTGTATTAACCGCTTTATCCAAAGTTCTTGAACGCTTGATTAACAAAAGATTGGTTAGTTACCTGGAGCATTGCAAGATAATCTCTCAACAACAATATGGCTTCCGCAAAAATAGGTCAACCTGTGACGCAGTTCATGACCTAACCAGCTCTGTCATTGAACATATAAATGAAAATAAAAAGGTCCTTACTATTTTTCTAGATCTCTCAAAAGCGTTCGACACTGTTGCCGTATCTACACTCTTAATCAAACTTGAGAAAATAGGCGTAAGGGGGCATCAACTTCATCTTTTTCAAAGCTATCTCTCCAATCGTTCACAAAAAGTCAGGATCGATGGCCATTACAGCGACGAGCTTTCAATGCACTACGGGGTCCCACAAGGTAGCATTTTGGGCCCCACTCATTTCTTAATCTTAATTAATGACCTGTGTGATCTCAATATCGTTAATGCTAAGGTAATATCCGTTGCAGATGACACAGCAATAACCTTCATCGCAGATTCCTGGTCACAACTACAGCAGCAAGCTCAGCTTGGCTTTGATGTGGCGTTAAATTGGCTTAATTCCCACGCTCTAACCTTAATACCTCCAAAACTAAATTTCTGACTTATTCTAAGAGCTCGGTCTCTCAGCCAAATAATCCAATTTCGATCTAAGCTCACTTTGGTCATCTTCAAATACAGGGTTCAATATGTCAATGCCCTCTTTTAACCTCTGTTGAAAGCATCAGATAACTTGGTAATAGTCTTGGACAGGCATCTCAACCTTAAGTCTCATATTGTTCTGCTAACTGTACGAGTTCGCAAACTGATATACATCTTTAAAACTCTCCGGCATATTGCCAATCCCATTATAATACGAAATGTCTATTTCGCACTTTGCCTATCCATCGTAACATATTGCATTTCTTGTTGGGGCGGCGCAGCTAAAACTACCCTCAAGCCGCTAGAAGTGGCACATGGGGCCATATTAAAAGTAGCCACTTTTCGTCCTATTCTGTTTCCAACTGATCAACTATACAATGACTGCAAACTGTTAAATGTTCGGCAACACTTCATACAACAGACTGTCATTCTGCAACACCGCTGCACCCCATACCGAATAATAGAAAATAAAAAAACATAGTAAACGTCGAAAAGATGCGATGTGCACCCTTCCGCGCGTACGCTCAACTTTTGTCAAGAGATTTTTTCATTTTCTTGGTCCGTTTCTATACAACAAAATAAACGAAGAGTGTCAAATCTACGGTCTACCGTATTACGAATGCAAAAATATTGTACAAACGTACCTCCAAAGCAAGTCTAACAAACTAAGCAATCTTAACATAGATGATGAACATGGACAAGCACACACACACACACACACCCAATCACGTACACACGTATACACACACGCACACACACACACAGTTTTACCTTAATTTCTATCATTTTATTTCAATGAAATCAAAACAGTCTTAAACTTTAAATTGTCTAACTCAATTCTTCGAAATTGTATTAATAACATCAGAAGCACTATGTAACTTTTACGTCATTGTACCTTAGCGGACCGGACTGCTTCTCCTTAACACAGGTTACGATAACCTAGTTAGGAGAGCAGTGCTCACCCACACGTTTGTAGAAATAGTACTTATTTTGTAAAACGGTATTTTAAACCTACAATCCTTTGTTCTGTTTAAATATATTGATTGATTGATTGATTTTTTAGGGTTCCGTATCTCGAAAGGAAAAAACAGAACCCTTATAGGATCACTTGTCTGTCCGAAAAGATAAAACGGAAAATGGAACGTCATTTTCAAATTGTCAAGTCAAATATCATATTTGTCAATTGTCATTCTATTGTTTGTGTTCAACAGCTAATGTGGGATGTTTATGCAATTTTTGCGATTTTGTGGATTCTTGACGGCTTGGCTTACCTTTGTACGGACGTATGCAATAGAAGTTTGCCGGGATGAGACTCGCCTAGAAGGGATATTTGTTGGCAACCACCCATCTGTTCAATCTACGCAAATAGGTAGCAAGTCTTATTACACGTACGTCGCAGTAGATAAGAGGCTAGAGGGTCGAACTGCCATATTAGAATATTATTTAAGTTGCCCTGTGCGAACACGGACAGTGGGCTATATAATATAATATTGCTCTCATATTATGAGAATATTGTGGTACTTACATGGGCGATGCCAGAAACCAGTGCTTTGTTTCTACACCAGCAAAGATTTGATTGTTTGTTTGTATTGAATAGGCTCTTAACTACTGGAACGATTAAAAAAATTGGTTTACCATTAGAAGCCGTAATTATGTCTGATGAACATAGGCAACTTTTTTTTTTATCCACGAGTTCGAAGTCGCGGGCGAAGTACTAGTAATTAATAAGTAATTTAAATATTTTATAAGTTATATTATAAAGAAAATAAAAGAGATGTTTTAATTCTTTTTATTAAACAAACCCTGTAACGGACGCCGAGCCCGTAAGTAGTAACTAGTAAGGTGTTATCATTAAGTGTGTATTTTGCCTGTGTGTAACTGCCTCGTTGGTCTAGTGGTCGCAATCGCTACTGCTGAGTATGAGGTCCTGGGTTCGATTCCCAGGTCGGACAACGTGTTATTGGATTTTTCTATCTGGAATTTCTCAGTAGCAGCCCGAAGTCTGGATTTGTGCCCGGTTGATGGCAATAGCTCGCCCCCTATTACATGGGACTTAAACATAACTGGCGAAATGTGGGTGTACTATAGGTACACCTCTGCCCAACCTTTCGGGGAAACAAGGCGTGATGTTATGTTATGTGTATTTTGTTAGTTAAGTTAAGTAAGGTCAGATCACATATTTGTTTTGTAAAGATTGCCGCGTGTTATTTTTAAATAACACGCATCGGTATTAGTAATATAAAAGATTCCGCGCCCGCGTGTTTTATTTATTTTATTTTATTTATTTAGGGACAATAAACAGCTACAATATGTGTTGGAACAATGAAAAGACAATACAAAATATTAACAATATTGCAGCCCACTACATTATCCGCATATTTACAAAGAAAATATGATAATGAGTGCCACTAGATAGGTAATAAATAAGTAGTAAAAAAAATTACATCACATTCATAATAAGTAATTACATCATGCAAAATAGAAGTTCCCATTGATTGGCAACTGAGTAATAATTAACACTAAAAACAAATAAATAATAAAATCTTGATTAGCTTACATTCATAACATTATTGGTTAATAATAATTTTCATTACATTACATTTAAATTTGGATTTTGAGCATACAAAAATATCAATATTAGCAAAATTAGAATTATGAGATTCAACCATTCGACGGATAGGGCAGCGCAAACCAGAATTAGTACGACATGTATTGACAGCAAATAGGGTACCTGCACGAATACTACGCATATGAACAGTGCGTGGAACTACATAACACAGTTTGCTCGTGAGATCGATGCAATCAAAATCACTATGAACAATACCATACAATACAGAAGCCTCTAGATATTTACGTCTAGATTCCAGGTTGACCAGCTTATATTTATCAAGTAATTGTGAGTACGACAAATACGTTTTGTGGCATCTGTAATGCATGGCTCGCAGAGACTTACGCTGGACTTTTTCAATCTCGTCTACATATTTCTGGTAAAACGGGTTCCAAATAGGGACGGCATCTTCTAATTGTGACCGTACAAGGGTCTTATATAGGTAAAGGTATGTGGAGACCCGCTTGAACTCAGTGGACGATCTCATAACGAAGCCATACATCTTAAATGCTTTATTAATAATGTTTCCTACATGTTGGTTTAGGGACAACTTATCATCAATTAACACACCAAGATCTTTCACAGCAGATACATTACTGAGTGTTGTGTCGTGCAACGAGTATTTAAAGTTGATAACTACTTTATTCTTTGTGAAATTTATGCAATTGCACTTAGAGAGATTAAGATGTAGTTTGTTATTGAGACAGTAGTCAGAGAGACTGTCCAGATCTTGTTGGAACTGTCGACAATCCTCTACAGTCCGTATAGACCTATACGCTTTTAGATCATCAGCGTATATAAGAAACTTAGTATTTATAAAGCAATTGTCTATATCATTTATATATAAAATAAATAATAGTGGTCCCAAGATAGAACCTTGTGGAACACCCGAGGTTACACGCACTGCATCAGACTGATGACCATTCACGACAACCTTTTGTGTTCTATTTTTAATATAGAACCAGCGAAGCAAATTTCCTCGTATACCATTATACGCAATCTTATTCAGTAGGATTTCATGGTCGACCTTGTCAAAAGCTTTTTTCTCTGTATAAACTGCGTCAACTTGCAACCGCCTGTCCATGTTTTCAAAAAGATAATTGGAAAAAGTTAATAAATTTGAAACAGTCGAACGACGCTGAACAAACCCATGTTGCTCTGGGATGATAACGCTGTGTATGACTGGATAGATTTCATTGTGTACGAGTCTCTCAAACAGTTTTGACAAGGTCGACAGAATCGAGATAGGCCGGTATTGCTCTACGTCATGTTTGGAGCCATTTTTGTGTACAGGCGTGATGTTGGCTCGTTTCCATTCATCCGGGAAAACCTCTCGCTTAAACATTTATTGTAAATAATAAAGAGTGGCTAACAGATACTGCTAGCGGTGGCCTTTAAGAACAGAGCTGGGTACCCATCAGGACCTGCTCCTTTGGAGGGATCCAGTAGTTTTAACTCTCTAAGTATTTTGTCTTCATCAATATGCAAGTTATCGATCAAGCTAACATTGGCATTACAGTGTGTAGGTGGGGTCCAGGCGGACAATGAGGTTGAACTAGGTTCAAACACAGACTGGAAAAAGTCAGAAAACATATCACAAATCTCTTCTGGAGCACTTGACTTAATGTTTTGACAGTGCATAGTGGATGGAATACCTGATTTATTTTTGCGATTTGATACATATGTCCAGAAGTACTTAATGTTTGTGGTAATTTTATCTTCAACTGATTGAATGTAGTTTGAGTAGCAGGTCTTACAGGCTTCTTTAAAGGTTTCTCTGTATTCCGAAAACTCATTGTAGTCTTTGATGTTCTTAATTTTTTTCCATTTAACCCAAAGACGTTGTTTTCGCTTGTAAATTTTTATTAATTGTGCCGAGAACCAAACCGGAAAATCAAGTGTTCGGGACTTAACACGTGGTACATTGCGTTCAGTAATGCCACCGAGAACATCATAAAAGCACTGCACGGCCTCCTGCGAAGGAAGGCGCTAGGTTACCCATTCAACCTCACTGATCTGTTAATTAATCACATCATAGTTAGCTTTACGAAAGTCGTATTTACTCAACGGTTTTCTTTTTAGAGCTTGTGTCGAGATATTTGCGGGGGTTGTTGCAACAAACGGAGGATGATGTGTGTCTAAAGGTAGTAGTGAGTCTAATGGAGGGCTTATGGTACTAGCGGAGTTAGAAATAAACAAATCTAAAATTTTCCCATTTGCATTAGGTATATTATTAAATTGGTATGCATTCAGAGTTGACATGAGCTGTGCCAATTGTGAGCATACAGGGGACGTTCCAGAGCCAGACATACCAGTAGGCTGATGTGACCCGACAGACTGATCACCCTTCCACATCATTTCAGGAAGATTATAGTCACCCACAATAAATATATTTTCGATATAAGTTTCATTTAACATGTCCTGCAGTGTATCAAGGTGAGATGTATATACATCGGTAGTCGCCCAAGGTGGTATGTATACAGCACTAACTACATGCATTTTAGAGCTGTTATCTTTACTCGGAATACCAACCGTAAGATGCTCAATGCACGTCGGTCTACCAGAAATATTAATCAAACATGACCGGAGTCCAGGCAACACCGCGATCAAAACGCCACCACCATCACGTTTACAAGTTGTGTCGCAATCTCGATCACAGCGGTACACAACGAATCGAGGATCCACAAACTCACTGCTAGCAATATCAGGTATAAGCCACGTCTCAGTCAATATAATTATGTCGTATGAGAACGACAGAATACTCAAATACAAGGTGTGCAATTTGGTTCTCACCCCTCTGCAATTTTGGTAGTAAATAGTTATGTCATTATTATCCATAGAACAAATATCTTATCATAAATTTGTATAAGGCAGCAGAAATTGTGCACTTATGGTTCAGCCGTAGTATAAAAAGATAGCAGGTTATGAACATATTTTTACATAGATATACCATGTCGTACTCACAGAGGAAAATTTTCAAAATGCCGTCCGAAAAATACCATCTACAGGAATGTAAATAATAGTACATTTTGGAATACCACTGAAAAGTAATTAATTTAGTTAATAAATAGTTGAAAAATGATAACATTAAAACAAATAAAGGAACATGCACACAACACAATACAATTAAAATGATATTTCAGCTCAAGTAATGAATACATGAACATATGCATATAATATTTCATTGTTATAGCGATGAAGACGAAAAAGAGGAAGCAGTTAATCAGTTGTCTTCTTTTTAATTTTATTAAGATCACCGTCTCCACGTATCGCAAAGGCGGCTGTGCCATCACGCTCGCGTACCAGTATGGTACCATTTCTGATCCATACGTATTTATGATTATGGTTGTTTGCAAGTTCTCGGGTTCTACGAAACAACTGCTTTCTCTTTAAGGTTAAGTGCTCATTTATATAAATAGACGTGGAAGTACCGGAGATACCAATTTGATCAGTCTTTAACGAATTAGCTTTACGATATGCGCTGAGCAAATTGTCCCTCTGTAGGCGTGAGGTGAACTTTAGAATAACATTCTTTGGTCTTGTGCTCTGTTGATGAGCATGAGGCACTCTATGTACAGCGACAATCTCATTGAGTATGATTGGAGATTTAAGGACGTTCCCTATGGCTTCAATGATGGAAGGTAAGTTTTCGTTACGCCTTTCAGGCAGGTTACATATCTCCACATTACATTGTCGAGCCTGCTGCTCAAGGACGTCAATCTTCGTTTCCAGGCTACAAATTGAAGACTCAAACTCAGCTGACGATGTTTTACAGCTCAAATCATCAACACGCTTTTTGAGGGAGTCGTGCTCTGCTGTCTGGATCTGAGAACTGGTTTGCAGGTCAATAATGTCATCACGAAGGGTGGTCACTTGTTGATTTAAGAGGTTCTGCTCTGAACGCAGTACTTGCATATCTTTTTGGATGCCAGTCAAGGTGGATCTGATATCGTCCCGTATTTGAAGCATATCTTTGTTCATATCACTTCGCCATTGGCTGAGAGTTGCTTGTAGATTTATTGTAAATGACTCAAAGTCCGTGAACTTTGAAGGGAGCGATGACTTATCTGTGATCAGTGTCCTATTAGCGCCAAGACTGTTGGACGAACTGAGATGACTATGGTCTAAGTTATCACAGGACATATCCATGGTGTGGTCATCAGCTGGAAGCTCAGTGTAGCTGCGCACGGGAGTGTCTATGTTCGACCTGGCCCGCCTAGTTACGTTACAACATGAGGGACACTTCCAAGCTTCCTTGTATTCTTCTTTTAGAGCTACAAACTGGCTCAAAGTTAAACTCAAACACTCGTAGTGGTATTTCCCACTACATACAGAACACTGAAGAATATTAGTTGACGAAGCCGAAGTATCATTGCAGCATTCCATCTTGATTGAAGTCGCTTCGAATACTACACTTCAAATACGGACAGCAAGGTGCAACTAGCGCCCTCTATATTAACTTACAGCAACGAAGCTCCTTATCGATCACTAGAAATCAGTCCAATAATCACCTCGTCGCTGTAAGCGATTGATTGACCAAGTGATGCCTTAGTAAACCAATAGATGGCGCTGAGTTCAATGTTTATCAATGACTTTGCAGTTTTGAGTGTGTCGTTGGATTTTTAAACACGAATAATCACTTCACTGCAATATTGTTAAGACACTGGAGATGCTTGGCAAGGTTGCCCCTAGTCTAACACTAGTACTTTGCCGTCCAAATTATGCTTGTTCTCTAGCTATCGTAGGCTGCACACAGTTATTCACTTCACACAGACAAGTTCTCTTTTAAGGTAGATTATTACACGGTTAACCAAATATTACACCAAACAACGTCTAAGCTTGGAGTAAAAGCCAATAAATACTACTATTATGCATGTCGGCGTCACCGTTAGCGGTAGGTACAGCGGGCCGAGTTACGCTGTGCAAAGCGGGACGTTCGCCTTCCCACTCTCCCCACTTCTCAAGCAAATTAATGTAAGCTAGTGCGCAGCGAAGAGGGGGATCATTCTTGTGGCAGGCTCGGCCCGGTGCGCCTGCTGTAGCGCCTAGCGCTATTATAGCGATCTATTTAATTCATTAACAAGCGGTTGGAATAAATAAGTTGGTTACTGCTATATTTCATACTTTCATTTAATATGTCGGACCTCTGCCTTCAGGTTATTTCATGGTGATTATTTTATAAGAAATTGTGAGTGAAATAAAGTGATTGTGCTGTAACTAGTTTGTCTATTTTCTTCGCCCGACAATCCACGCCTACTTACAAAGTGCAAGTGTAATATCGCTGATGAGGGCCTATCCCGATATCAGAATTGGGATTCGAAGGGCAAAAACCTGAAGAAAATAGTGACGACAGTGAAGTGTGGACCAACGTCTAATCTATTCAAAATATGGAGTTTTTGCTATCACGACTTCCGGCAACCGCTTAACCGCAAACTTCAAATTTCACCGCAACTGCGCGACTGACACGGTTTGATCCTGATAATGACAATCGCTTCAATGGCACATTCCATCGTTGAAGCACAACATTCCAAAAATCAAGTGATTGAAGCAAGTGGCAGTACGAACCTTTGACCGAAGTGAAGAATTCGAATCGAGCACCAGCACCGAAGAGTCGTGATACGAACCGTCTCACCTGCTACGTGTATGGACAACCACATCATCCGGTGAGCTCGTTCCTTTTCTTTTTAATAGATAATCTGGTAGTTCGTTTGTAGCTTTTAGCTTTGTCAAAAATTCCAGGGCACTATGCGCTGTGATTTAGTTTACTTTACAGGTATACCTGTGTAAAGAAAACGTTATTTATGAATCGAAGAATACTGAGCCATGGTGAAATTCAACACGTCGGTGTCCTTTTTGTTTCATGTTGTGCCTGTTAACTCAATTACAGATCCAGTTATTATAGGTAAGGATCTATTAGATAGTAGATCCATGTACGTACGGATATTGCAAAATAATTTTTTATTTGGGGTAAGAAAGTTAACGTTACTAAAGAGTTTCATTATCATATACCACAACATCAAAACTGACCTACATGGTGAAGATAAACTCGCATTAGTTCAGTGCGAAAGGATAATTGATTCTTTATTGGTGGTATGGTGTTTATGGTTAAAGAAATTATTTCTCGATAAGAAATTACAAAGATTTCACTTACTTGAGAACGTTTTTAAACTTAAAATATAACTTGGACACACAAACTAAGCAGCTATTGTTTGAATTTATATTAAATCATCTAAGTTGTAATACCATTTATTTTCGTACGCAAATAACATTATTAACTAACACAAAACTTAAAACTTTTCGATCCACCCGCAAAAGAAATAATTACCGTAGATAAGGAATGCAATCCCGGTGCCACAATAAAGCAATGCAGTAGTAGGGCAAGTCTGTTTAATGGAGTAGTGTTTGATCACATAGAAAGTGATTTAAAAAAAAAAAAAACCGAACGTTTAGTTTGCATTCTTTACTTCTACAGGTAGCTTATTACATTGTTGCACTCCCGCAAAAATAATTGATCTCTCGCCATTTACTGTCCACACTCGCGGTAGTAAAATGTGATCCTTCCTACTATTGCTGCGATTGTGTACCTAATGTATTTTTGTGTGAATGAACTTACTTAGAATTTTTAAGTATTCTGGTGCAATATGCAGGAAGTTAATTAATATTCATGAGTTTCGTTTCCCTGTAAATTTTAACTGTAGGTGTAAGGTAATCATAGTGAAATAATAGTTTAATAATTTTATTTTGAGCGATCTGTAGGTCCTTTAGATTATTTTTTGGCGGTTTGCCATAATTCACGTGTTTTACGTTAAGAATCTTGAATCAAATTAAAAGGGCCTATCAAATGGACAGACAAGATATTTACAAGAAAGTGATTTCTGACTAAAATGATTTGACTGGAACGCACTGATTGAACTTCACACTTGTGTGCTGGGCCTCAAAGGATTGTTCGGGGCTCACTCCATCCTATGCTTAGGGTTTCTGCACAATGTTATACTGTACATTTAGACATCGCGGAGAAGGAAGGAAGGATGGAGGAATCGATGGTGGGAGTATTCTTGTCATTGTTGACACTTTCACTAAATGTGTCCTTCTCGAGTGCACTTCTTAGTTGGATGCAGCAGGTGCAGATGAAGCACTAAAGGAGGCTCTATCTTTTCGGTGCGACTTCGCGGATCATTTCGGATCGGGGTGGGTATTGTATTGGCGCAGACAGAGCAATTTTATGGTGAACATGGTGTACAGTTGCACCTTGTTGCTAACGGTTCTGGCAGGGCAGGAGTACAGGTAGAGAGAGTCATGAGGGCATTGAGGTGCTTACTTGTTATAATCGAAAGTGAATCTGGTGGTACCTGGCGCGGCGAGTTTCTCGAAGTGCAGCTAGCGACGGATGGTGCAAAGTCTAGGGTACACACAAACAGAACTTGTGTTCGGGACGCGGGCGCGGTTTTTAAGTGTGGCTTCATATTCTGAGTCTGGGTTTCGGTTAGATTTGGGTGAAATTCGTAAGATAGCATCCGAGAATATTGGGAGAGTTGCTGCGTCACAGTGGGAAAAATGAGACCGTTCTACAGTGGTGATTCCTACTTCATTGAATGTGACAGGGGGGGTTCGATTGGGCTTCGCAGGGAGTACAGACTTCCCTTTGTTGTGTGTCTAATAGAGAATGCAAATATGGTCGTAAGCATTTTCATGCAATGCCTGGGGGAAGTGAGGGCTTGGTGCATTTAGCTACCACCTTGACTGGTAGCTTGAAGGAGGCCGAGGTGGCGGCAGTCCGTGATTGACGAGTGTAGTTGGCGTCGTCGGGTGGTTTTAGTGATGCTTTGTCTATTTGTAGTTCACGTACGTTATCCGCCAGCTCTGGAAACCTCTCTGCCTCGGAGAGTGAAGAAACGTAATTAAACGTAACATTGGTACTAATCTGTGAGATAAAGTAAGGGACCGACTCATGCGGGTTGACGTCCTATGGTGTGTGTTATTGGGTAGTCTAAAGAACTGGCTTATGCAGGCCGATGTTCTGGGTCATATTATAAAGTGATCGTCTAGTCTGAGAGGCTGTGAGATCAATGGAGATATGTGTGGTACTAGTGAGTGATCGGAGAGACGCTGATTGGTTGCCTGGTCCATGTTATCTGGAGAGATAACTGGCTGAAGGGACGCCTATTTAAGTTGTCCGGCTCAGCTCCTAAAAGTTGATTTTGTGGGTTATAAAACGTTGTAGTTTATGTCACTGATGGACGAGCGTACAAAGTAATGTATCTACCAGTTTTATTCGTTTTACAGAAAAATGGGCCCGCGGTGACTTTAAGGGGATGGAGACGCACAAGGACGTGCGAATGTCAGTCTGGCCGTGACGGCGCTTCAATACTTAAATTAGTTTTATTTAGTTTTCATAGATGTCATTTGTTAGTTTAGAGTGTTAAGAACATGAATTATGTGTCTGCTACGACACATTCAATGACATGACACTCTGACACAACACAGAACGCTTATGCACCTTGAAGTGACATTTTGCTGGCTGTATGACATGAGACTCGGTCGGCATCGCACAGGCATGCTACGCATTCGGTGGAGTGTCTAAGTCAAGTCTATTCTTAAGATTAAAATAGTTTGTTTCTGTTTTAGGCTCTAAAGTAAATGACTTTGGTGGTAGTGAAACTACCAATGAACATAGCAAGTGTGGATTGTTGAGACAAGTACTTTCATACATTTGATTATATAATCTACAGGGACCATTTTAGTCCGGACTAACAAGAGACAAAAAAAGAGTAAAAAAAAGAGACTAAAAAAGAGACTAAATAGAGACAAAAGAGAGACAAAAAGTAGACAAAAAGAGACCAAAAAAAGAGAGAAAAAAAAAACTGTATAAACTGGAGTGCTCTTGAAGGGTCATTCATGACCGGACCTAGCAGTAATAATCCTGAAGGGTTTGTTATAAACGGACCAGGAGATTATAACTCTGTAGGGTCGTAAGACCGGACCAGGAGGTTATAATTCTGAAGGGTCATTTGACCGGACCAGGCGGTTATAATTCTGAAGGGTCGCTGGACCGGGCCAGAAGATTATAACTCTGAAGGGGTAAACCGGACCAGATTGCTAAAGTTCTGAAGGCTCAATAACGAGCGGTCCCGAATTAGTAGTAAACTCTGCAGGGCTGAACCGGACCAGATTACTAGTATAAGTCCTGAAGGCTCAATATTGAGCGGTCCAGAGTTGGTTGCACAGTCAGTAGGGATGACCTGGATTTTTTTGCTCATCGAGATTGCTAGTCAGGATGAACGAACATTAATAATAACGTTATGTCTTTTTAGACAATGCTTGATGAGTCTACGCGTACGAGGACGTCCGCACGTCAGTATGGCCGTGTCGGCGTCACCGTTAGCGGTAGGTACAGCGGGCCGAGTTACGCTGTGCAAAGCGGGACGTTCGCCTTCCCACTCTCCCCACTTCTCAAGCAAATTAATGTAAGCTAGTGCGCAGCGAAGAGGGGGATCATTCTTGTGGCAGGCTCGGCCCGGTGCGCCTGCTGTAGCGCCTAGCGCTATTATAGCGATCTATTTAATTCATTAACAAGCGGTTGGAATAAATAAGTTGGTTACTGCTATATTTCATACTTTCATTTAATATGTCGGACCTCTGCCTTCAGGTTATTTCATGGTGATTATTTTATAAGAAATTGTGAGTGAAATAAAGTGATTGTGCTGTAACTAGTTTGTCTATTTTCTTCGCCCGACAATCCACGCCTACTTACAAAGTGCAAGTGTAATATCGCTGACGAGGGCCTATCCCGATATGCACATTCTGCATTATCATCCTGTCCGGATGTTTCACATTAAACATCGAAAGCAAAATACTTAAAATCAAAAGAATTCCGAAAAAAAACAGCAATAGGAAATTGAAAGCAATAAAGAAAAAATCATCGAAGAACTATTTGCCGCTACTCAGTCCGTTTCGACGGAACCATTTGAGTAAGGAGTGAGAAGTGTGGCATTCCGAGGGCGTATCGTTTGACCTATCTTAATGGATCCCACTTCGCTTTAGGCACCAAAAAACTCAAGGATAAGGAACAAAATGAACTTCCAGCGATGAAGCGCTTCTTTTATGTTTTTTTCTGCTGCTGAGATTTAATTTATTCGGAAGATTTGATGTAAAAAGTTTGGACGTGATGGTTCGCTCATAGATTAATTATAGATTTATTGTTGTTGTAGAATTAATGAGCTGACTGAAATCTGCTAGCTGTTACGTCATCTAATCATCAGAAACAACTTCAAAGTAAGAAACAACTTAAAAGTAAACCAGATTTGTTTTTAGAGGTTTTGTTCTCTTGTTGGAGTTGCACAATTTTCGATAATGATTCCTCATATTTCGCAGTCACAAATTCAACAGACTTCTTTAAATCTGAGTGCAATTCTTTGATTACGTTCAATGACTGATTCAGAACGTCAAATTTCTGGTTTTGTTGATCTTGAAACGATGTAAACATTAACTTTATTTGTGCACGTCACACAGTTCAGTTCAGTTCTCGAGACATTCCGAATGTTCATCATCAATTCTTCGTTTGTATCTCCTAGTGACATTTACCTGTTCTTCAACATTATCAGGAAGATTTAATGCCGAGTCAGGATATGATTGCGTCATATTTAATTCAACAAAGTTTGGAGGTGTACGCTGCATTTGAGCAGTATTATTATAGAAAACCAGATTCAACAATTTTAAAGATTCACAATAAGTGAAACAGAAGCTAGGGCTCGAACCAACGCAACACCGCACAGTGGGTCGAAACTATGATTTTAGTGACTTAGGGCTCAACTTTGCTTTTTCACTTTTTTTTTTATGCGGATGGGTAGAGCTCATTAACCTCAATAATAATTGTTCTGATGTATTATTTCCTAAACTTTATACTTTGGGTAGAAAAATGTGTTTTGTTATTTTTTTGTATGGAGCGGCTCAAATAAACTTAAATTCCTGCTAAGTAGCGTGTGATCCCGCGTTGAAACTTTATTTTTCATATACCTTGTCTGGTCTATTATCATTTGATGCTATAAACAAATGCATAAAGTTGCAACTCTGCCAAATAAATGGATCGAAAAAAATGAAAAAATACATAGAATAAAAAGCTTCATTTTTTACTTTCGTAAGTTATTTTAAGTTAAATTTGATATGGAATAGTAAGTAAAAGCACGTAATAATACACATAATTACTTAGCAACTAACAACAATACATTTAAAAGGTCCCTAATTAGCTTAAATTTACTAATACTACATATATTAGTAAATTTAAGCTAATTAGGGACCTTTATTTAAAAATGTGGATATGAAATCAATTAATTTCTATTTGTGTGTTTAATTACTGTAATTAGCTTAACCTTTTACCTTATAAAATAACAATGTTTTTCACTTTTAGTCATTACTGTAATATTAATTAGGATAATTAGTTAATGAGGGTAGTAGAAAAATTAGTAAACATTGTTTGTCACTGGATTCTGGAAGTATAAAATGACCATAATTTATTATATACTAACTAGTGTTCGTTTATTCGTACTACTACTAACATCTCGTGATTCTGATCGTCCCTTTTTCGTTATAATGGATAATTTAGTTAACAATTTAGATTTATTTATGATTTTAAGAGAGCAGGTCAAGTCACTGTCGGATAGTCAAAAATTCTTTCAATTCCTACAACATAAAATAAACGTGACCGAAGAGAACAGTGTTGAGCTCCAAAAATTCTGTACGCGCTTTTGTTCAAATATAAGTGCAAGATGGGAACGAAGTAGTCGCACGTTAGCACAGTTTGTAAGAAAAAATGGTGATTGGTTGGAACGTGCAATAAACTGGCCCGAAGGAATGATACCTGAAGCTGTGAACACTGAACAGGAAAGGCTCGAGATTTGTAATACTGAAGATGTCGAAAATCTACCACCATCTACTACAGAAGCTTCGACATCTACATTTACACCTCGAAAACCTTTCGAGGAATTGGGCTCCAGGCAAAAACGACGACGCGTTGATCAAATTAACCAATCGCTTTCGTTATCCCCGGATGAACTTAAAGCTACTACAATTGCTAGTTTAAGAAACACCGGAAATGAGGATGTAGGAAAAATTATGAACCATTTACTAAATCACCCCGAAGATCTAGAAAAAGTTAAAGAGTGTTTAAGTACAAGTAAACCGAAAAGTAGTACATATTCACCCGATAAGGCACTGTCTTTATTAGTTTCACTTAAATTAAGTAAGTGGCAGTATATAAGCCTAAGAGAAGCAGCAAGTGAAAATAGGTCTGATTTATACCCTTCTTATTATAAAATAAAACAAGCGAAGGCAAAATGTTATCCAGGGAAAGAAGACATAATTATAACTGAAGAAGGAGCTGCTATTAAACTGCAAGCTTTACTCAACTTGACGGTATCTAGGCTTTTAGAAGTGATTACTTTAGATTTGGATTCGCCAACTGAGTTACTGCTAATAAGCAAATGGGGTTTTGATGGAGCCTCAGGTCAAAGTAATTATAAACAAAAGACTGAAGCAGAGTTTGATGACTCAACTATCTTCATGGCCAGTCTAGTTCCTATAAGGCTTCAACAATGTGATGGAACAATTGTTTGGGAAAACGATCGACCCTCATCAACTTTCTATTGCCGTCCGATAATGTTCAAATTTACCAAAGAAACGCAGTCAACAGTGGTAACTATAAAAGCTAGCATAACCGAAGAAATAGAAACACTTCAGCCAATCAAGTTCAATCAAGTTGAAGTTAAGCATCAATTGCACTTGACGATGATAGACGGCAAAATATCGTCATATTTGTCAGACACATCTTCAGCTGTCTGTGATATCTGCAAAGCAAAACCGTCAGAGATGAACAATTTAGAGTCACTTGCTCAAAAAGAGAACAACGAAGAAGTGTTCCAGTATGGAATGTCATCTTTACATGCCTGGATAAGAAGCATGGAGTGCTTACTTCATATCGGTAAATATAATTTTATTAGTTCATAATTTTTTTCACGTTATATAGTTACTTGTGAGATTTTTATTTAAGTGATATTTCTTTTTGTTTGCAGCTTATCGTTTGGACTTCAAAAAATGGAGTTGCAGGGGCGATGACAAAGAAAAAATGTCACTCAGAAAGAGCGCTATACAGCAAGCGTTTAAGAAAGAATGCGGTTTACTTATTGACGTAGTCAAGCAAGGAGTAGGCACAACCAATGATGGCAATACTGCCAGAAGATTTTTTAGGGATGCAGAAACAACAGCTCGCATAACAGGAATAGATAAAGATTTAATAGAAAGGTTTCATGTGATTCTTCAGACGGTTGCAGCTGGAGAGAGCGTGGATCTTTCTAAGTTTTCCGAATTTTGTAGAGATACTGCACAATTGTACGTTCACTTATATCCCTGGTATTATATGCCTTCCAGTATACATAAATTGTTAGTACATGGGAGTGATATAATTAAGCACTTTGGTGCCATACCTATAGGTAAACTGTCGGAAGAGGCAGCGGAAGCTCGTAATAAAGATTTCCGGAAATATAGAGAGAGTCATTCTAGAAAGGTAAGTAGAACGGCGACAAATGAGGATATTATACACAATCTTCTTTTGTCTTCTGATCCAAAGATCACAAGTCTAAGACCTCGAATGGTGAAACAAAATATAATGGTTCTCTCTCCAAAAGTCAAAGAGCTTCTGCTGATTTTTCCCACAGAATCCGATATAGATTTTATTGATGTAGATAATTTACAAGATAGTCATAGCGATAGTGAATAAGATTTTTTGGTAGTTTGTAAGTTTCTTGTTTTTTTTATTAGTTTATAAATGTCAAACTCATAATTGAAAGGAAATAGTAATGTTTGATGTTGTTTATAGTTAGTTTTTAGTTTGCTTGTGTTAGTTGTAGTAATGTTAGTTTACCTTTACTAATTTGTATTATTATGTACCTATCTTTACTCACTATTCAGTATTAAATCTAACTTAAAATAACATTTCATAAACATGTTAAAGTCATTAAAACAAAGAAATTGAAATTCATAGATCCCTAATTAGCTTAAATTTACTACTACTACATATATTAGTAAATTTAAGCTAATTAGGGACCTTTTAAATGTATTATGATTAGTGTGATTAGCTTTAAATTTACTAATACTACATATATTAGTAAATTTAAGCTAATTAGGGACCTTTTAAATGTATTATGATTAGTGTGATTAGCTTTAAATTTACTAATACTACATATATTAGTAAATTTAAGCTAATTAGGGACCTTTTAAATGTATTGTTGTTAGTTGTTAAGTAACTATGTGTATTATTACGTGCTTTTACTTACTATTCCATATCAAATTTAACTTAAAAGAACTTACGAAAGTAAAAAATGTAGCTTTTTATTCTATATATTTTTTCATTTTTTTCGATCCATTTATTTGGCAGAGTTGCAACTTTATGCACACGTTAATAGCATCAAATGATAATAGACTAGACAAGGTATATGAAAAATAAAGTTTCAACGCGGGATCACACGCTACTTAGCAGGAATTTAAGGTTATTTGATCCGCTCCATACAAAAAAATAACAAAACACATTTTTCTACCCAAAGTATAAAGTTTAGGAAAAAATACATCAGAACAATTATTGTTGAGGTTAATGAGCTCTATCCATCCACATGAGGAAAAAAGTAAAAAAGCAAAGTTGAGCCCTAAGTCACTAAAATCATAGTTTCGACCCACTGTGCACCGTGTCGCAGTTAAAGTATTCTTAACCGGACCAGCTGGCAGTTAATTAATCAGTGTGAAATAATGGTACACTTGCTAAGCGACGTACGTTAAATGTGTGTTTGTAAGGTCCAAAGTTCAGTTCTTTGTTTAAATGGCTATCACTCCACGTGTTTTGACACTTAAGAAAAAAGCACTTTTATTTTGATTTTTAATAATGTTCACTGTTCAATAGGTAAATAGATTAGAGTTTTAATTATTTTAAACACCCTTTCTATGGACTATTTCTGCATAATACTTTAGATGCAGTGTTTAGATCAAACTAAACACTTGTTTAGGCACTGTTTGAAAAAGTTAAGTTTAAATGTCTCACTTCAGGAATTAGCTTTAGCCCACACTTGCACCGTTTCCTCGTCAACTTATGATAATGTTTGACTTATTGACACTTAAAATATACGGAGCTAATGTTCGCGTACGCGCTCTCTAGGGAGGAATGAATGAAAAAGGAAAGAAATGTATGTAAGAATCGTAGCAGGTGCTACCTTCCCCCACGGGATATATGAGTGAGTTTAATTAATTATTTATAAATAAGCCATTCTGTTACTACACAATGAACAATAAGACCATGCTCAAACTACTTTTAGATTATTTTAGGCCCAAACTACTTTTATAATCTTCCACCTTTCATGTCTTTTCTCTCTCAACTTCTCTAACCTACTTACCATTTGCTTTTTTGATGGTCTCATGGCGTTCTTAAACTATTCATAGGTTTCCATAATATACGCAACCCCTATCAATGGGCCCCAAATTACATGCAAGCTCGCATTCCCCTTAAGATTTTTATGCCTAAGTTTTGTGTTTAATTTGTTAACTTTTTGGCATTTCAAAGATTTCTGATATTTTCTGAATTGTCTATTAATTTTAATATTTTTTTAATATCCTATTATGACTAGTAAACAATTTGTGTTGTGGGCCCTGCTTAATTCTCGTTTTAGTTCAGATATGCGTCTCAGAGCCAGTTCGCGGGTGTCACTACATTCCTGGAAATTTTACACACGTTGACGGAGGTGGTGATGCTGGTCAAGTATGTCCATGCTGTTTATGTAGTTCAGCCAACTAGTTCATAAGCTCAGTGTTCTTGTTACTACTGCTCGCGTTCAGTTTCATTGGTAAAATTGGCACGCAGCATTTTGAGAATAAAAGCAATGTAAGTTATTTTTAGAAAAAGGCGCTGTAATAAAATCAGCACTTGCCATTATTTAATTTAAAAAAACGTATAATTTTATTTTATTGTTATTTTATCTTTCAGGCACTAAATCGTCACCCCAAGGAGATATAGAAGGGCCGTCATCTACCCCGGTCAATGAGGAGAGTGAAAGCGGCGAGAGATGTCGCGCGGTGTCCCACAGGGATCGGCCCTGGGGCCGCTTCTGTGGGATATCGGTTACGACTACCCAGTCGTAACCGATATCCCACAGAATCCCACAGAAGCTGCGCACCGACATCCCAAGTGGCGTCAGCGTGGTTCGCTACGCTGACAACACGCTGGTCCTGGTACAGGGGAGATCCGACAGTTGAGAGGATCCGGCAGTTGGGACTCGAAGTGGCCCTGCACAAGTCCGAGAATATGTGTTTTCATGGTCCTCGGAACGCGCCACAGTCGGGTTCCCAGATAACGGTGGGAGGGGTTCACATTGGTGTCTTAATTATAATTAATTTTTAATATAACTTTTCATAATTTCTGAATTCTGCAATTATGGTTTTGTGTTAACTTTATAAAAAAAACACTTGTTCTACCTGCAATTCTTTATTTCAAACTGAAAAATGTATGGGCTTGTACCACTGCCCTTAATACAAGTTATTTCATAACTTAGTAAGGGTGCTGGTTGCAACACATACCTGTTCTGTTAACTAGCATTAGCTCAAGCGTACCTAGAGATGACAATTTTTATGTTAACATTGTATATTGAATGATTAAATAAATTCAAATCGAAATTGAACCTTATTATCATATTTTACAATGAAATCCTGAGTAGTAATATTTGTGTCACTTCAGGCACGATCAAGGTATTTAGAAAAGAAGAATGCACTTATAAAGTAGATATTAGGTAGTACGAAGCAGGTTGCAAGCACCCGCACGTATAATTATAATGTGATATTTTTAATACCATTCCGGCATTTTGCTGACTAACGACCAGCGTAACACTATGAATCACACCACAAGCACTATTATTAACTTTCTATAAAGTTTACCTGAAAGGTAAAACAAAATCTAAGAAAATTAACGAGAGAAAAAAAGCCGTCGTTGGCGGCAAAATTTTTAGACGCTATGAATGATACTTGATCAGTGACAGATCCAGGTCGCTGTACCAAAGTGCGAGCAGTATAGACCACCGCGAGCTCTACCAAAGTGAATGATGTCAGGTAAATATACTAAGATAAGTATTTTTTCACATATAACGGCGAAATCTTAGATTGCTTCTTCAACCAATGTGATGTGTTATGAAGTAAACATAATGTTAATATTGCATATTCATTGCATATCTATAATATATCTATAATATGAATTGTAAAAACCAAAACTATTTTTACGTATTATTACTACTAAAAGACAATTTTAGAGTAAGTGTCAAAAATACATTGAAAGACTTAAACGTTGGTGGTTTTATTTTCTTTGGAAAGCGTTCTTGATCGCCTGTTTAGAATTTGCTCGGTTTTTATAAATCTGTCTGTCTGGCTGTTCAGCATAGTTCGTGCACTCATTCGCCTGATTCCGCAGTATGGCCAATTAATGAACACTTGATTTTCGTTCTTATGCTAGCAGTAACTTCAAAAATAAAGTTGTGTAGTTCCTGTTTTTACCTGACTTGTGACTGAAGTTTATAGAGGCCGGTTTGTCAGGTACATTCTACTCATATATACAATCATACACTTCTTGATCACTAGAAACGTTCGGCACTTCTATACTAAGGAGTTCTTCTAAACTGGAAACCAGAACTACTTAGCTAAGATATTTTTTTATGTAGTCATTAGAGTCCGTGCTGATTATTAAGCCTCTGTTTTTAGTTTTGCGCAGTCTTATAACGAGCAATTTCATTTGTTAAGGGCTTTTATTTTTTGACAAGGAAATTATTTAAATTGCAATAGAGCTGACGTTATTCGGCTTCGGGTTATTCTCTTCGGAATCTTCGCAGCACTAAATGTCTTCACATTTGTTATTTTCTGATTTATGTTCGTCATTGTATAAGTTTCTATAATAGTCTGTAGCAATATTAATAACATATCTCTCTGTGTGTGATAGTTTTACTGACTCTTTCAGGCCTTCGATCCAGGTTTTGTTTGAAGTTCTGTATATCATGCTTTTTCCCACCCAAAAGAAAAGTTAAGGGTCTCACCCTTAACTTTTCTTTTGGGTGGGAAATCATCAAATGACTTCTCTACTCTGGGTGGAGCGGGAGGGCGTGTTAGACTTTTACTGACTAAAACTCACCCGTTTCCCTTCAGTTGCCTGTGCCAGGGCCACGGTATCTCTCTATTTTGTTCGATTTTTGTTTGTAATTGAAAGAAAAACTAACAGCAATATCCCAAATAGTCCTCACATTCACAACAATTAAAATAATGTAATACTTTACAGACTCATGTCATCCTAACTAATGTTATAAGTGCGAAAGTAAGTTTGTTTTTTTGTCTGTTACGCTCGCTAAACAGTGGAACGGAAATTAAATATTTAAATGAATTGGTATATTTGTGTGTCAAATTGGTCTATCTGTGTGTCAAATATAGAGGGCAAAAGCTAGTTGCATAAATAAATTTATCAATTTCAATGTGTCTATAAAAATCGGGACACAATATTTGAGGACAATGTAGATTGATTTCTAAAATAGTATTTTGCGAAAAGATCCACACAGATTGAGTGGATCTGTCTAGTCATTGCACTCAGAAGTTGTCAGTAATCGCGTAGCATAACTCAGAACTTAGAAACTACTTAAACTGCCAAATGTTGATTAAGACTAAAACAAAGACCCACATAGTCCTCACATTCAGAATCATTAAAATAATATAACAGTTGGCAAAAAAAAAAACACTGTGTAATTTAATTGAGCAGTTCAACAAATAAATAATACATAGAATAAGCTTAGTTAATCCCAAGCCTTTTGTCTATGACAGTATGAAGTCAAAGTCAAAGCATTTATTTCAAATAGGCACATAAAAGGCACTTTTGAACTTCAACATTTACATTAAAATAGAATTGATTCTAGTCGCCCCTTCGAAAAGGTAGTTTCGTATGGCGAAAAATGGGCAAGAAACTCCACCGTAACTATTTAAAAAAAAAAGCAAAATTTATTGTATCTATATTGTTTTATAATAGACTTTTTGGCATTGTTTCCGATCTATAAAAGATTTGAATTTATTAAGGCTTAGTTCTTGAACGTGGCTAGGAAGTTTATTATAAAAAACGTATTTATTGGCATTTAGACGAACCACTCATTTTGTTGAGCCTGGTTATAGGAACAACAAATTTGTACTGTTCAATTTATATTAGGGATATTACTGTATCTTTAAGATTAATATTTTGTGTGCATACAAAAGATTTTCATAAACATACTGAGAAGGCACAGTCATTATATTAATCTCTTTAAATTTTTCTCTAAATATAATATAATATTCGTGATATTATTATAATTATTAACTTTGTAAAGTGTTGTATTATTTAAATTATTATTGTGAATGTAAGGACTGTGTGGGTCATTGTTTTTTTTCTCCGAGTTAGTTTTAATGATGGTCTGGCAGTTTGAGTCCTATAAGCGGCCTACACAAATGTCCTTTCTTTGGTATTATTCATCAAATCGTTTAGCTCCTTCAGTTCTGAGTTGAACTGCACGATAATTGACAAATTCGTGCACTGCTGGACAGGTCCCCTCAAATCTGTGTCGTCCTTTCCAAAAAAGATCATTTTTGATACCAATCTACATGTTTCACATGATTTTAAAACAGACCGAAACAAGTCTGTCTTCTCAAAGTAGTAAACCCCGACCTCATCCAATTTTTAAAATATGATTGACCAAAACCTACTCACAGAAATAAAATCATTAATCATTTACTTTTAAGACAACAAAATATGCAATATTTTAGATAAAGCTTTAATTAAATGAATAAGAACCTCGCCGCACTTTTGGCTGGAATGAAGCCTATACAGTGGATTATTTCATGTCCTGATTTTATAGGATGTCCCGTACAAAATTAATCAAACGCAACGAATCACTTGATTTTCATCAAATAATTTGAATACCTAGTAAATAAAACCGCTACGGCATATTTTTTATTCAATACATTTTTGTTTCGAATTTTACCTTTTTCTCTACTAGAATTTAGATTTTTTCGCTTCGAAATATAATTTTGGGTTTGATTTTTGTCAAACGTTTCTGAATAGCTTATATATAAATGTAATTAAGATAAGTACTATTTTTGTAAATCACGTTTTATTTGCCTCAGAAAAAAAACCTGAATAGATTTTTTTTAATGATGAACCAAACCTATTAAAAAAAAAAACTATTCTATTAATTTAGTTGTTGGAATTCACGTGAGTTAGCCTTCCCGTTACGTTTGATCCATTATTTCAACAACCCTGTATTCTCAGTTTTCACAGCCATGGTGGGACGAGGTCAGGGCTTCCTTGCCATTTCGAGAAAAATGTTAGAACCGAAATGGTGAGTTTTTTAAATCAATCTCAACTTATTTTATGTATGATATATTCCTAGGTCGTAACTGACAAGTTTTCAATGAGGTATCAATCATCCTTTGCGGTAGATCGCTGAGTTTGAGACTATCTCCTCCACTTTCACTTACGGAACGTGGTCCGATTCACATTAGAGGAAGTTTGCGGTGTCACGGACTGCGTGGGGGGGGGGGGGGGGCTTGGCACCAGCGCGGGACGCGACGCGGGAGGTCGATAAGTAGTAGCAAGCAGCAACACAAACAGAATGCTGCAAGAAACCGTTGTCAAAATAAAGGCACACTAAGATAAAGCACTCTCGCAACATCATACTAGTATTATTGTTGTAAAAGTAAGGAGTGTTGGCACACGATATTTTTGTTATCGAATTGAGTAAATACGTAAGTAAGTACTTTCAGATAATGTATTGCTATGGGCACGAACTGAGTGGCTGACACGTAGTCGCAGTCGGCCTCTAGTAGGGGCGGGACTCAGTATTTGGAATGAGTAAAAGTCACAAAGCTGTTGCACAGGAGTTCCTATACAGGATAAGTTTTTAACTAGCGCGCAAACTGTAACCATGAATTCCGCAAATGATTTTTCATTCTACATTTTGATCGCGTAGGTAAAGCATTTTTCTATGAAACATTTTTATGCTTATTCTACGTTAATGTTTTGAACGCATCTCAACTACCCTCTTTTTGCGACGTTCAATTTTACATAGTGTTACATGACTATATTCAACTCTGTTTCTGAGTTTCATAAATTTTGTTACGTTTTATTTAATCAGTAAGTAGTTCTTTACTAGTCTTTCTATAAAACAAATTAATTAAAAGTAACATAATAATTAAATTCATTCGTCATGCAGTATCCAATTGACGATTGAAGCGGTTGTTTTTGACATTTGACAAATAAATGATAAATGATTTCGTTTCTAAATAGGTTTATTCAAACACTTTTACACGTCAATCATATTTTAAAAACTAGATGAGATCGGCGTTTCCTATCAAACTACTCTGAGAAGAAAGGCCGAAACAAACACAGAGGTCACAGTCTCTCTTAAAGTCCAGACATGTCTAATCTTGGTCAGGTCGTGTAATGACCATGTAGATTGTGTCTGAAATGGTCTTCTGAGGAAAGAACCACACAGAATGAGTGGACCTGTCCAGTCAGTGCAAGCACTTGTCAGTTGTCATGCAGCTCAACACATAACTAAAGGAGCTAAATGATTCGACGAACATTACCAAAGAAAGGACATTTGGGTAGGCCGCATAAGTTACTCAAACTGCCAGACCATGATTAAAACTAATAAATAATAAAACACATTGAAAAAAAAAACAAATCCACATTGTCTTCACATTTACAATAATTGAAATAGTATAATAATTTACAAAGCAAATGACAAAGCCAGATCCTGCCCCAGCTATTTACAGGAAATGTCAATTAATAAAAATAATTGTAATGATTAAAGGACCTTTTCATATTGCATTGTTTTTTCAGTAGAACTTGCCGATTACAAATCAATGATAAAAGGAATTCAACTCCTGAATTTCCTATTGCGTTACTTATTGCGCATGATACACAACATTTTTTTTTTAAATACCTGTAAAACATAAACTCATGTTACGATTATAATAATTATGATAATGCGTAACCTAGATGTTGTTAAAATCGCGTAGTAACAATTATAAACTGCACCTAACCTATAATCAATGTCATTATTGTTTTAAGATTTTAACAGAAACCGCAAGTTCTACAGGCATTAGGACAGATGTTTCGTTAACTACTGTATTATATAGTAATAAATAACCTTTAAGATGGTGCATACTGCAAGCTTGTAAATTACTTTTTGATTTGGGTGGGGCAAAGTTCTATAGAGTTTCCGGCATTGTCCTTTACATGTCATTGTTTACATAAAGTCCATCAATGTCAAAGTGTAATGTAAAATCCGAAAATTATTTTGGTCATATCATATTATGAGGACCATGTAGACTGGTGTCTGAAATGGTCTTATGAGGAAAGAACCACACGGATTTGAGTGGACCTGTCCAGTCAGTGCACGCATTTGTCAATCATCGTGCAGCTCAACTCAGAACTAAGGAGCTCAACGATTCGGCGAACAATACAAAAGAAAGGACATTTGGGTAGGCAGCACAAAGTTCTCAAACAGCCAGACCATCATTAAAAAAAAATATATATACAATGACTCACACAGTCCTCACATATACAAGAATTATAAACAATATGATACTTTATACAGTAAATAAATACATGTCATTGTTTATCTAAAAAGGTACGAATATAGAAAAAAACAACAAAAAAAAGTAAAACAGCAAATTAAACATCAACAATATCTGTGTAGACTTATTGGAGCAGCTCAATGCCAAGCCTTCTTGTTCTCAATATAGTCTTTGACAGTATGATAGGCTTATATAATATCATAAGACTCTCAATTTATAGTGACAATCATCGAGAGTCTAAGCAGTGACGTAAGGGCAGTTGGGCAAAATAAAAAAAGACGTTTAAAACCATAGCTTGGTAAGTATTCCTTTTTTACTCTAAACTATGAGCGATAATTAGTTCTAGTACATTTTTTTTTAATATTCGGTAACGGTAATTCCTAACCTAAAAAGTAACATTAATATGTTTTGGATTTCGTAGCGTTTAAATCGTAAAAATTACTGAATGACATTATTTTCTAAACTTACAAGTAGTCTTGCGTTCAACACTACGTTCAAGAACTAAGCCTTAATAAATTCTACGACAAACAATTGATCCAGTATTGGAGTAATTCTTAAGTACACATTAAATTAAATTCATATCTATATGAGTTTGTATTTGTAAATATTCTTTATGTCTGGAGGCTTTTATTTATTTAGTGATACGTTGTACAAAATAATGTTCTATTATTGTATAAATTCAAGTATTTTTTTCTAACTGAATAGACAGCTGTGCTGTTGTTGAGTTTGTTGCGTTGTCTGATGTAATTTTGATGTTCGAAAAGTGCTGATACTCAGCCTAATTTGAATAAAGGACTTTTGATTTTGATTCAAATCTTTTATAAATTGGAAACATATATAAGCCAAAAGGTCTATATAATAAATTTTGTTAAACATTTTAAAACGATAACGGTGAGTGAAGCTTCTTGCCCATTTTTTGCCATACGAAACTATCCTTTGGAAGGGGCGCCGGGCGACTAGAATCAATTCTATGTTAATGTAAATGTTGACATTCAAAACGACGTTCTCCTCGCTCTTTAACCGACGATAAATGTCTACGCGAGGTCTAGGTTCATGTGCGGAATTCATGGTTACAGTTTGCGCGCTGGTAAAATATTATCACGTATACAATTACAAAGTACATAAAAACAAAAAATAAGTGAATGGCGGGGCGTTCAGGGATTTAATCTGTGAGCAGGCGGCAGAACACGGCAGCCTGATAGTCCTTGCGTGAGCCAGAGCGCCGGTGCTATCCAGATGATGATGAGGCCGCGCGACTACTCTCGCTATGTTCAAGGAAGAACTGGTGCGCCGCTGGCTCATGCAGGGCGCGGCCGCTGCTCATTACTATGCGGAGCGGCTCGCGCTGTGCCTGCCACTGCCACAGCCGCTGCTGCTCAGTTTATTATTGACACGACCGCAGCAACCGCAGCGCATACTAATAGTAGCGCACCCCGCACCCCGCACACCGCACCCCGCGCTCCAGTCATGCCGCACCGGACATTAAAACGTTTGAATATGACCAAAGTTCCTTTTCACGAATTAAATCTAGTTTTCTCCGTTCGCACGTTCGTCGAGCCGACGCCTGTCACAGTATGAAAAGTGGCTAGTAAGATTGGCCTCTAAGTGCTATTATTTTATTTATTTAGGTACATGACACATAAATAAAAGGCAACATCCAGTACTAAGTAGGTATACTCTTTCAGTTATAGGAGACCACAGCATGCACAATAAACTAAACAACTAAGCTAAAAAAGTTAAAATTTTAATAATATTTATTCGTGCACTGGTGCAGCGGCACACCAAACCTCGTGCGCTACGCCATATAGTTATTCGTGCACTTGTGCAGCAGCGACCCCAACCTCGTGCGCTCGTGCTCTACGCCATATATGTAATGTTGGCAATATGCTAATGTTGCGTATATCATGATAAACAAAGGATCATCGCGCATCATTGAGGAAATCGGGAAACAATTCTGCGCGATTGTTGCTCAATACTTTTTCCGGTGTACACTGGTTTTAAGGTAGGCTAATCGGTACTTCAAGAAGTATGGTTTCACTCAATTGCTTCCCAAATCGTCCTCCGTCCATATGCGCAATCGTATTATGTTCGCGCACCCCGCGTTACTCAGGCGCCGTTCTGAGACGACGGGGAGGTTACATGCGCACATGAACCCTGCATACCTACTTATAGAACTGAGGAGCCTCCATCTTGAGCTTGTTTTTGTAACTGACTGTACTGAATAATCAAGCTTAAGAGGCAACAGGTGGATGCTTCCATGTCTAGTACCACGAGTAGTTAACGTTTATCATAGCCATCTCTTGCATTATCTTAATCTTTCCGCATCAAATATTTAACGTTGCTAACAAAGTTCCGACCCGTACACTCTAGAAGGTACGAACACAATAACACGCGCAATCCATGCGTCATGTTCGTGAACGGGCGCCGTCAGTTGAGACTGGTCATCTCTTAGCTGCCACGGCGTATTTTAATTAAATTTTATTTTCGAATTGTTTTCATATTTAAATAACGGACGCTTTTAACGTTCTGCATCGTTCTCACATGCATAATTTCAACATGAATGATGTAACCAATCTATTGTAAACATAATTTGATTTAAAAGAGTGTCCGTGGAGTTTCTTGCCCGTTCTTCTCCATAGGTACCTACTACGCTTTGGAATGGGCAACTAGCTTCATTTTTCTTACCGACCGACCTTGACAATTCAAAAGTGCCTGTAATTGGTTTATTTGAAATAAATGCTTTGAGTTTGAGTTTGAGTTTGAATACACGAACAGGGCTGCTGCTGTGGGCGACTTTAACGAAATGAAGAGAGCGAGTGCTACAGACTGCTTCATTCATGTGAGATATTTATAGAACCGTGCGAGCGCATGACTAATGGGGGATTTACACTAGGTCGATTTTTGCCGTGCGGCTGGTCGATTACCAAATCGCCGCCCCATTTACGCAGGTCTATATAAATCGCAGGGACTAGATCATTTTGCATCAAAATGTCGAACTTCATGCGGCGGGCGATCGCTTGCGACTGATAATTTTCACGGTCGATTTTAGTCACCCGCCGCAAGCGACCTGTCGTTGCACGACAAAAGTCGAAACCTACTTTAGGCAACGACAGCTTCTTACTTTTTGTATCTTTTGAACTTGCGATATTAATCACATGCGGCCTAGCCAAATTGCCATTTAGACAGTCAGTTTTCACCGCACGCCAAGTTTTGTTATGATAGTTAGCGTTACAGAGCAGCTTTACTTGATTAACATCGGTGTTTAGCCATGCCGCGGGGCGCGGGGCCACCACTCCATACTTCAAGCGGCACCGGTCTCCTCACTACGACACCTTGAGTTAGACTGCCATACAATATTGTATTTACAAACGTTTCTTTTAATTTCTTATAGTATAGCCAATATTATGTTTTATTACAGTTTTCCCCGACACAAGTTATGAGGCAGGCAGGCGGTAAGGAAGGCAGAGTTCGCGTCCCCTTGTTAATACTTAGGTAATGTTACACATGTAGGCTATGTCACACGCTGTCAAAACTAATCCAAAAAGACCCCATAAATATGTTCGGCATATGAAATCCAATAATACTCTTAGAAAAACCGAAACTAGGGCAAAGTTATTGTCGAGTATATAAAAGCCCCACGAACTGCTTTATTGAATCCTTTGCAGCGCTGCATCCGCTTCAACGAACATTTTTATTTATTTATTTAAATCACACACAACTATCGTCACAGGCTTACCCAATACAATAGTGTAGTTATAGTTAATAAAGCTTACAATATGAGACTCACAATAATAACATCATTATGAACAGAGCTGAGTTGAGCTGCACCATGATTGACAAATGCATGCACTGACTGGACAGGTCCACTCAAATCAGTGTGGTTCTTTCCTCAAAAGACCATTTCAGACACCAGTCTACAGAGTCCTCATATGATCTGACCATGTTTATTCTCGGATTTTTACACTTTGACATGACGTGAAAATTTACTTTGTAAAGTATTATAATATTTTAATTATTGTGAATGTGAAGGCAGTGTGGATTTGTTGTTTTTTTGTTTTTTATCTCAATCTATTTTTAATTTTTAAAATTAGTTTTAATCATGGTCTGGCAGTTTGAGCAATTTATGCGGCCTACCCAAATGTCCTTTCTTTGGTAATGTTCGTCGAATCGTTGAGCTCCATATGTGTTGTGTTGAGCTGCATGATTACTGACAAATGCGTGCACTGACTGGACAGGTCCACTCATTCTGTTTGGTTCTTTCCTCAAAAGACCATTTCAGACATCAATCCACATGGTCTTCACATGACCTGACCAAGATTATGTCTGGACTTTAAAAGAGACTGTGACCTCTGAGTTTGTTTTGGCGTTTCTTCTCAGAGTAGTCAGATAGGAAACGCCGATCTCATCTACTTTTAAAATAGTATTGACGTGTAAAAGTGTTTGTAAAAACCTACTTACAGAAATAAAATCATTTATCATTTATCATTTATCATTTAACATCTACTTATGACTAATTATACAATTTGCGGCCCGTGTGAATTCACTCAGAGTACAATTGAAGCAGTCAATCTGTTTTGACACCATATTGAGCGTATGCAGGGCGCGCGTCAGTGGCGCATGCTGCAGCAGGTTGGTTCGAGCGGGCGGCTCCTACAGCAGCGGCGGTCGGCTCCGTCGCCCCACGCGCCCATCAGGTACATACAACCCCACCGTGCGTAGAACACCTGGGTTGTGTATTTTACCACGCATAATTTTAAACAAGTAAGTGGCGAGACCTACTTCCCTTCGTACTTCCAGTTTATTATAGCCTACCATCCCCAGCACAAATAGAGTAGGATACATCAGTGGATACCCTGGATACACACCATACTGCTTTAAGTACAGGAATCTTACAAATTTGGTCTGGATCCGTTCTAGCATAAGTTTGTACTTGGCTTCATGTGGCGACCAGGCATTGCATTCCAAATTACTTTTTACAAGCGCTTCGTACAACGATCTCAGAGCACCGATGTTCGTGAACTGGTTTCCTAGCTGTAAGACCGACCCTAAATTGCGGTATGCTTTTTTACAAACATCAGTGGTATGCTTACGGAAATTTAAATCTGTTGTAAAGCGCACGCCCAAGTCCATAACCTCTGAGACACGTTGCAGTTGGATTCCATCCATGCAATATTGATCTGGGTCGCGCGCACGGGTAAATGATAACACTGAACATTTGGCCACATTGAAATACAACCTATTACTACGACTCCATTCTACGACCCTATTAATATCCTGCTGCAGTAGGTCATGATCAGTTTCCTGTTTTATTTTAAGAACTAATTTCAAGTCGTCAGCATATAACAATGGTATGGAGTTATTGACTACTCTCGGCAGGTCGTTAACTGTTAAAATGAAGAGAAAAGGCCCTAAATTACTGCCCTGACTAACTCCTGATCTCGTGAAATAGGGCTCAGAGAGCTGCCCACTGCAGTCGACGTACTGACAACGGTCTCGTAAATAGCAGGCGAAAAATACACCAGCCAATTTAGCTAGAAGGACGTCGTTATCTACTGTGTCAAAAGACTTCCGGAAATCGAAGTAGGCAACATCTACCTGCTGACCCGCATCCACCGTCGGGACTATTTATGTCATAAGATCCAGTAAATTTCCCCTTGTCCCCCGCCCAGGACGGAAACCGTGTTGCGCGTCGTACAACAGAGCGCTAATCTGTGGATACAGGCTACCGTGAACGGTCGACTCAAACACTTTAGCTGGAGTGCATAATACCGCTACAGGTCTATAATCGCAAGGGGCTTAACCAACACCGCACGGAAATCCCTAAATATGTACGCCGGAATACCATCGGGCCCTGCTGAGCGCTTAGGCAGCAAGCGTGCGAGTGCTCGCTGATCATCAGCGGAGCCTACGCTCGCTAGCTGCACACGCGAGCCCGGCGACGCGCCCGCACTCGCTGCAGCCATACTCAGTTCGGGAGATTCCGGATTGTATACCGACTGAAAAAACCGAGCACATTGGCACATTCGTATTCCGATAATACCCGCCCGTCCTTAATTAACTTCCAATGATTCGAATCTCCTTTCCTAGACCTAATGTACCCCCAAAACGCTCGCGGATCCTTCGCTAGGTGCCCGATTGCGGTACTGATCATGCGCTCGAGCAGTCTCAGTTTTCACTCTCGCCTTGTATCGTGAGAATTCCACATTTTGACTGCGTGATTTACTCGATTTATATTTTTATGTAATAAATATTTAACTTTTATGTCTTTAATAATTTCCGATGTATACCAAACTGGATAAACGTGTCTATTATTTAATGGATTAGTATGTTTCTTTTTTGGATGAACGCACTTGTCGAAAACGTCATATATCTTATTATTAAATAAATCTAAAACTATATCTGGAACGCATGAACCGTAAATCTTACTCCAATCTATTTTAGCTACCAAACTATACATTTGATTGAAGTCCGCTTTATTAAAATTCCAACATTTATGAGTTTGTCGCATATGCGGCGATGCTGAAGACGTACGCGGCGCGGGGGGCGGCGGAGGCGGTGGAGGCGGGCGCGTGCGCGAGCCGCGCTCGATGCTCACGGCCAGCGGAGGATGGTACGCATCTACGGGCTGCAGGCCTTCGTCTGCCGCGCTCATCGACACGCCACCAGGCGCACTCAACACGAGGTCCAACTGCCTATCGTTACAGTTAGGTACTGCGTTGCACTGAGCAAATTCACAGACGGCCATGAAATATTCGTAATA
This sequence comes from Dasypolia templi, assembly GCA_963555695.1. NCBI lineage: Eukaryota > Metazoa > Arthropoda > Insecta > Lepidoptera > Noctuidae > Dasypolia > Dasypolia templi. The sequence continues at coordinate 33,189,955 of OY743141.1, forward strand.
GTTAGAAATGTTGTTGTTTCATGAGTACATATTAAAGTCCCCTAATATAATTAAATTACTGGTGTATTTGACACATATTTTTTCTAATATACTACATAAAACGCCGATCCTCTCTTTATCTGATAAACGAGCACATCTAATAAACTTGTAGCGGCTATTTCGTGGAATGCTATCTCTTCACAAGTTGCCTCTGAAGTAGATCGTTTTACGAGCTGGAATCACTTGTTGGCATAATTCCTGAAGGTAAATACAATTTTATACATTTATTTATACGGCACCATAGTGAGCCAAGATGGCCATAGGGTAAAGCTCGACTGAATGAATATTGCGATTGATATTATTAAGATCGTCACTCACCGTATGGCCTGGAAACATCGGCCGGCGGCCTACCGATCCGATGGAGATAAGTACGCAAAATACCATGATACGTAGCAAGGAAATCTTATAGGTTGAAAGTTAAAAAAGGCTATACTTTCTATGATAGCGCTCAGCTATTTGGAGTATAGGCCAATGCAAACAGATGTTCTTAACAAAATTGAGTGCGGTTAACGTTATCTACGTCACACGTATTAAATGTGGCAACATGAGGCGGCGCGGTCTGACACAGAGATGTGTCGCGGTACTCCTGGTGTGCCGGTGCCATGCGGGACAGGGGTCGCGGAGCTTTGAGCCTACTTACACTCACATGCGTGCTCGCTACGTACAGGCTCGTTCAGAGTTTACCTTCTGCGCTGTCCGCCACTTGTCAAACATTATCCGAACGCAGGTGTTCCGTAATGTCGCTGGTGGGACCGCGCTCTGCGTGCTTCAATACATTATGTACAAATACCGACGAGTTCGGGAACACCTGCGACACCGCGACACCGCGACACCGCGACTCCTCTCCCACACCTACAGATAAAACAAGCGGTTTTACGAAAACGAACTCGCAGGTCAAGACGGCGGAGGGGCGGATCAGGCGGAGGGGGCAGAGGAGGCGGAGGAAAACAAGTGGGGGGAGTACGCTCGCACGTTAGGCCTTTCCTGATAACCGCGAGTTAGACGGCCAATTAGATCGGATTCTCGCTCGCTGATAAGGGCCGAATAGCTTAACCAGACATTATCTTCTGAGGGATTGCTCTGATCTATACCAACAATGTGTTTAAGACCTGTAAGATACATTAATGTATTATTACTGCATTGAATATTTTTTTGTGTGTGGGAACCACAACCAAACATTCTTAAACAAAAACACAATGTACTCAGCTTTGAGTATTTACAAGATAGCGTACGTAACGAATATGTCTGTGCTAGCGTAAGAATGACGAACTGTAAGATAGACACGCGCCTTCCTGCTACAATTAGCTAAACCGTGACGTAGTAATAAGGGTTTACTACTGCTCCAGTAATAATATTGATACAAATAGTTCTGGTACAAATTAAGCTACGCTCATCTATGTTTAGAGACATTGTACCATTATGGATGTCTTAATGAATATCTACCAGACTGCGTCAAAGCCCAAAAGGAGGGCAATATTCCAGCTTTCAGTATTATTTGTAACAATCCTGTGTAGTTGTGTAGCTTGTGTGTTGTTATTATGTTAAGTATTATTTGCTAATCGGCTGCTTTTATTAAATTAAAACCGGTCAAAACCGTGTTGGACCACGCACAATGAAGGGTTCCGTAGTTGGGGCAAATTTATTCCAAGAACAAACGCAACATTGTAGTTGAAAAACAGGTTCTCTCATACAATCCAACTGCAAATGTAAGTTGGTCGACTGTGATAATTTTCCTTTTAACTGCTGTAGGAACTACAGGTAGCAACGATGCTAAATGCGAGGCCCGACATGCATAGAGCATAGCGGCCAGTCGTCTTTCCGCCGTGCCTATAACTTGTGTACAGATAAGTTATGTATGAAACGTCATCGTACCTACTTGTGACTCATGTGTTTATTAATAGACTTAGACTCTGATATTTTATTACTCACCTTCTCTAACCACATGAAATAAGGTTCCAAGAACTGCGTACACCGCCTGACATTTTTACCGTCTGGACCAAAACATGGATATAGAAGGTGAACAGAGTAGAAACCTATGGCACAGTACTATACTAAATCGTTCCAAATTTTCAGTCGGCTAGGTTTTGAGTTCTACGGTAGCTCCTCAATTCAGACGTCAGAATTGTGGAGCCACCTCAAACGTTCTGCAACGTTCGTCTATCACAAGGTGAACAAAAATGATATTTACCTACTCTTATTAATTGTCTGATCGCGTTCACCTTGTTAACCACACACAGACACACTCTCAGGCAAGGAGGTGCTCGCGCCCAGTGCCCTTCGCGGGACCTGGGCGCGAGACTTATGTGTTTGTTACGCACACACAACACTTACCAAATACACTCATAACACTTCTCCCTTTTGTTTTATATATTGATTTCTCTTCCTCTCAGCACTCGAAGCTTTTACAATGTTGTAGTATCTAAGTGCAATTTAATTATATAATTTTAAGGATGTGAGCCTGGATATCTGTCACACATGTCCCGAACCCAGTATAGACTCCAGCTCACACAAAGGTTTGACTCCTCTGTAACAGGTTACAAAAAAGGAACAAGCTTTTTGAGAGAAATAAATTACAAAAATTGATTGAATTGAAATTGATACCTATTTGTGAACATGTGAGAAGAAAAAAAAATGTGTCAGCTCCAACGCGAGACTGGAATTTACTCATGGAAAAACATTGTCTTAAAATATATACTTTAGGCAAAGGAAGTAAAGAAACCCAATAAATTATTAATAATGATTTGATATTTATATTACTCATATTAAATTATTCATTTCGTGAATGCCCCCATCTTTTAGTGAATGCCCCCATCTTTTATTTCAATTTTGACTTCACTATCGACTTAAAAACCCTCAAAAATTATGAATTCGATATCAGCCGCCTTCTTGGATTTACTTTTTGACCTCACTTCTGGCTTCAGCACTCTCGAATACTATGACAACGACACCCGGGACGAAAGATTTCGCAGCCACCATCTAACTTTTACATTTTGACCTCACTATCCGCTTCAACACCCACGAAAACTACACACACACACACACACACATACATACTTAGGTACATGCGTCAGCTGTCGCGCAGCGTACCCTGTACACAAGTAAACTAGATTTCAAATTTAGAATTAGAATTTTTCAAGAATTCAGTAGATTAGATTTCAAAGTGAAAGGTGCGCATGGTGCGTTTTAATTTTACTCTTAGATTTTCCATTAAAACCGATTCTTAAGGCTCCCACATACAGGCGAGACGCGACAGTGTGACACAAAGGCACCACTCCTCGCAATGCACGCGGCGTCTTTGTGTCGCGCTGTCTCGTCGTGCCAGTACACACGAGCATATAAGGAGTTAACTCCAAAAGAAGATTTATTGATTTGAATGTACGCTTTTATACTTATTCGTACTTTTAATACTTGTTCCATGCCGACAACACGCGTGAGGCGTGACTCGTACATCGTGAGGTGACAACTATGCAAAGTACGTCGGTGATGGATGGCTAGCGGGCGCGCCTCTCCGGCGCTGACCCCGCTCTAAGCGCGGCCAAATCCTCACAAAAAGAGAAACGATTAGCGCCCCCCCTCCCCCGCACCCGCCCCCTCCCGCGCGTCCCACACCCGCACCCTCCCGCGGGGCTCTATAAAACAAGTTATGATAATGGTACACCGGCGATGCCACGCAATAACAAAAATTCCTTTTATTTTTCATTCTTCCACAAGTTTTGATTAATTTCGACAAGTAAGTCGGCCCTCTTCAATGATATAATTAAATTCTAAAAGTAAAGAAACGCGGCCGTCTGTTTGTTTGTTAAGCGGCGAAGTTGCGAGACTCCGGCGAGCTGATTAATTCCCTCCGCGACCGAGTATTGTCAACTCATTATCTTTGTTTAATTACGAGAACTGTCGCGTTAGACCGACGTAGTGCGCCGTGTTGTAGCAAAGTGGTGGTCGGCCAGGACGGCCAGCTACGAGCTCGGGAACACGAACGTTTGATAGCTGACTAGAACCCGTTTACTTCCGAGGGCCGACAACTTCCTAGCTAAAAGTGTAAACTGTTGGATAGCACTTTGAAAGTAACCCCGAATTAAAAAGAAATTAATCTAAATTTGTGAACCAAATGCGGTTGCATTTTGGTAAATAACCAATTCCATAAATCCTTCTTTAACATATCGTATTTGCTAAATAAACACATCAAAACATTTTTCCAAATCTAAATGTAAGCATGCTCGCACGCACGCTGCAAGAACACTGCGTCTTGTTGCAACGACTAGACGCAGCGACAAGACGCACATTTGCGCTAGCACTGATGGTTGCGGTCGTGATGCAAGTGGTCCGCAACTCCGTACTCCACTCTCGCGGTAGATCTAGCGGAATCTTCAATTTCGTTGAGTACTCCTAGGAATTGCGGGTGTTGTCCCTCATAGAGACGCGCGTGGCGGGTGTGCGGCAGGAGTGAGGGTGTCGGGAGCCTGTGAAATCGGATCACTTAGCGCGTGCAATAAAATGGACGACTGTGTTCAAACACATCAGAAACAGTCTAATGCGAAATCGCACGGTACTTTTAAAAGAACAGTAGAGTAATCTTTGCTTCTTCAGTCGACGAGCGGATGGTCGCGAGCTCGAGCAGGATGTAAGCACAAGCGCGACAATCAGCCGAGTGGCAGACGACTTTGGGGATTATCTTTTTCTTTGAAATTTATACCGCAGAGAACAATAATAAGGCTGACATGGTTCAAGGAGACAAGTCGGCAGGAAACGAGCTCAGTCTTCAGTCCAGTTCCACTCCAGACAGATTCGACAACTAGGTGCCAGACGCGCTACAACGCAGAACATACACAGGTTTCTTATCGCGGGTTGGCAGCAGTCCGCTCCCCATCACGGTGGTGACCAGATACGACGCGCCTTTAAAATCCGTCTCTTTCTAAAAGAACTACATTTATATATGTAACTAGCTTCTGACCGTGGCTTCTCCCGCGTGGATGTCGGAAATCATCCCACGGGATCGTGCTACCGGGATAAATAGTATCCTATCATTAAAGTCCATTCAGTCGTTAAGGAGGGAAAAAGTGACAGACTGACAGGTTACAACTGCTAATGTTTTTATGAAACAGGATAAAAATAATTAATTTGCATAATATCATCGCTATCCACATCATCATTGACCACGTTAGTATATTACCTACTTTTATAAGTTATTTCATTTCTCCATATTCTGACAATATTTTCAACTAGCTTTTGACCGCGAATTTGTTCGCGTGGAAGTCGTAACGTGACGTGAAATTACCTAATTGTTTTATAAAACTTTAATTTATTACCTTTGTTGTTTTGGATACAGCAGCAAAAATATTAAGCGAGTCAAGACTGGTGACGCGGGAGCAAGCGACGTACAGTCGCCTGCGTGATAGACTGCTCGTGCTGAGGTCGACATCACCCGCAGCCTTCAGTAGCAATTTCCCATTGCTTGCGAACTTTTTCTATTTTACTAAATTAATGAACACTACTGACGCTCTCTTACAGATCATTCCTGACAAAGAGCTATCACTAAAAATATTCTAACAGCAGATTGTAAGCACACGAGATTTCTCATTAACAGTCACCTAATCTTATTGCTATTGTAATCAAACACGACAGAAGAGGCCTAAAGGAGAATGGGTTGCGTATATTATTTACATATATTATGAAATCTTACGAATTGTTAAGGAACGACATAAGACTAACAAAAAGCAAATGGTTAGTAGGTTAGAGGGAGAGGTTAGAGAAGCAAATGGTTAGTAGGTTAGAGGGAGAGGTTAGAGAAGTGGGGAGAGAAAAGATATGAAAGGTAGACGATTATAACCTGAAATAATCTAAAATTAGTTTGGGCATTGACTAATAATTGTATATTATTTAGTAGCAGAATGGCTTGTTTAAACATATTTACTTAAAATAAACTTAAAATCACACATATATGCCGTGGGGGAAGGAAGCACCTGCCACGACTCCTACATACCTACTCCTTTTGCTTCGTTCACGTTTAAACATCAGAATCATGAACGCGCGTTGCAGCACTATTTACCTGACTTTTTAAGGACAACAGGGTGTCTTCTCCTGGCCAATAAAATAATGCTGAATCCTATGAATACAAATCGCTATCAATAGGTAGGTTACCTGGTGTATATGAAGTACTAAAGTTCCCTTTGCATAATGTAGTGGAAGAGTTGCATCGCTGGTATTTTCTATGATATGATATTTTATATGATATTTGACATGACGATTTGACACTGACGTTCTGTTTTCCGTTTCATGTTTTCAATACCGTTATAACACAAACATAATCGGCCTAATAAGTTCCGACTGCTGGGACACAGGCCTCCTCTCCTCACAGGGAGTGGGCCAAAATCCACCACGCGGGCCCAGTGCGGGTTGGTAGATGAGACATGTCGTCGAATTTTTGGTTCTAAGACACGCCGGTTTCCTCACGATGTTTTCCTTCACCGTTTTGAGAGCAGTGGTGATGAAACATTTTACACTCGTAAGTCGCAGCCGTTACTGGGCCACCACTGCTCCATTTTTTATATAAAACAAAATAATTTTTATTTTTTTTATGTACGGTATGTTTACATTGTAGGCACTTTTCATGTTTCGTTGTATATATTTTTAGTTTATTTATCAAGAAGTAAGTATAAAAGAAGGTAAACCGCCCAGCAAAAACGTACTTATGTGTTAGAAGGTAAATCATTAGTGTAGATTGGCACGTATCAATGCAATTCGCGATAATCGTTCCGTTCGGAAAATGCACCATAAGCTATTTATAAATACATTAAAATAATTAATAACTTTAATTCCCATCACCTAGTAACTCAATATTTTTATGTAGAACTCCTAGAAACTTGTAATTATAATTAATATAAACTTGCCCTTGAACGGTGCTCCGTTAATTTTTAAATTACGCGGGTCTAATCTCGCCATCCTTCTTTGGGATAAAAGGATAGCGAGGTTGGACCCGACCACGCCCCTGGCTGGAGGCTTTGAGTCCGCTTAAGGCAGCCACAGGATAGTCCGGATAAGTAGTCACGACCTCTAAAGGTCAACTACGAGATGCCAACCACAAAAAAAAGACCCGACCACACAATGGTCTAACCACCTCCTACAGCCGTGAGCCTCGCTAATGAAAGTGTAATAGTTTATATCATATCCTAGCTTCATTTTATCAGCACAGACCCAGGACAGATTTTTACAAAAACTAAATAACTCCACATAGAATAATTCTTGCGGATGTGCATTAAAATCGCCCATTAAGACCTCGATACCATCAGGCCATGACTGGTCATTCAAAACATGTCCACCTTGTGTTTAATAGGTAATACGTAATACGGGCTGGTGTCTGCAACTCCACGACAATGCGCTTATTTTGCGTACGGTGGAAAAATCGATCATTCGATCCACCCCAGCTCCTCGAGGAAGGCCAGCTACGCCTTGGTGTTACTGACAGCCTCGCGTAGGGTAACTGGGTTACCGCAGTACTCTGCCCTGTATGGTGGCGACCAATGGGCAGTGTAGAAGCACATGAGCTGCTGTCTCGTCCACCTTCATGCAGGCCCTGCACAGCGGACTGTCTTTGACACCTATGACAAAGAAATGTTTATTAAAAGACCCGTGGCCAGTTAAAGCTGCCGTAACTAAACGCAGCTGTTGTTTGGTTAGTCGGTGAACCTGTTTCGTGATGCGGCCATCAATAGCAGGGAGTGCTTCCCTAGCCTACTCGCACTCACCTTGTTCCGACCATAGTTTGTGATGTTGATCCCTGGTGCGTTTCCTTACCAGAGTGCTTAAGTACCCGAAGGGGAGTGGCAAGATGGGTTCAGGTCCCACCGGTGCAACACTCGGCAAGTTCGTCCGCTGCATCGTTGCCCAGCGAACCGCTGTGTCCTTTGATCCATTGAATGGTTATGTTATTGAGGCTACCCACCTGATTAAGGCGCAGGCGACACTCGTATATTAGCCCAGATTCAACTGTCTGGCTGTTCAGCGCTTGCAAAACCGCCTTGCTGTCTGAGAGTATCCGGATCGAGTGGTCCCTAACTTCCCTGGCCATGATGGCCTAAGCAGCCAGAGAAATACCCATATATTCGGCCACTAGAACACTGTGTTATAGGCCCCCAATGGTGTTGCTATGCGAATCAAAATCAAAAGACATTTATTCAAAATAGGCTGAGAATCAGCACTTTTCGAACACCAAAATTACATAAGACAGTCCCCCAAAACGCCCGCCCGTCACCACTTCCTAGTGCTTTAGCTGGGAAGAAGAAGTGGCGCAACAAACTCCCCAGCAGCACAGCTGTCTGATCTGTAAGAAGAACTGGATTCTAAACAATTGTAAGCAATTACCAAAACATTAAATTAATTGCCATACGTCAGCTAGCCACGCCAATACAAAAAATGAATGTAAATAAAACTTTAAACATAAATAAAAGCCTCCAGGCCTAAAGGGCATGGCAGCTTACTTAGGCAATACTGGATTTATTATAAAAACAAAAAAACAAAAAAATGATAAACTAGGACCATCAAAGTAAAATAAATTAACATAACAATTACTGTAACAATAATAAAACCATAGACAGCAAGACGACCAGTCACCACAAGCAGCACCAGTTCACGAGCATAACGCAAAGGTCAGCCATTACCCCCCTCGCCATATTTGAGGGAAGGAGGAAACCCGACCCCCGACGCTACCGCAAGCAGTGACATCTAAGGGAGCATGACGAACTTGCTGCCGGTTGCTCAGGCAAGAATAATATTATCAATTGTCGAGGTCGCTAGCTAACCACATATTGCAATACAGCTCATTAAAAAAACATTGTAATGAGTAGATCATGTCAATAATAAATGAAGAAAACAAAATAATTGACTTAATCCGTCAAATAAAATAATAAAAAAACAAATATATGAACTCATATTATACCCTGTCAGTAGGTAAGCCGATTCTGGAGAAACAACACGAACATTGTCTTGAGTTAATCACAGCGACCAACAGTTCTTATCGTTTAAGTAGTCGTTAATGGAATAATATGCTTTTGAACAAAGGTTGGATTTTACTTGAGCCTTAAACGCATTAAAAGGAAAATCTAGCAAAGAAGAGGGCAACTTGTTATATAAGGTTATACCAAGCCCAACAAATGAGTTATTAAGCCGGTGAAAGGGAGCACGTAGTTTGTTCGTAGTTCTAGTGTTAACATTGTGAATGTTGAGGTCCTCCGAAAAGACTCCAGAACCTGTGCCATTACCTGTTTTGGATCCGTCTGTGAAGATACGCAGCTCTGCAGGGCACAAACCCTGCACCTACGATAACCGTGAAGCTGGATTGGTATTTTTTATCAAAGCTAAATTGTTTGGGTACCCGATCATTATTAACTTTTGTAATGGGGGTCCTTGTTGAGTCCCTCACGAAGCGCGGTGTGTGGTGTGGCTCTCTTACCCCAGAGATCTAGTGCCTTAAGACGTATCACCGCCCGGTGTCGCTTCCTGCTGTATGAACAGGTGGAGAGGTGGCAGTTCCAGCATGGCTTCAACTGCTACAGTCGAAGTGGTCCTCATGCAGCCCGTAGCCGCCATGCAGGCTAGTCGTTGCATGCGTTGTAATTTGTTTGAGGCTGTAGCCAGCTTGGTTCGGGGCCACCATACCGCGGCCCCATAGGTGATCATGGGGCGGATCACTGTGGTGTACAGCCATAGTATAATTTTAGGGGATAGTCCCCACTTTTTACCTACACTGCCAGACGGTTGTGCAGGCCCTGTTTAGTTTGTTGTCCAAATGACTCCAGTTTAACTTACTGTCTAGAATGACCCCCAGGTAATTGAACTCGTTGGCCAACTGAAGTTCTGTATTGAACAGTTTTGGTATGCGAAAAGGGCCTAATGCTCGTTTTTGCGTAAACATGACTAGTTCAGTTTTAGTGATGTTCACTGATAGGTCATATTCTTTGCACCAATTTTCTACGATACGTAGCGCTTGCTGAGTGAGGTTGCAGATCGTACCCAACACCTTCCCCGAAACAAGGATTGTGAGGTCGTCAGCATACCCTATTGTGTAATAGCGGCTGGCATTGAGTTTGGTAATGAGGTCATTAATCACCAGATTCCATAGAAGGGGGGACAGCACCCCTCCCTGGGGGCGCCCTCTGGCTATCATGGCCAGTTGCTGCTCATCCTCAAGGCGAACCACTCGTTTGCTTAGCATGTTTGTAATCCAGTCCGTTAGTACCTTTTCCACTCCATGTCAGGAGAGGGCGCTGCTGATGCTGGAGAAGTTAGTTTTATCGAAAGATCCTTCAATGTCTATGAAAGTGCCCAGGCAGGTGCCTTTTTGATGAATCGCTTCCTCTATCTGGCCGACTACCAGGTGAAGAGCAGATTCGGTCGACTAACCCGAGATGTATGCATGTTGGTTACCGTGAAGTGGTATGGTTTTCAGAGCGCCGTCCCTTAGCTCCCTATCACACAGCCTTTCCAGCGTCTTTAGTAGAAAAGAGGTCAGGCTGATTGGTCGGCAGGATTTGGCGTTTGTGTAGTCACCCTTACCTGGCTTAGGGATGAATATTACTTACACTTCCCTCCATCCTTTGGGAACGTATCTAAAGGCCAGGCACGCCCGCATTAAAGGCACCAGTCTTATTGCGACACCGGTGTCACCCCACTGTAGTAAGGCGGGGATCACACCGTCAGGACCAGCTGCCTTAAAAGGATGGAACCTCTGGATGGCCCATTGGAGTTTCTCCAACGTGATCACCCTGCTGGCGTAAAGCCGATCATTGTCTGAGTGTGTTTAAATTACCTCTTGCCAGTCGATAACCTGCGCGAAGATACATCCAGGGAAGTGAGTTTCAATAAGGATGCGTCTCGCTTCTTCTGGCGAGGAAGAGAGTGTGTTGTCGGGTTTCCGGAGGGAAGCGGGCCCAGGTGTGTGCTGTTGCGCCAGTACTTTCCTTACGCTGTTTGCTTGCTGACAGGATTCAATGCTACCACAGAAAATGCGCCATACCGTAGTACTTCTGAATCTGATGCATTTTTTGGCTGCGTAATATTTATCCCAGTCTTCCCTTACCTTGCCGCGCTTGCGCTCCAGAACAGCGCCCCACCAGGGTTGTTCGCCTGGTGTATTACGTGGGGTGGTCTTTGGGCAGGCAGTTTGGTAGCTGTCTATCATTGATTTAGTAAGATGGCTTACTTGTACCTCAATTTGTGTCGTATCCGCAAAAGTCGTCGGAACGCTTGATAGCACCAGCTTAGATCCAAGGCTGCGTGTGTAGTTGGCACGGTCCATTCTACGCGGATTGCGGCGTGGTGGTTTTGGGGTGACACAAACCTGGATGTTGAAGCGGATCCGCCTGTGATCGGAGCAGGAGGCCACCTTATAGACCTGCCACCCCGTGGCAATTTCCGCCGCGCCCTCTGTTGCCAGAGTGAGATCTATGATTGTGCGGCTTCTCCTGGTTACGAATGTTGGTTCAGTGTCAGTGTTTAGTAGGGATAGGTTAGTCGAGAATAAGTAGTCAACCAAGGCCTTACCCCTCTCGTTTTGCGTGTCCATACCCCAAAGTTGGTGGTGAGCATTGGCGTCGGCCCCGACGACGGCCTCAAACCCGTTTCTCTCGCAATTGCTCACGAGGCGGGCGAGGTCGTGTGGAGGCGGTGCCTCCACCTCGGGCATGTAGGCCGAGGTAAAAACGATCACCATCTCCTCGGCTTCGCCACGCTGTATTTATAGCTTTACTGCATAGACATCTCTGCAACAGACGTCATTTAAAAGCTGTGTTTTAAGGTTACCTATGATATAGATGCACGATCTAGGATGAACGTGATCTGTGGTGACCAGGAGCTTACCGCCAAGATTGGAGAGTCCTTGTATGCGGCCCGCCCTAACCCACGGCTCCTGGATCAGGGCAATGGCTGTGTGTTGAACCTCCAGCCACTTGCGAAGCTGAGCCGTCGCGGTCTGACTGTGTGGAGGTTGGCCTGGAGGACTCTACAGGTCGACGAAAGGGATGCCATCGTTGGCCGAACCCTCTTCGTCCCCCTCCAGTCTCAGCCCGGCAAACGGGTCGCCCTCGTCGAAGCCGTCCCCCCCCTGGCCTGAAGCCTGTGACAGGATGATGTCGTCCAGCTCCTCACCCGATGAAGGAACGGTGACCACGGTGGCGACAGTAGGAGCCGCCAACTCTGCTATTGTAGGTTCGGCCGCTGATGCTTCCGGGTTGTTTGGTGGGGGAGTGGACTCCCCTGTTGGTGCTGGCGTCTCGCCGATGGTTCCTCCACCACGGGAACTGTCCTGTGACATTATTACTACTGGATCCTAACTACATAAAAGATGAAAGTAGACTTGGTACAGATAGTTTAATGGATGAGATGGAAAATACAGGTAGTACTATAAAAGGACTAAACACTGTTCACAAGACACTAAAGTTTATATAGAAGGCTTGAAGATGAATAGTTGGAAAGTTCGCCCGGAGGAGGAGGATGGAGGATCTTCGTACATTGGCTTTGTGGGCGTAATCGGCTCCGTGAAGGGAAGAAGAGGAGATGGAGAAAGAGGGTCTTCAGGTGTCGAATGTTCACTTCAGAATGCCAGTATCCTTCGACAAAGCTCGACGCAGAATCTCCAGGCAGATGGTTACTCTGCAGAGTGCAGTCGTAGAATTCCCAGACAGATGGTTTGTTGAGGAAGCCCGGACGACGAATCCCTTTCAATTGCTTTAGCCTTTTCTTTTATAGGCAATCTATTCCTTTTCCAGAATTAATTGTAAACAATTTTGGTAGTTTCAAAATTATGTTTTTTTCCTTCATTCTGACATCTCATCTGCCAGTCATAAAACCAGCCTGTGTGTTCAGCCAAGATGTATTAAAACCTCCACGATCGAGTCGGAACATGTCCTTATTAATTATTTTAGATGTCGAAATTCATTAACAATCGTAATTATAAAAAAAATGCAATATTTCAGCTAAACCTATTGATAAAAATAATTCAAGTTATATAAACCAAAAAGTAATCTTCATAGACTAAAAGAGAAAAAGAAAAACAATGACAGTTTGATAATTTTACTTAGGTGTCACAACAAAGGAAAATGTAAGAAAAAAATATGAATGTTTTATTAAAGATATTATAATAGAAATCGTTTTAGAACAATTCGTAAAATGCTAGCAAATAAAAGAATATGATACGGGACATGAATGTATGAATGAATGATGACTAATGGTCTAAGTATAGCATATACTATAGTCCCAACCCTAGGGGACGTCGGTGAACCTCCCGTTCCGACCCTGAAACTTCGAGAGACGGCATCCAGCCTCCATCTGGGTCGGAATTAGGTCAATTTGGTCTGACCATTTTCCTCTTTTTCTTGAGTGTAACTTGAATTTATTGACACCAAAGATGCCTCAGAAAACAAGTAATAATAATAACGTACTGTGGGGTGTAAGAAACGAGCAACAGGTCGCTAACTATACCGACGTGTGTCACAAACGATTAAATTTAATTGATTTTCCTGTCGAGTGTATGAGTTGTGCTGATTATTGTTGTAATGACCTAGGCCATAGGCGTGTCCTAGATGGTTTGTACTCTGACATTGTGGTTGCCCTACGCGATGCGTCTTTGGTAGGTCGAGGAAGTACGAGGGCGGGTAGGAGTGGTCCGCGTGTAGTGGGTTGGAACGAGCATATCAGAGAGGTTCATGGGCAGGCTCGGTTGAAGTTTACGAAGTGGGTAGCGTGTGGTAAGCCTAGGGTCGATATTATGTACACTGAAATGTGTGAGAGCAGAAGGGTTTTCAAGTCACAACTGAAGGCTTGCCAAGATCGTGAAGATCAGATTCGTATGGACACACTTGCTGAGAAGTATTCCAAGGGTGACTTTCGTGGTTTTTGGAAAAGCACTAGTAAAGCAAATGTTAGGCCGGGTCTTCCTGTGAGCATCGATGGTGTAAGTTACCATAAGGACATTGCGGATGTCTTCAGGGACCATTTTTCTGTGCAATCCCCTTTGGGGCCTGTTGGTGTGGTCTTCAATGCTGAGATGCCGAACGAGGCAGTCGGGGTAAGGTTTATTGCGAGAGACGGGGATAAAGTTATCAGGAAAACGACGAGAGGCAAATCCCCGGGGCACGACGGCCTCAGCATTGAACACCTACAACACGCTGGCCCGCACATCTCTAGAGTCTTAGCAATGTTCTTCTCACTCTGCTTGAGCCACTCTTACCTGCCGTCAGATCTTATGAAGTCTGTGGCGGTGCCCGTTGTGAAAAATAAAACGGGTGACCTTGCAGATAAAACAAACTACAGGCCTATTTCCCTAGCTACCATCATAGCCAAGGTGTTTGACGGTTTGCTTAACACTCAGTTGAATAAATATGTAAGCATCAGGTCAACAGCGTCAGATGGGCGGGGTCAATGTCGGAACCGTATAAGCTTGAGTGTGGAGTGAGGCAGGGTGGATTGACTTCACCAACCCTGTTCAACCTCTACATGGACGCGCTGATTGTCGCGCTCAGCAGTCGGCATGTCGGCTGCCACGTTGATGGTGTCTGCGTCAATAAACTGAGTTATGCAGATGACATGGTGCTGCCGAGCGCGTCGATCTGTGGTCTGAGAAGGCTGGTTGAGGTCTGTGAGGAGTACGCGGGTAGGCATGGGCTCAAATATAATGTTGACAAGAGTCAATGCATGGTCAAAATGCCTAGAAAACGTGCCACCAGTCTTACTCAATGGTGCTCCCCTAAACAGAGTGGACCAATTTAAATACTTGGGGCATATAGTCACGGCTGACCTCAAGGATCATGCTGACATCGAACGGGAGCGGAGGGCCTTGTCAAAAAGAGCGAATATGTTGCCTCGCAGGTTTGCACGTTGCTCCGATCAAGTTAAGATCACCCTTTTTAAAGCATATTGCACTTCACTGTACACGTGCAGCCTGTGGGCTCGCTACACACAAGCGTCGTACAGCGCCCTCCGCGTCCAGTATAACAACGCGTTCAGGGCGGTGTTGGGGCTGCCCGCTTCTGCAGCGCCTCGGGCATGTTTGCGGAAGCGCGCACCGACTGTTTTCACGCCACCATGCGCAAGCGGTGCGCGTCCTTAGTGCGCAGGGTGCGGGCCAGCTCCAATACTGTCCTGATAATGATTGCTGAGCGATTTGATTGCCCCTACATACGAAAATGCTGTAATAGACATGTATAGCCAGGGCGCAAAAGTTAATGCCATGATTATGATTATTTAATTCAATTTGATTTTGTATTTTATTTTATCATTTTTAATTTTATTGGCTGTGACCCTTATAATCAGATATTTTATTATGTTATTATGTAATTGATACGTACTCAGTCGTTTGTAGTTTGAATTAGTGACCGTAGTATTATTCTATTTCTGTAACACTAATAATGTGTACCTAACATAACATCACGCCTTGTTTCCCCGAAGGGTTGGGCAGAGGTGTACCTATAGAATGCCCATGCCTACCCGCGTACTCCTCACAGACCTCAACCAGCCTTCTCAGACCACAGATCGACGCGCTCAGCAGCACCATGTCATCTGCATAACTCAGTTTAATGTGTACCTATTATTTTATTCAATCGTTTGTTGACATGCACATCACATTTCCATTTCAAATTTTCTGTTACAGTACTGAAAATGAAAGTGTTTTTTTTTTTGTTAAATGGGTTTTGCCTGATTTTTTTTTTTTTTTTAATATCGCTGATGAGTGCCTAATCCCTTTACATATTTCTTAAAAGTAAAACAGTTTGTTACCCGCCTTATTCACGTTGTTCTGTTATAGATTTAGTTTATCTTAGTTTTAGTTTAGTATATAAAATGTCAAGGTAGCAAGATATTGTAATCAATGCTATGTAAGCCGTATTTGTCACGTACATAAGCCCTACATCCATTAAAATTCTAGCATAAATTTAACGTATGTAGACTCGTATCACCATACATTAAATTTAAGCTAGAAATAGTAATTTAATGTATGTTCATCACATACATTATATTAATGCTAGAAGTAATAATTTAATGTATCTACATCACATCACATACATTAAATTTATGCTTGAAATAATCTTTTTATTTACATTATTTAAAATAATATTTTTTTTATTATTTAATAAAAATACTTAAGAAACACTTAGTTTCCCGTAGAAACTTTCATCCCTTATTTCACCCCGTTTCGGATTATTTTTGAGACAAATAGTAGCATATTATTATGTCCTTCTCCAGTATGCCATATAATGTCCCTGGTAAATTTTATCGAAATGCTTTAAGTGTGGCGTGAAAAGGTAACACGCAGACAGACAGAGTTCCTTTCGAATTCTTAATATTATTAAGAATGGATACGCACAAGGAAGAGTATTCTGTTTAAAACTAGTCTTAGCAATTACATTGGTATGAAGAAACAAGAAGCAACCGTAAAACAGCAACAATAACCTAAATCAATTCCAGCATAATTTGTACAGTCTGTGTTCTTATAGAATGTCGTAATTATTTATTACGAGAGCGTTGTTTAAAAGACTACGCGTTACACCTTGCAATTGCCATGTGTCGCCATTGTCCTGCGACTGCGGGCGCATAATCCCACTCGCCATGATATCGAAGTTCAGCAAACAACGGACGCGTTTCTTTCACACTTGTTGTGACTGCTCAACGAGATCCACGCTCGCCAGAGAGTTTTTGACGTGAAGCTTGGCGAGTCGCGCACCGCCCGAGAACTCACTCGATTCATTAGGAGCGCAGGAGTTATGCGAGAGGAAAAGTTGTGAACTTCTTCTATATAATTCAAGTCGTGTAGATAGCTCCGCTGAATTATTGATGCGATGATCGCCGAGACCTTCGCACTCCACTCGCAACTTATCTCTGTTGCTAAAACTTCTTAATAACATTGATCGCAAATAACTTCACTAACCCAATTAATGAAACTTGACGTGTCTGCCGTTCGAGTGATTTGTTTTGTTAAGCGTTCCAGCTGAGCATAAATGAGGCAGAGCGCGGCGCGCGTACGGTGGGCGGCGGCGGCGGCAGTGCTTCTGCGCTACTCTATATTCGATTGCGCTCTATTCAACAAGCTTTTAAGGAATGTCATCCAAGATTTTTACCAAGATACCCAAATCAATAAATAATATATTTACAGGACACACGGTTACAAAAACGCCCGTCTTAATTTATTGAACATAAAAACAAATTATACGTGCAATGAGTGCATACCTAGCTCGCAAATTATTATTAACTATTATAGCTAATATAATATTATTATTTTGACAATGATAATAAATTGAATTTGTTTGTTAAAATTTACTGTTATGTTCTTACACTACGTTTGACCCGCGGCTTCGCCCGCGTGAATGTCGGAAAATATCACACCGTATTCCGCAATAGGTACATTGTTTTCATGTTAAACAACCCTTTACCTTGTAATTTGATGCCGAATCCGATACTGTCCGCCGTGAAAAGTAATATTTTAACGTTGTAATTCGTTGTTTTTTACTGTCTTGGTGGGTTAAATATCGAATTATTGTCCTAATTCCACATTCTTAAATTCCCATTACAACATTTTATAAATCAATCCAGATTGTCGTAATGTTTGTATTTTGGCTATAATAGCTTCCACATTGACTGTATGCTGTCGCGGACTTTTATTTAGAATTGTTTATGACAAACAATCCCACGATACAATATCATCTTCGTGTACTACGTCTGCACGAACACGATACGGCTTAGGCAGCGCACGACACGATAGCTCTGGCTGGATTTTTTCCAACTTACTTTTTACTAATCACACAAAAACTTTATAAATTATAGTATGTGTTATTCTAATGTATAAGCTATATTACTGTGAAGGTTCTTGGTTTGAGTTTTACACTAGTAGGTACCTAAGAATATTTTGTATAAATTAGTATTTACCTACCTATCTACCTACCTATGGAGCTTTGTTTGTTCCGTTGCTTTAGACCATGTTCGCACGGACGTTAATATCTCGCGGCGGGATTCTATCGCACACTGCATTTTCAACTCTCGGTGTAGAACCGAGCATTGAGAATTCCAACAGAATGCTGCACGCTGTTGGATTTTCAACTCTCGGCGCTAAGCAGTGCGTTAAAGATCCGGTGCACGAAAATAAAACCAAAGACAATGCTCCTCTTTATTAGTACTGCAACGTTTGTCCAACTTTTTTTTTAAATCCATTAATAAATAATAACAATGGTAATAGCAATATTTGTGAAGTAAGAACGTAACAAAATAAGTGTTTTTTCAATATCCTTTATTTTAATTTTTATTATTCTTAGCTCAGAACGGTGTTATTTATGTACTCATATGGCGTAAATAGGTATAAATTTATATAATAAAGTTTAGTAAAAGTAATAAGTACATAAATAAGACAGATGAACGCTTAGTTTTTTTAAAGAGGTCTCCTCTTTAAATAAACTAAGCCTTCTTCTGTAAGGGAGTAAATCTGTCAAGGGAATAAATTAACTTATACAGGCTTAAAATTAACAAAGACAAAATCCCTATAGTTAGAGTAAATCTCGACGTACCACTTCGTCCTGTTCCCCTTAAGTCCGCGCGTGATGACGATGTAAAAGTACCATAAGTAGTACCTTATATAATTTATTCTAGAACACCAACAGCATGTAGGTACATTCAACATTGGGTTACAAAAGTATTTAGGAGAGGCATGTATGACGACTTGTCTGCTAGATTTTCTTTACAAGGCCTAGATCTCGAAATATTCTTATATGTTGAGATGACGGCATTGTAAAGAAATTCCCAAAAAACGCACTACTAGTCTGTGGATTTACAAACGATTCCCCAAAGTCGTCAACAAAACAAATCATAAACATACCTAATTACTAATAGATAGAAATATCTTCCGAGTCGTTATGAATGAATGGTAGGTATAGTAAGTACAGTACAGCTAATAATTGCTATCTATCTATCTACTCACCCAAACACACACACGGCTTCAAATTGCTAATACGAGAAATATCTGTGAATAATTAAATTATTATCACACAATTGGGATTTTACACTTTTCTTTACTTAAATTCTTTTGTTTTTGTTCACTTTTGAACAATTTTGAACCTCCGGTAGGCCCTTATCCTAATATTAAATATCCACATCTCATCCCTCTTTTTTATTTCTTTCACACAATTAGCTTTTTCTTCTCTCATTCCAGGGTGCCTCTAGGGTTGGCCTGTCAATATGTTAACCCGTAGAGCTGCATCCTAAGAGGAAAAACTGAGGGCTACATTGAAAGAATTGGAGTCTAGCAAAAACCAGTGCAATCAGCTGCTACAGGAAAGAGATGACAGCGAGGTGGAAATACAGTGTATTAATCAAAATCAAAATCAAAAGTCATTTATTCAAATTAGGCTGAGAATCAGCACTTTTCGAACGTCAAAATTACATAAGACAGTCCCCCAAAACGCCCGCCCGTCACCACTTCCTAGTGCTTTAGCTGGGGAGAAGAAGTGGCGCAACAAACTCCCCAGCAGCACAGCTGTCTGTTCTGTTAGAAGAACTGGATTCTAAACAATTGTAAGGAAATTACCAAAACATTAACTTAATAGCCATACGTCAGCTAGCCACGCCAATACAATTTTTTTTTTTTACAAAAAATGAATGTAAATAAAACTTAAAACATAAATAAAAGCCTCCAGGCCTAAAGAGCATGGTAGCTTACATATGCAATACTGGATTTATTATAGAAAAAAAAAAAAAAAATGATAAACTAGGACCATCAAAGTAAAATAAATTAACATAACAATTACTGTAACAATAATAAAACCATAGACAGCAAGACGACCAGTCACCACAAGCAGCACCCGTTCACGAGCATAACGCAAAGGTCAGCCATTACCCCCCTCGCCATATTTGAGGGAAGGAGGAAACCCGACCCCCGACGCTACCGCAAGCAGTAACATTTAAGGGAGCATGACGAACTTGCTGCCGGTTGCTCAGGCAAGAATAATATTATAAATTGTCGAGGTCGCTAGCTAACCACATATTGCAATACAGCTCATTAAAAAAACATTGTAATGAGAAGATCATGTCAATAATAAATGAAGAAAACAAAATAATTGACTTAATCCGTCAAATAAAATAATAAAAAAACAAATATATGAACTCATATACCCTGTCAGTAGGTAAGCCGATTCTGGAGAAACAACAAGAACATTGTCTTGAGTTAATCACAGCGACCAACAGTTCTTATCGTTTAAGTAGTCGTTAATGGAATAATATGCTTTTGAACAAAGGTTGGATTTTACTTGAGCCTTAAACGCATTAAAAGGCAAATCTAGCAAAGAAGAGGGCAACTTGTTATATAAGGTTATACCAAGCCCAACAAATGAGTTATGGACCTTATGAAGCCGGTGAAAGGGAGCACGTAGTTTGTTCGTAGTTCTAGTGTTAACATTGTGAAAATCACTGTTTTTAGTGTATAAGTGTATATTTTGCCTAATATATAAGATGTTGGCGAAGATGAATTGAGATGCTGGCCCGTGAGAATACCAATATCTTTAAAAAAATCTCTAAGAGAAACTCTGGCTCCTAGCTGATAAATTGCTAGGACAGCTCTTTTTTGAAGAACTAATATATTTAGAATATCAGCGGCTTTGCCCCACAGCAGAATACCGTAGGACATAACGCTGTAGAAATAACTAAAATAGACTAACCGAGCTGTATCAACGTCAGTGTATTGTCTTACTTTCCTGACGGCGTAGGCGGCTGAACTGAGCCTCCCTGCTAGGCTTGATATGTGTGGGCCCCACTGAAGTTTGGCATCTACTGTTATGCCCAGAAAAACCGCCGAGTCTACAGTTTCAAGCAGCTCTTTATCTAAGACGATGTTGGGTCCTAGGTTTCTAACATTCGGTAAGACGAATTTCACACACTTCGTTTTCTTGGCATTGAGAACTAGGTTATTTGACGTAAACCAATCCGTAACCATTGAGAGTGCACTGTTTACGTCGTCAAAATCTTGTCTATTCCTGTCTACTTTGAAAATAAGAGAGGTATCATCTGCAAACAGTACAACGTCACAGATATCATTTAAATAGAATGGTAAGTCATTGATATATACTAAGAACAAGAATGGACCCAGTATTGACCCTTGAGGTACACCTAACTGAACTGGTAGCTCGGAAACAACTAGAACACTGAGCTTAAGAACCAGTTGGCTGTACTACATAAACAGCATATGGACATACTTGACCAGCATCACCACCTCCATCAACGTGTGTCAAATTTCAAGGAATGTAGTGATACACACGAGCTGGCTCTGAAATGCATATCTGAACTAGAACGAGAATTAAGCAGGGCCCACAACACAATAACCCATTTGGAATCTCTCAAAGCCAGTGAAGAGTCTGCGATCACCTGTAGTCTTTATGATGAGTTGGTTGGTAACGAGTCCCGACCCACATTGTGTTGAGCCAATTGTAACAATAGACTTAACTGATGATACTATCACAAAAAGCAAATTGTTTACTAGTCATAATAAGATTAAAAAATATATTAAAATTAATAGACTAATAAGAAAATATCAGAAATCTTTGAAATGCCAAAAAGTTAACAAATTAAACACAAAACTCAGGCATAAAAATCTACATTTAATACAGAATTAAAGAAGTGTAATATTGAATTAGAATGATGTAATACTATGTATGACACTGATACTCAGCACCTTCAGGATGAGTTGTTTGTGAGGGAATATGCTCTAAAGGATATCTTTAGTAAATTTAAGGCTTCTCAACAGGACCTGAGTAAACGCATGCAGGAGGCCAATGAGTTGGCAGACTTGGTCAAGTTCAATGCAGAGAGGTATGAATCTCTGAAAAATAACCTCTCTTTTAGCTGTGCCTGCACCCAGGCACCCCAGCCTCAACTTATTACACCCATGCCCACAGTGGAACAGCCAGTAGGTAGCTGTATTAAAAAAAGTATTAATCATGACAAGAATAGTATTAATAATTTGGTTAACACTACATATGTATTCTCGGACAAAATTTGGTCAAGGTTTTGGTAGTATATTTAATCAGTTTTCACAACATTATGTTATTAATAATTGTTTACCCGGTACCAGTATTAGCCAATTAATTTGTAATATTAGATTGACAAAAATAAACCCCGGTTCAACTGTTATATTATTTTAATGGGATAGCTTATCTGTAAGAAAAAAGGACATAACTGAATGTGTCAATTTTTATGTTACATCTCAATGAGACTATTTTATTTTATTTTATTTGGGAAAATAAACGGTTACACACTAAAATGTATGGTATAGAACTTAAAACTAAAATGGGAGCATAAATGTATAACCAACAACATTTTCCACATAATACAAAAAAGTTAAATAAACACAAACGGCATACGATATGAATACATTGGATGCACAGTATGGTTAAATAAAAATATAAAAAAGATATAATAAAAATATAAGAAGATATACCTAATAGAATATTGAAAATAGAAATTATGATTTAGGGTTTTATGTACTTAATTCTGTTATAATTTTAAGTGCAAGACTTCTAAATTTTCCGGCGGAAACAGCAAAGAATTCTATATCCCGAAAAACCTCATTGAATTGAGTAGTAAGACGTCGTAGGGGTGCTCGCGATCCTGCGTTTGATCGACAGGAGGTTACAGCAAAAAGCGGTCGCACGCGCACACCTCGACATATAGTAGTTCTGGGTACTACATAACTTATTCTATTGCTTATGTCTATACAATCATATGAGTTGTTACATAAATCAAACAAAAACATCGATTCCAACATTATACGTCTAGATTTAAGGTTTTGAAGCTTATAGTAATTCAGCAAGTCGGTGTAAGATGCATAGGTACGAAAACAACGGAAATGCATAGTCTTTAAAAATTTTCGTTGTACATTTTCGATCACATGAGAATATTTTCCATAGAAGGGATTCCACACCGGGACCGCGTACTCCAACTGAGACCTGACCAAAGTTTTGTATAGGTACAAAAAAGTACCAGGGCGTTTAAATTTCTGAGCCGATCTCATCACAAAACCGTACATACGAAAAACATTGTTCACAATTATAGCCTTATTGCTTGCCTTATTCTCAGTAATTGTCTGATGAGCAAAATAGGCTCATTTATAATTTAAATATGTTAATTTATAATAGGACTTGACGTTATAGTGACATTATTTTATTTTTTTATTGTAATCAATTTATTACTGATTACAAACTGACAAATTATACAATGTATTTGCCACCTAGATGTAGGAGACAAATTGCTAATCTTTTAGCATACAATTTACACAGTGACAAGGGCACATGTAGAATACCAACGATTACAGTTAGTAGTGGTACTAATACTACTTTTGATACGGGGTGAGCCGCATAAGTGGAATGTTGTACAACAAAATATGCAGGGTCTGTCCGGCAAAGAGCTAGAGTTAAGTTTATTTATGGAGAACTATGATTTTCAGGTGTTATGTTTGACTGAACACTGGTTGAAGGAACATGAAGTAGTGTTTATCTATGATGATAATTTTACTGTACAAAGCGCATTTGTAAGGAAACGTGCCATTCGCGGTGGCTCTTTAACGTCCGAACACAGTGTGTGTTCCCGATGTCATTACCTAAAAAGCCGCATAAACTTGAATGCAGGCCACATACAGCTAGTCGTTGTAACAAGTTTAAAAATAATATAGCTCATAGAATTACACCATCGTTTGTAGAACACGAAAATCCTAATGAAATGTACGGAGCCCTTTTTGATGTTGTGCAAAAAGAATACCAATCTATTTTCAAGACAAAAACCACTAACATTAATGGCACCTCCGTTGGTTTCAACCAATGGGCTCCAGGTATTTATAAAAGTAGAGCGAGACTATACGAGTACGGTTTTTCTTCTTTGATTACCTTATAATTGTATAGTTCAATGGTTTTTCTAACTAAACAGACAGCTGTGCTGCTGGGGAGTTCGTTGCGCCACTTCTTCTTCCCAGCTAAAGCACTAGGAAGTGGTGAAGGGCGGGCGTTTTGGGGGACTGTCTTATGTAATTTTGACGTTCGAAAAGTGCTGACTCTCAGCCTAGTTTGAATAAATGACTTTTGATTTTGATATAATACTTAATACAGTAAATATCCATGTCATTGTTTATGTAAAAAGGTAAAGGAACAGAAAAAGTAAAATAACTAGCAATATAATATTAAACATCAACATTCTCTGTGTTCATTTATTGGAGCAGCTCAATTCCAATCCTTCTTGTCCTCAATATAGTCTTCGACAGTATAGTAGGCTTTCTGGCATAGTTTACGTTTTATAAATGATTTGAATTTATTAAGGCTTAGCTCTTGAATGTGGCAAGGAAGTTTATTGTAAAAACGTTTATATGGGCATTTTAATGATCCACCTATTTTCTTGAGCCTGGTAGAAGACACAACTTTGTGCTTGTTCCTAGTATTTATATTATGGATATCACTGTATTTTAAAACAGATTAATATTTTATGTGCATACAAAATACTGAGAAAGTACAGTCAATATAATAATCTATTTAAATGACAAAGCCAGATCCTGCCCCAGCTATTTACAGGAAAGGTCAATTAATGATAATAATTGTAATGATTAAAGGACCTTTTCAGAATACATTGTTTTTCAGTAGAACTTGCCGATTACAAATCAATGATAAAAGGAATTCAACCCCTGAATTTCTAATTCCTTTACTTATTGCGCATGTTAAACAACAAAAAAAAGTTTTAAATACCTGTTACTGTTTTACAGGTATTTAAAACTTTATAGTAATTGTGATAATGCGTAACTTAAATGTTGTTAAATCGCTTTTTAACAATTACAAACTGCACCTAACCTATAATCAATGTCATTATAGTTTTAAGATTTTAACAGAAACTGCAAGTTCTACAGGCATTAGGACAAATGTTTAGTTGACACTTATAAATAAGCTTTAAGATGCTGCATATTGCAGGCTTGTAAATGACTTTTTTATTTTAGTGGGGCAACGTTCTATAGAGTTTTTGGCATTGTCCTTTGTGTCTGAGTGTCTGGGACTTAATGAATAAATTGAACGAAATGCCCTTTTTTGTAAAAAAAAAAAGTTGTCTGTACATCGGCGGCATTAAAATCTATGCTATTTTTGACTGTCATACGTGTACAATGTACATTTGTACACTAATGAATTGTGTGAGCTGTTTCGCCTCATTTCATCTGACTTATAAAGGCGCGGTTGTGTTGTGTAAAGGCTTCATTACTTCAAAATTAAACATAAATCAAATTTGAGAGAGTTTGTCTTGTTGTGTTGTGTTGCGCGGCTCAGCAAGTTGAGTGAGTTGAGTCCGAGTATCGAGTGTCATCGTGTTCGGAGCCGCGCGGGGCTTAGGACTCCACGGCGCGCGCTGTGAACATTCCTAATTAGCTTGTAAATGAGAAGTTCACAATAGGCGCGCACTCGGAACAATCGGTTCGTTAGCTGGCGGTGCTCGGGAGTGCTCGGAGTGCTCGGCGTCGCACTTCACGCCACTCGAGTTAACTCGTGTGATCGGGAACCGCGCCGATCAATTGTGTGCACATTTCGAGACTACATCATAACTTAGTACCGTTTAATGTCTCGCTCCAGCGGGCCTATTACGAACTTTTAAAAAACCAGGCAAGTTCCAGGCAATTCATTTCACGGGCTGTTAAAATTTCTTATTATGAAATTCCCAGTTCTGAGCGGCTTCACGCTGGGTAGTTTGTCTATGGCTTTTTTTTTTTTTTTTTTGGGTGGGAAATCATCAAATGACTTCTCCCGCTCTGGGTGGAGCGGGAGGGCGTGTCAGACTTTTACTGACTAAAACCCACCCGTGTTCCTTCAGTTGCCTGTGCCAGGGCCACGGTTTTCTCTGTAGAATAACCCGCGACCCTGAGGCATCGGCCCTATCGGACCCCGTCACTATGTGCTGACATCTCTTTGAGGCGCGCGTGGAACACAACGCGCCGTCGACCCGGGCCTGGTCCTTACCGGACGGCGAGCTACCCATTACTCGCCGTCCGCAAGCCCGCGCCTACGGTGGCCGGGAATCTGCAGGCGACTCCCGACGCCCAGGGCGTCTCCTGCGGCGGTTAGTGGGGGCATGAGGGCGCAAGCCTCTCTCCCTCACCCGCTCCGCCTCCTCCTTCGCGAGCATTACTGCTTCGCAGAAGGAGGTGACGGCTTGCCATTCCCTCTCGCTCCGTACCATGGCCTGGACCAGGGCCGGACGCGAGAGATCGCCGCCGCCAATCGCCTCCGCGAGGACACTGCGGTGCTCCGCCCAAGCTGGGCATACCTCCACCGTATGCTCCACCGTGTCCTCCGGGCGATCCACACAATGGTGACACCCGGGCGTTTCCTCCCGCCTTATGCGAAACAGGAACCTCCCGAAACAACCGTGTCCGGTGAGGACCTGTGTCAGGCGGAAGGTGAGGACGCCGTGGCGCCTCTCCAACCACTCCTCAAAGAGGGGACTTACCGCCGCTATTGTGGCGTGCCCAGTTTGTCAATGGCTGGCTTGTAATTCTCTGACGTAACGTTCAGAAACCCAATTATATATTTATAGAGAAGTTACGGTTTTGTTTAAATCACGTATATATATCATATAATAAAAATAATAAATACCATATATTAAACTAGTTAGTCTAGTTTAGTAGGTGAAAATATGAACGCAATTTATATTGTGCTATTCTAGATTATAATAATTTATATAATTTTTCCTGTTTACAAATTGTAACGTGAGGTTTGCGAACGTATTCCACTTGAAGGTCAGCGGGGAATTCGACAACTTCAATGAAAGTATTGTTTGACAAACATTAGTTAATAACAATAACATTATGAAAGAACACTATCGTATTGTTTGTTTAATGGAAGGATCCATTCTAAGATTTATGGAGTACGAGTGTAAACAAAAAGATGGCGAAAGTGTAATTGAGTATTTCAATTAATATTCATCTTTTTAACATGATATAATATTTTAATATTGGATGAGCGTTCTCGCCCTCGCCGCAGTATGTTCAGCTGGAAAGATTGTTGGAGTTTTTATACTACTTCCAAGAAGTCTGAAGAAATCTCAGTGATTTGCATCTACTATAGAAAATGTTGGCTGGGACATTGAATGAGAGCCTATATCACCAGTGGGGCGTTGGTAGGAGCCAGTAGCATACTATGATTATGCAACCAAAACCTAAAATGAGAATAATGTTTAGTTAAAACTTTACGTAAAGTTCATACTTAATAAAAACAACTACCTTAGTCTTCACGGATAAATCCGTGGATTTTGTAAGCCCGTTAAGGGTTAAAGGTGAACACCAAAAGGAAAGGCCGTTGTTAGGATTTCAATAATACGTTTATTATCCTTTTATTTATTTAGTGGAAAGTGTATTTTACTATTCTTAGCCTTGCGTGCGATCACACGTCTCATGACATGTGAGGCCTCAGCTGCTAACAGAGATTCTGTCCCAAGTCGTGAACTGCACATCATCAATGTCGAACGCATTAGATTGGTCACGAAGTCGTCTCATTTTATTTGTTGATTCACAAGTTTGCCGAGAAGAATCACTTTCCAGGAACTCAAACAGTTCATTTTCGTCACACAGGATTATATTTTCTTATGTTATATAGAAAACACTCCAATAATTTCCAAATAAACCCTAAACAATTCAATAAAAGCTCCTCTGAAGCAGCGTAAACTGAATGGATTGTGAGTAGGGATGGGTAGCTCGTGAGCTAGTGATAGAAAAGAGCTAGCTCTATTCGATTGACGTCGCTCTCGATCACTCACTCGCTCGCTAACTAGCTCACTAGCTCAGTCAGTAGCTCAGTACTTCAGTAGGTTCGTTCCGAGCGAGAGACCGATGACCGAAGTCACCGACTGAACGGCTCATCGGCTCGCTTCGGAATGCTTCGGATGAATTTGGATCGCATTTGTTCGCTCTTTCAACAATGCTCTCCGCTTGTCCGGGGTATACGTCATTGCAATCTACTCATACGACATACGTCACTGTAAATCTATCTTTATTTCTATTGTGATAAAGTAGAAACACATTTGGCACATTATTAAAAGGAACCGCGGTATTTTATTTTGCCGATTATTTACGTAAAATCATAATAAAAACAAACAGTTATAACTTATTACAGTTTAGTTAGTAGTGTTTCGGTTGTTTCGACGAAATTACATGCATGCCGCTGCATGCAAAGTACCTATTACTTAAGTTTTTTTTATAAATAAATGAGACTGTGAGTGATTAGTAGTTGATTAGTGGTGCTCTAAAAAATGAATTACCTATTACTTTAGTTTTAATGAGGAACAAATGTGAACTTTTTAAATATTTCTGTGAACTAAGTTGAAACGAAATGTAAAATTATTTCACAAAAATCAATCATGATAAGACACACATATGTCGACCGTTACTATAACAGCCACAAAAAAAAACAAGATATTCTCAATATCCGTAGTAATTGGCGTAGCATGTTTATGAGCTAAAGAACCGTAACAAAGATTCCAAACTTCCAAAGAGCTATTGATATTGAGCGAGCCGAGCCGTCTCATTCGGCGAATCTACGCGCGTGCGGCGTGAGTCAAATGAGCTAACAGTCGGTGTCTGAGCGACTGAGTTACTGAGCTATAGAAGAGCTAGTGAGCTAAGAAGATTTATATAGCTCTTTAGAGTAAAAGAGCTAATCGCTCTTTTTCTTTTCAGTGAGCTGTTTCGCCCATGTCTAATTGTGAGGTTACTTTTTGACAGTTCAAATACGGAACGAAATGTCAAACGAACGTTCGTAATACGGTATTGCCAGGCAATATTCGGCCAGAAGTCGGCCAGGGTGTCACGTGATCGCTGACTGGCTTGTTTGACGAGTTCATAATACGAAATTGCAAGGCAGTTCTGTTTACGCCGTAAACTGCCTGGAAATAAGAGTTCATAATAGGGCCCCTTTATTGCGCCCCCAACACGCGACAGCCCGTCTTAACTCATTGTATGAGTAAGTAACCTTCATACTGTTTTTGCAACTTTGTTGTGAACAGACGTGTCGAAGATTTAATAAAATAAATAAATAATCACTTGCTGAATCGTGACCTGCGTGCCTATTACGAACTTTTAAAAAACCAGGCAAGTTCCAGGCAATTTATTTTACGGGCTGGTTAAATTTCGTATTATGACATTCCTAGTTCTGAGCGACTTCACGCTGGGTAGTTTGTCTATGGCTGGCTTGTAATTCTCTGACGTAACGTTCAGAAACACAATTAAATATTTATTGGTGAGTTACGGTTTTGTTTCAATCACATATTTTATGATAAAACAATAAATATAAATTAAATTAGTTACTCTAGTATTTAAGTACGTGAAAATATGAATGCAATGTAGGTATATTGTGCTTTATAATCCATTTCTTAGTATAATATTTTATGTTTGTAATTAATGTAATGCAAGATTACGTTTCCGAACGTATTCCACTTGAAGTTCAGCGGGAAATTCTAAAACTTCAATTTACGTTTTGTTTATTTTGAACAATAGCCATCGTATTTTTATTTAATACTTGAATTTGTAAGATTAGTCGGTATAAACAAAAATATGGCGTAAGTGTTATTGAGTGTTTAAATTAGTACTCAGTTTTCAACATGATTTAATATTAATACAATAAATATTGTAATTATTTTAGTTTAGATGAGAGTTCTCGCCCTCGTCGGCGCGTAACTTACGTTCAGCTAGAAACATTGTGGGAGTTTTTAAATTCCCACAAAGAAGTGGCGATTGGGTACAATAAATCCGCCCAAGCACGAGAGTACTCAAAGCGGATGTGGGAATCTGTCACGGAGTCCCTCAATTCCCAAGGAGAAGGTGCCATAAAAGATTGCAAAGGGTGGTCGAACGTAAGTATTTTTGATTTAAATAATTAGTTATTTTTAAAGAAAAGAGCGGCAGCAGTACGAGCATCACTAAATCGTACTGGAGGAGGACCTTCGGATGTTCCGCCCCTTAGCGACATAGAAAAAAAGTTTTTAACTCTTTTCGGAAGTGGTTATGGGACTGGCATGCCTGATACTCAAGTTCCTATACCATTCCTAGCTGTGAGTATTTTTTTAGTATAAATAAACTTATCTAGATTAATTACGTAAAGTGTAGGTAGGTTATATTATTATGTGTCATGTTTTCAATTGTCTCAGGTGTCACAGACCTCAAGCACTGCGGAAATTATACCCATACAGGCTGAGCCAATAGACCATTTAACATTTCAACCACCAGTTGTGGATGAGGATCCACAGTTACCAACACCACAGGAGGCACCAACGCAGCCCCAGCTTTCAACCGGTACCATTTGTGAAACTTCACGTCCTTTACGTCAACGACGCCGCAGAGAAGATCACATCAGTCAAGAGGCGGCCCGACGTACACTGATACAAATCAGCAGGTCCAGATTGGACTTAGACACCAGGAACAGCCAAACTTTACTTAAAATGCTAGATGCATTAAATAAAATTGCAGAGAAAATTGATAGGTTTGTATAATGTAATTTTCAATATTTAAAGTTTTTGCAAAAAGTTGTTCCTAGAAAGCTGGTAACAAACTCAATGGGTACTCTTTTTAAATAGTATAAAGTACAATCTGGTTTTCCTACAATGTTGAGAAAGCTAAGGGAACAATGTAGGTTAATGTGTGAAATATACCTAATAAAACAGTAGACTTAAAAGCATTTCTACATTTAAATTACGCATAAAGAGATATCAAAATGCTACATTTAAATTACATGTAATGTTTTTTGATATAAAACAAATTATCGGTGAACTAAAAATAAAATAAGCTTATACATAATATTTATGATTATTTTAATTTGAAGGGCTCTGAGAAACCCAGAGGCGAGAGACGAGGGCGCGCCTGGTAGCTAATCCTTCATTTAGCTCCCTGTTGCTGCTAGATGATTGCTGGTTGACATGGTGAGTACCATCCATTTGCTGCATTGTAGCTTCTTGAGCAGCCTCTTCTTCAGTGAGCTCCAGTACTGGTAGATTTGACCGGACACTCATGTTGTGTAGCACCACGCATGCATTTACTATTTTTGCTGCCACTTGCGGTGTATAATGGAGAACTCGATGCACCAGTAAACATCGGAAACGAGCTTTAAGGAGTCCAATTGTTCTCTTTACAACATTTCGAGTTCTCACATGTACTCCAGTGTAGTATGCTTCCTGGGTACCTGGAGCAGTATTTGTTATTGGAGTCATCATGTGTTTCCTCAAAGGGTAACCAGAGTCACCTGAAATCAAAATAGCATTTTACAATTATGTGAGAATTAGTTTAAATAATTATCTTTTTTATTTTTAACATAGGACTTTAAGACTCAAGACTTTTAATAAAGAACTAACAACAAATAATTAAGGACATGTATAAACAGTAATATTATTGTTATTACATACCAAGTAACCATATAGACTCATTTTGACTAAGCTCCTCCATGTGATGCTTCAATGGATGGTTCCCCCAAATAAATGAATCATGTGTAGCCCCTCCATAGCTAGCATCCACGCTGATAATTTCAAGGTCTGCATTACTAATCTAAAATATTTGTTTCAGGTTATTCTCCCATTTAAGTAAAAGAAGATAGAAGATAGATAAACATTTATTTTTATTTTTTATTATACTGATTTGTTGATTAAATGTATAGGTATTGAATATAAATAGTTTTCATTTTAACGATTCATTCGTGATGCTCATATTTTATTTTAAAGTCATACATAAGTTTTTTAAGTATCCCATTAGATGTAAGACTTACCAATTGTACATTCAATGAGTGATATTGTTTTCTACAATAAAATCTCTCTTCATTTTCTGTTGGGCGTATGATGGCTATATGACTGCAATCAATACAGCCCAACACTCCTGGCATACCGAACTTATTAAAGAACCTAAAAAGAAAGTTAGTCATTTAGGCAAAGGCATTCACAAAACATTTAATTCTGAGAATATATAATATATATTTTTTTACCTTACGACATTTCCTCTGCGTTCTTGAGATGTGCTTGGAAACTTAATATATTTTGCCTGTATTTGCGGCAAATTCAATATCCCAGTTATTTGTTTAATTACTGTTGAAACTGTTGGCTGGGGTATTGAATGAGAGCCTATATCACCAGTGGGGCGTTGGTAGGAGCCAGTAGCATAAAATGATAATGCTACCAAGACCTAAAATGAGAATAATGTTTCGTTAAAACTTGAAAAATAAAGTTCAAAATTATTAGTATCTAATATGTAACTATGTATCTAAGATTTAGATTATGTGCCTATCTGTGTTTCTATTTTAGTATATATATTTAGTATGCTTATTATTTGCACCAACAACAACCCCATTTTATGTCCAGGCAAATCACTGTCCATTCCAAAGTTCCTGGAAGAGATCACAGAAAACGATCGGCTGCCCATTGCATATTTTGTAGTCTGTTTTTTTTTGGAATGTATGTTTCGGTGTACATAGTATATATAAATAAATAAATATAATTACAATATGTTAAGGTTATAAAACAATTATGTACCTTAGTCTCCACTGATAAATCTGTGGATTTTGTAGGTCCTGACATGTGAGGCCTCAGCTCCTCACAAAGATTCAGTACCAAGTCTTTGCTAAGTCGATATCTTTCTATGAATTGCACATCATCCATGTCGAACGCATTAAGTTGGTCACGAATTCGTTTCCTTTTGTTCCTTGATTCGCAGGTTTTCCGAGAAGAATCACTTTCCAGGAACTCAAACAGTTCATATTCGTCACACATGATAGTATTTATTTATTTTATCTAGAAAACACTCCAATAATGTCCAAATAAACCCAAAACAATTCAATAAAAGCTAGTATGAAGCAGCGTAAACTGAATGGATTGTGAGGTTACTTTTTGACAGTTTTAATACGGAAAGAAATGTCAAACCAACGTTGATAATACGGTATTGCCAGGCAATATTCGTTCAGATGTCGGCCAGGGTGTCACGTGACCGCTGACTGGCTTGTTTGACGAGTTCATAATACGAAATTGCAAGGCAGTTCTGTTTACGCCGTAAACTGCCTGGAAATAAGAGTTCGTAATAGGCCCGCTGGTTTTACCAAATAGCGAGTAGTAAAGCAAACGTAGGCATAATATGTGTAAATCGTATATGTGGAAATGTGTTTAAGTGAAATAAAGTAAGTAACTGGTATCATAATAATGGCAACCAGTCCCTTCAGCCGGGGTGGCAGATGTGCTCGGAGTCCACCTCCTACACCTGTGCCCGCACCCGCACCTGCGCCCGAGCCCGCGCCTGTACCCGCACCGCACCTTCAACCGCCCAGCCAAAGAGACGAGGTCATGATAGAAGCGATATCAACGCCGGAAATCCAGAACTGGATGTCGTCCATTGAGCAGTGCCTTAACGAAGTATGCTCTATTGCATCAGAGGGCAAATTAAACATGGACCAAAAACTGCGTATCAGTACTTTATGCCAAAAAGTTAGTCACGGCACGTCGCAGATGGCCGTGCAGTACCAGTTCCTTAAGATGAAAGCCGTCCGGGCCCACTCCACCGTCCAACTACAAGACCTTAAGCTGTCAATCGGAGTTTCAAGGAAACCAGTCACGGGAACTTCCTTTGCTGAGATGGTTAAAAAAGGTACGAATAATTTTATACAGCCTATGAATTTAAGCTCTGTGGCCATATACCCTAACGACAAACTGAAGTCGAGTGAGGAGACAAAAACACTTGTCCAAAAAATTATACGCCCCGAGAAAATGAAACTTCAAGTAAGAGGACTACGTAAGACGAAAAATGGCGGTGTCATTATCAGCACTGAGACGAAGGACGATATTGAGAAGGTGAAAAAAACGATGCACTTATCAAATTCAGGACTTACACTAGACGAGCCCCCAAAAAGCAAGCCCAGAGTAGTAGTTATCGGAGTACCCTCATCAATGCAACACATGGAAGTTTTTTCTTGTTTGTTCCACCAAAACCTAGCCGAGAACCTTCAGGATTGCAACCTCGAAACCTTTTTGACCTCCATTAAGTTAAGCCATAAGTCAGGTAAGAAGGAAGCTGAGACCTGTAATTATATTATTGAAGTATCTGCAGACATACGTGAAGCCCTGATATATAAAGACAGAGTGTTTATAAATTGGTCGTCATGCCCTGTGAGAGACTTTACTCTAGTCACACGCTGTTATAAGTGCCAGCAATACGGACATGCGGCGAAATCATGTCGGGAGACTACCCATACATGTGGCCACTGTGGAGATCAGGGTCACTCCATAAAAGAATGCACAAAGAAGGCTGAGGAACCAAAATGCGCTACTTGCTTGCACTTCAAAAAGCCGAGCAATCACAAGACAAGTGCTGCTGACTGTCCAGCGAAAATAATGGCTGAAAAGAGGTACATAAATTCAGTTGATTATGGAGGCGCCTAAGAGCGCCATTAATCACGTATTTTTCTGGCCCTTCTTATAATTTTTTATAGTTATGATTAATAATTTAATCAATGACCTAGATAATTTCTCTGTATCTGAATCCCATGTTTGTGAAGTTGAACACTGTAAGCAATATCTCTCCGCCTACACTAGTCCACTTACCGTACTAACCCAAAATATTCACAGTAGTAATAGTTTTAAGAATTTCGACAATTTTAGCATTTTGTTAAAACGTCTAGACATTAATTGTGACGTTATTGTCTTAACCGAATGTTGGCTTTCCAAACAATATAACATACCAATAATTCCGGGATATAATATGTATAAAAGTAATGTAAACTACAATCAGAACGATGGGGTGATAGTTTATGCAAGAAATCATCTCAATGTGTCTGTCGAGGAACCAGATATGCAAGACTGTAACAGATTGTTAATTAAAATTGGGACAGAATTAGCGATTATTGCCTTATATCGACCCCCCTCTTTTAGAAATATAAACAATTTCACTGACTCTCTAAACGACACCATGCAGAACCTGTCATCTCTCAAAACTTTATTATCAACATTCTTCCAGAAAATGCTGACGCATCCGCTGAGGAATACCTTAACCTATGCGCCTTCCATGGTTTGCTTCCCGCTCACACGCTTCCTACACATCAAAGTGGCTCCTGCTTGGACCATATAATGCTCAAGTCGAATTTCCCTGCACTTGCCCTTGTAACTAACTCAACAATAACCGATCACAGTGCTACCCTGCTTATTTTAAATTGTAAATAACCTAAAGTAGTCACTCGCACCATTTCGAGTTTAAATGTCGTTACGTAATATCGACTTTGACCCAGTCTACAATTCCGCTGATCCGCAGTTTTGTATGTTGTACCTAATCAAAAGTGTACAACATGCAATTCAAAAGAACACAGTCTTAACTCGGCTAAATAACAAAAACTTCAACATGAAACCATGGATCACGACAGGACTCATTCGCTGTATGAAAAATAGAGATAAACTGCATATGAAAGCTAAATCAAATCCGGATAACTTAACTTTGCAACTGTCCTATAAACGGTACCGTAACTTTTGTAATGATCTTATAAGAAATGTTAAAAGCAACTACGATAAAATTGCACTAGAAAAGGCTGGTACTGATAGTAAAAAAATATGGAATTTTATTAAAAGTGTAACGTATAGCTCTGTGGCGGCATCTACACCGCCACATGCGAACAAACGCATCAATCCTGCATCGCGCAAGCAGAGTTTACCGCGCAGATAGCATATATACAACTTCCCGACAACAATCATCGGGCAGTTGCCCACCAGATACGACATCCATCTGGTCGGAGGATCCTCCCTTTTCTAAAGAGTATGAGTGAACTTTACACCCTGTTCCTCATATCTCTAAAGCTCTAAACAAAATCAGTCATTTTCAGGTTTATTGCAAGCACATTTATCACAGTTAACATCTGCCAACATTGCAAATTGTTTTTTTGTTAATGTTGGAAAGTGCCTGGCTGAAAAAGTTCGGGGCCAATCACAATATCTAACAACCACACCATTTACGTGTAGCACTATTCTATCATCCTTTGCGTTGCTAGACACTGACGAGACTGAAGTGGAAACGATAATTATGAGTTTATAGGACGACTGTGCAGTTGGCTG
Source organism: Dasypolia templi (assembly GCA_963555695.1). Classification (NCBI taxonomy): domain Eukaryota; kingdom Metazoa; phylum Arthropoda; class Insecta; order Lepidoptera; family Noctuidae; genus Dasypolia; species Dasypolia templi. The sequence continues at coordinate 33,226,075 of OY743141.1, forward strand.
GGATAACATATCAAATAAAATGATTAAACAGTTCAGACACATTTTGATACCGCCGCTGACTTATATTTTCCAAAAATGTTTATCTACAGGTCTTTTTCCCGAGTGCCTAAAAAAAGCAGTAGTTGTCCCTGTTTACAAATCAAGCAGTAAAGATCAAGTTACAAATTATAGACCTATTTCCTTACTGCCTTCTATGTCTAAAATATTAGAAAAAATTGTAAATAAAAGGCTTTACAAATACTTGGAGGATAAATTAATTTTATCTAAACGGCAGTTTGGATTTAGGCCTAAAATGGCAACAGACGATGCCGTACATCATCTGACTAACTATCTAGCACAAGAACTTGATAAAGGTAACCACACTGTTGAAATTTTCATGGATCTCACCAAAGCTTTTGACACAGTTTATATTCCTATTCTGTTGCACAAGCTTGAAGCCATAGGTATCAGAGGCACCCAGCTGAAACTATTTAAGAGCTATCTAGAAGACCGTACCCAATGTGTAAGAGTTGGTAATGTTCTCAGCGATGATAAAAACAACACGTCCTTCGGAGTTCCCCAACGAAGTATTTTAGGGCCTACCCTTTTTTTTATATACATAAACGATCTTTGTAATCTAAATCTAAATCACGGCCAAATTGTTTCTTATGCTGACGACACTGCCCTTTTATTTTCGGCTGACTCAGAAAAAAATGTCTACAAGCTTGCGCAACATGGATTCAATGTTGTTAATAAATGGCTTCAACATAATTCACTAACACTAAATGCAGACAAGACAAATTACATTAAGTTTTCGATGCGCAAGCAAACATCCACTAGCATCTCGTCATTATATGCTCATAATTGCACAAATCCCACGGATAACCAATGTCTTTGTCCCAACATTAAAATGGCAAATAAATCAAAATACCTTGGTGTTATAATAGATGAAACACTCTCGTTCAAACAACATATATTAGCTTTAAATAATAGAATTCGCAAGTTAATATTTGTTTTTAAAAAGCTACGCTATATTGCTGACACAAAAATTGTTAGACAAGTTTATTTTGCTTTATGTCAATCGATTATAACGTACAGTATTACAACATGGGGTGGAGCGGGTAAAACAGTGTTACTAACCATCGAGAGAGAGCGCAGAGGGCGGTTGTCAAAGTGTCTACTTTCCGCCCTTTCCTTTTTCCTACTAACCTCCTATACAAATCTTGTGAAGTATTAACAGTTCGGAAACTATTTATAATGGGTATTGTACTAAAACAACACACAGCTTTATCCTACAGCACGGAATATACAAACAAAAGACGTAAAGATATAGTCTGTCCACAAAATACAACAAAACATGCTTTTATATCCAAATTTTACCTGTACCTCGGTCCTCTCCTTTATAATAGACTAAACTCAAAAGCAAACATTTATTCCCTGAACTACGCAAATTGTAAGAGAATTCTCAAGGAGGCTCTCCAAAGTATGTCTTATGAAGATACAGAGAATTTATTAACTGTGTTAAAGTAAATATAGATCCTCACCTACAACAAGTATTTTTTAAATTTAGAAACTAGGATTTAAGCTACTCTACATTTAATTTATTTGTCTAATGTCAACTTTTTTGATTGTTTATAAATTTTATCCGACTATTTTAGCACTTTTCGCCTGAAAACAGAACAGAACAGAACAGGATTACCTAGTTCAGGCACGTAAGTCTTAGGAAAATAATTTTAAATTTTTGAATAAATGTGTTATACTATTCCACGAATAATTTGATATTTATATTCACTTTCACTTCAATTCTTCAGCTTACTAAGTAGTTTTCGATCCGCTTACCGATGCACGTTGATACTGATAATAAGTACCAGGCCACTAAGACAGTATTGAGAACAAAGTTTTTATGTATGAGAGGCTGACCAGTTATAGTGTATTTTGAAAATATGATTATTTGTACGTAAAAATAGGTAAGATCCAGAAGAGCGGGAAACTGAAAACGTGGAAAGGCGCGGTTTATCAAACAAATTAATTTTAAAATTATATTTATTTGTATTATAAACATTTTCTTTGTAAATCCTACTAATATTATAAACGCGAAAGTTTGTGAGTATAGATAGATGTTTGTTACACTTTCATGCAAAAACTACTGAACGGATTTGGATGAAATTTGCACACAGATAGTTTATAGCCTGGATTAACACGTATAGTACTTTTTATCTCAATACTCCCAAGGGATCAAGATTTATGCGGGTAAAACCGCGGAGAGCAGCTAGTGTTTTTGTAAATAGATTGTTCTAAGTGTACATAATACATTAGCACCCCGAAATGGGGAAAAAAAGGTGGAGGAAGGACGAAATGTCCTATCCTGACCTGCAGCAGCAGGCACAGCACTCTGATACAGCGGAGTCTGAACAGACGACAGTAAGTTCCAAAAATAACGACAAGGACACAAAGGATAAGTAGGCCATCTACAAGGTAAAAGGGTACACACGAATATATCCCGAGGAAACCAAGCAAACGGACCTCATTGTATTTTCAACTAACTACGAAGTCAATGTGACATTTAGCGACAGGAACTGTATTGCCCTATCAAAAGGTTTACGGGAGCATGGCGTTTCAGGCGTCGTGCATCTACGTTCAATGAATAAATATAAAGAATAAGTATAAATAAAAATATACCAATTAATAATAATAATAAGTATAAATATAATATTGGTAGGTCAAATATATTTGACCTACCAAACAATGCTAATAAGTTTTATAGAACAAAAATTTGTTGAATCAATTGTCTCTCAAGGCAACTATACCGGCTGGCGATACCGAAGTAACTGGAACCGATCCTGTAGAAAGGTCTAATAAACAGATTTTCTCTTTGATTGGTAGTTCCAAAAATATCATCCAAGTTAGGCGCTTCATGCGCAGGGTCAGAAATGACGCTGGCGTAGCTTTCGTCCCTACACAGGCTGTTGCGGTAACCTTCGCCTCCACTATTCTTCCTCAGTACATTTACTTGGACTCATGGCTCAAGTGATTAAATACATACTGCCAGTAAAACAATGCCTTAAATGCCTGCGGTATGGACTGGACTGGAGGTATGTTCAATTTATACATTAAACCATCATTTTCAGAATTGTTAGGTTGAACCCAAGGATGCTAAACGTACAAACTGCAAAGGTAATCACATAGCTATCTAAGAAAAAGGTGGAGAAAATAAAATTAAGTCACGAAGTGTCACATACTCTGAGCTTTTTGAAGATAACGCATTCCCAACTCTAGCTGCTCGAACTTTAGATGTACAAATTAATAATTTTATGAAATCCGATAAATTTAAAAGTACTTTAGTAGAAACGATAACAAAAATAGTTACTAATAAGATGCTCCTATTAACTCATCATCAATTAAAGAGGCTTTAAAAACAACTCTAAGTAATAAATTTCCTGCATCCTCCTAATGGATTTGTCAAACTTAAATATAGTTCAATGGAATGCACAAATTCTTAATAGCAATAAACATATATTTATTCATTTCCTCTATACACAAAATTTACATATTGCAATAACTTCTGAAACATGGTTCAGACCTGATCAATCTTTTAAAATAAAATATTACATTACATATAGGAATGATTGTGGTAACAAACACAATGGAGTTGCAATTATCATTCATGAAAGCATTAATTATACTAAAATTGTCACCTATTTAAGTAATTCTTTACAAAACATCCGTGTACAAATTACAGTTAAAATAATAAATAAATAAGCATAGTCAGTTTTTTTTGTCATCTGAACTCTTATCCAGCTTGAAGGTGATTTTGACTCGTTGGTGAAGTCTATTCCTGGTCCTTTTATATTTGCTGGGGACTTTAATGCTCATCACACTTCCTGGGGATGTGTTTCTGAATCTCCACGAGGAAAAGAAACCTTAGAATTTATTGACGAAAATAATTTGGTTCTGCTTAACGATGGTCAAGCAACAACAGTTGGTTCTTTAACATGGCGTCCCAATGCACTGGATTTATCCTTGGTTTCATCATCGTCGGCACTTAATTGTGAATAGTGTACATGATAGTCCTCTTGGTAGTAGTTATCACATCCCTGTAATCATAAAAGTAATGGTTAACAGAAACAAAATAAATGTTTTTTTGAGAATTGTTTGAATGTTACACATTTGCCCATATACCCAAGTTAAAAACTCGTGGATTGGCAAACGTATAGCAATTGTGTCGAAGAATTGTTGGTTGATTTTCAAATAGATTATAAAAGTTTTTGTTTTTTTAGTTTTTATTCATTTAATTTGTTTTAAAATCTAAATTACAATATACAAGCTAACACTAAAATAAATATGTAGTGTACAAATGTTTACAAAAAAAAGAGGGATAGAGCTCATAGGGCACCAAAAAATACGTTACGTGTACGTTGTTATATTTGCGCCGTTTGAGGTTTTCTGCTCCTGCAGCAGCCGCCCCGGCACAGCCCGCCGTGCTAGGAAGATGGGATGGCGCGAGGGTGTCGACACAGGTTGCATCCCACACCGAAGGCCTTTTTTTTTTTTTTTTTTTTGGGTGGGAAATCATCAAATGACTTCTCCCGCTCTGGGTGGAGCGGGAGGGCGTGTCAGACTTTTACTGACTAAAACCCACCCGTGTTCCTTCAGTTGCCTGTGCCAGGGCCACGGTTTTCTCTGTGGAATAACCCGCGACCCTGAGGCGTCGGCCCTATCGGACCCCGTCACTTTGTGCTGACATATCTTTGAGGCGCGCGTGGAACACAACGCGCCGTCGACCCGGGCCTGGTCCTTACCGGACGGCGAGCTACCCATTGCTCGCCATCCGCAAGCCCGCGCCTACGGTGGCCGGGAATCTGCAGGCGACTCCCGACGCCCAGGGCGTCTCCTGCGGCGGCTAGTGGGGGCGTGAGGGCGCAATGCTCTCTCCCTCACCCGCTCCGCCTCCTCCTTCGCGAGCATTACTGCTTCGCAGAAGGAGGTGACGGCTTTCCATTCCCTCTCGCTCCGTACCATGGCCTGGACCAGGGCCGGACGCGAGAGATCGCCGCCGCCAATCGCCTCCGCGAGGACACTGCGGTGCTCGGCCCAAGCTGGGCATACCTCCACCGTATGCTCCACCGTGTCCTCCGGGCGATCCACACAATGGTGACACCCGGGCGTTTCCTCCCGCCTTATGCGAAACAGGAACATCCCGAAACAACCGTGTCCGGTGAGGACCTGTGTCAGGCGGAAGGTGAGGACGCCGTGGCGCCTCTCCAACCACTCCTCAAAGAGGGGACTTACCGCCGCTATTGTGGCGTGCCCAGCACTGGGTTGCGACAATCGCACCCTCCATGTCGCCATGAGATCCCGCCGGAGCTCTGTCCGCTGTATCGCTGTACCATCCGACCAGCACTCTTGCTGCAGGAAAGGCCATGGTGTCCGAGGCACTTGACTGCTTCACCGCATTGACAGCAATGCGGAGGCCGGCAATGAGCGCCCAGACGCAAACAAGTAGCGAGCCGGAATGTGGAGTCACAGAGCAAAGTGCCTATGTTGGATGACGATAGCGCCTGAAACCAGAGGCCCGACTCCCATTCACCCACAGCCAGCAGGCGGGCACGCTCGGCAGTATTGGTGGACGTATTAATAAGATCATTCCGTACCAACCTGCAGAGCGGCTCATCCCACTGTCTCGGGGAAGACGGGTTCTCGGGCAGAACCGTGTCCGGGCAAGCCACTTTCCAGGCGTACACCGCATCGGTCAAACACGGCACTTCAGAGTCAACCTGAGAACGGGCTAAGATTCTTGTGGTTAACTTTTCGGTGCTATGGACCGAGGGCAGGAACGCCGGTAATTTCCAGTGTAATCACTGGAAATTTTGCGGACGCCGAGCCCACCAAAACGAATGGGTAGTGTGGCTTGAAGCCACGCACGGTCGTCCAATGCCTCATTTAAAATGGATGTTAGAGTATTTCGAATAATACGATTCATTTTTTCTAAAAGGTGTGACTGCTTCCATAAAGAGGAAGAGCGGATAAAATACATAAAATTTGGACCGAAACAGCAATATCAGATAAGGGTGAATGCCTAATGTAAATTAATTTTAGAAAGTCTTTCCGAAATATCGTTAAAATGTTTAATTTTTCCGTCGACGAATTGCGAAAAGCTGTCTTCTAAAATTGGGGAACCTAGGAGATGTAGTGAACTTTTTTTCCAAAATTTTGATATTTGGGGCTATTGAATTGAATTTCTGGATGGTCGATTGTCTGTCGGTATTGTCACAAAGGTAAATTTCGCATTTTGAGTTGCAGAGTTCGAGGCCGATGGATTGGAATTGCTGCTTTAGTAATTGAAGATCTTTTAGAACAGTGGCTACGTCACCTCCTAGTGTTCCATCATCTAAATACCAGACATTGTATTTTGAATTTAGTTGTTGTATTATGGGATGGATAGCCAAACTGAAAATGACTGGCCCGAGAGGATCACCTTGTTGGCATCCGACTGCAGATTCCAAAACGTTATCTTTATATAATAATTTTGATGGTTTCCTGTAGCACTGCCACATAAAACCATAAATTTCTGGTCCTTTTTTACTTCAGCTAACAAAGTGTCCCTGTTAACGGAGTTGAAGGCGTTCTTAACGTCAACCTTGAGGATAACCTCACCTTTATTTGAATTTTAAAAAACTAGCCAAGCTATAGGGGCTGGAACTTGTTGCTTAGACTTTCGCAGTACAATTTGCAGCATATTTTGGCTGCCGTACGCCTGTAGGTGCACCCAACAGCAATGGGACAAATGCCGCCGTCCTTCTTGCGCAGGGCACATAAGTTGGCCCCGTACAAGACATCGACGACGGAATCATTCACACCACCGTTGAACATAAGGTTAATATGAGCTGCCTTCAAAAGCGACTCACCAGCTTCCCCAGCGCCTGAGCTCAATAAATCTTTTAAATGCTGAGGAGTCAGGCCGTCGAGGCCACTGGCGGAACCACTTCGGAAAGAGCCTACGGCTGCAATCAGCTGGGGGGCAGTAACATTACAGTAAAGGAGTTGAATCCGGACCGGGAGGGAGTGGGGGGTCGGGAAAGGTGAGATCATCCGCAGGCGCTGGATGATTGCTATCCAGGGCTGAAAGCGTTTCTGGAGAGTAGGGCGCCACCACATCGCTACTGCAAAGTAGCCTGGCCGCTCCCCTGATGTCACCTTCACTTAATTTGGATTCAACATGTGAACATAACCTTCTTTGTGAAAGGTTACTGTGGAAAGGTAATTTTGGATCTAAAATGGTAGTCGAATTGTTTCAGTTGTCTTTAATTAGGTTTGTCAATGTTTTTTTAGTTGTCAAATCTTTTTGGACATGCAGAATCGTATAATGGAAGGTGAGTAGTTGCTCCCAGGCATTATAAGAATTCTCCTGGGTCGCAAGGCGGAGACATCGCGTCAAACTTAAAGCAACAGACCGCCTTGCGCCCCGGGGAACTCTCTTTAAAACATGTGTAGAATTTTTTAAATGTGAAAGGGTTTTCCAAAGGGTTTGATCTAAATGTGTTGAAGTTGTGGCTGGGGAGCACAAAGGCACACTATGAGGTTCTTGAACCTTGCCATAGTGTATCCGCAACCCCCGTTCGTTTTTAAAGAAGCGTGGCTGGGAGCAATGAGGACATCTCACCTGTGCATCGAGCGATGTGGCAGGTTGACTGGCACTTATTCCGGCGTCGCTACAGGCGGCATTTAACATAAGTAAAAATACACAAACATAAATATTTACACTGAAAAACACTATAAAAACGTCCACAACTAGGAATTGTCTATCTGACAAGTCATGTTACCAAGTGCTTGACAGCTGCGACGCAGACGCGCGGGCCTAGGGCGCCGCAGCGCCACGCGTGCTCGCCGTAGGTGAAGGTATGTATCTTGCGCGCGTGCAGGGTGGAGCCTTTCCGCCTTGAAGACCTTTGCAAGGGAGCCTAGCCCCGCGATGCGTCGGACTTCTAGACAGGAGCACTTTTCAAGCAATTTCTTTTGAATAAATTTGCGAAAAAGGCATGTAACTAATAAGTACTAATATATTATAGTACAGCAGGAATGACTTCAAGCACTGAAATGTTGTGCTTGAAAGCAAAACGGACTGACCAAACGGAAAGAGTAGGTGTATTTTCAATGTGAACAATCTATCGCTTTATCGCGTCAATGTAGCCGTAGCATTCAAAAACGGTGAATGGTCACGCAAATATATTACTTAAATATTAATTTATTAGAAAATAACTCGAAACGAGTTCAAGAGCTGTCCAAAGTCTTCTTGACTCATATTTCCAATATTGTACTATTTAGCGCACAGCAGCTGCAAATTCCAAAATAAATTCCAATAATTTGAATTGTTGTGTCAACACAAATACCACCGATCACACATGCCATAGAAATAATACTAAAGGACCTTCCCTTCCTTGGTGGAATCAAAAGTGTACAGAGGCTGTATTGAATTTCAAAAAGACTTTTTAAAGATAATCCAATTGAAGAAATCTATCTACAATTCAAAAGGCTCCGGGCAGTTAAAACTGATTTAGAAAAGAAAGACAAAAAAGTTGGTTTTCTCTTTGCGAAACTTGTATTAGATGCACACCATTATCTGTTGTATGGAAATATATGCGTAACCATAGGGGTAACTACAGTTTTGAGCTGTTTGGGGTCGAAACGCTGGGTCATGGGGCCCGAGTGCGCGTCTCCTTTTTAAACAAATTTCTCACTTTGTTCTTTGGCCAAAGAATTAGCATTACCATTCAGCGTGGCAATGCTAATTCTTCTCGGCACGTTTCCAGATGACAGCGATGCGGACGAGTACTTCGACGCCTAAGTGTTTTTATTAATTTGTATAGGTAGTTAGTTATTTAGTAATTTATTTAGTTATATATATGTTGTTATGTTTCAATTACTATGATGTTGATGTTATCAATAAGATCAGTGCGTAAATACAATAACACATATAATTTTAATATTCTTGACAATGACGCATTGGTTTAGGATTTTTAAAGAAAAAGAGAGTTTTTGGAGTATGTGGAACAAAACTGGAGTGCAGTTTTGTTCCACATACTCCAAAAACTCTTACTGATAATATTAATTACAAAAAATATTTTCTACTTTAATCCTTTCACAATTAATGAATTAATATCTGCGATCTTCTCTCGAAGAGATACTGCTTATGGCCTTGATGGAAAACCATTTATCTTATTTAATTAAAAAACTAAGCATTGCAGGTTTAGAAACATTTCTAAATATACTTAATTTGCTTTGGGAAAATAATATTAAACCTCAAGATTGGAAAGTGGATTGTCTTTTACAAATTTTAAAACCAGATAAGCCCAAGTTATGTCCAGATTCTTATCGTCCCATAGAACTTACTTCTTGTGTTGTAAAATGATTTGAACAATTGTTGAAGCAAAGTTTAGAGTTTTATGCAGAACAAAACAATATCTTGCCTCCTAACCAATTTGGTTTTCTTAGGAATCGGTCTGCTAGGGAAAGTGTTTGTCAATTACAGCTTGATAATGTTTTTTGCCAGTAATTTGTTGTTTGGTAAACATTGTTATAATATGCCCAATGTGCAATAAAATAATTGTGTTCTTTTTTCATATAATTTAACCTGGAATAACTACATAAAACATATAATTAGTAAAGCAAATAAAGCTTTTAATGTACTGAAGTCTCTGGCTGGTTCAAATTGGGGTGCAGACACAAAAATTTTGTTACTGTTGTACAAATCATTAGTTCGTAGTCATTTTGAATATGGTTTCTATTGCTTTGCTGCAGATGTTTAAATTGTAAATAGTTTAGAATTTAGATGTTCTTCAAAATAAATGTTTGCGTGTAATAACTGGGGCATTCCGAAGTACTCCTATAAATGCAAAGCAGACTGATTGTAATGTTCCACCATTAAGCATTCGATTTAACTACTTAAAATAAAGATTTATATTAGTGTATCTGGTAACAGACTTTTGGTCAATTTGTTACATTCAATAACTCCTTCAGTTTCTAAACCAACTTTTATGCTACAAGGTCTTCAGAGTCTTGTAAATTTTATTCAAAAATAAAATATCTATCAATCCAAAAATATTTTGCCTTGCTATGAAGAAACTTTATTAGGTAAATTTCCAGCTATTAATATAATACAAAAGAAAAAAAAGGACTTGTCCACAAAAAGGAAGTAAATGCAATGTTATCAGAGTGGTCAAATCAAAAATTTGTTTATACAGATGGTTCCTAAAATGATACGAGTAGGGCTGTCTTTTGCTATATAAGGTGTATCTATTCATGCACGAAATATTTGAAGATGTGCATCTATAGGTCGAACTTGGGCTATAGAACTGAAAAAGAGTTTTTTATCTAAGCATCTAATTTTAAAAAAAAAAAAAAAAATTACTTAAACACATAAAAATACTGGCTCTTTCATATTTTGTAACATCCATTACGCTAGTATCTACGAAAATACTACGTAGAAACTACTATCATTGAAGCGGGCGAGGTCATGGCGGCGCCCTTAGATGTCGCGTGGCTTTTATGAATGATCAAAAGAGACCCGACTCGCGGCGCCGTCGCGCCGCCGGCGCCGGCTTCAGTTGCCTCGCCCCGCGCCTGCCGCGCCGGCCGCCGCCGTGTTCAGTCTCGCGCGAACTGCATGTTGCACTGCACGCGGCTTAACTAACGTGGAACGCTTCGCGCAACAAACGCAACAATGCCGAAATATTCCAACTAGTAGTACCATACATGGTGGACTGCTACAATGAGGGTGGTCTTATTTTTCTCACAGCACAAGCCCCCTTCCTAGAGATCCTAGAAGCTCGACAACGGCAACGGGTCTACGGGGTCTACATGCCCCCAGCTGCAGACGGAGGCAGGCCTGATCTTACGCCGTTGGATTTCCATGTGTGGGGTAGGGATAGACCTGATTTATGATAATGACGGCCAGACCATTTCTAGTGCGGAACAACAAAACGTGAATCGTGAACGCTTGTTTACGCAGTGATAGCTAGAGAGACATTGTTAAAAGTGCAACGACACATTATTTAACGTGCAACTGCAGGGTGAATATGTACAGCAATTTTGGTGTAAATAGTGTAAATAAAAACTACGTCGCTATGAGGTATGTACATTTTAAATTGTTCGCGCTATGCACTTCTTACAGTTTACATCTGTACAAATAGGTAGGTACACAACCTATCAATCAGCTGACAGATGCGACTCGACGCACAGTTCGTAACTTAGACAGAAGTCATTACCTTACGCGAATCCGCGTTGCGTCAGCTGTTTATTTTTCTATTATTATTATCTAAAAGATGTGTAACACTGTAGAATATGAATGTTTTAATCGAATCTAGGATCCTTTCCGTAAAAAAAATAAGAAAATGATTGAAACGTTTTGATGCTCGCTCGTAAAAGTCGTAACCCCACAGAGGTCATTAGCTGCTTATTTAGATGTAAGTACCTGGTTTACAGAAGGTACTGTTTTTGTAAAACTGCGAGCAGGGAATTCAATATTGTACCTACTTAGATTTAGGTCGTTTTGTATTTTAAATTCACATTTATTTTTATTGTAAGCGATAACTCTGTTATCAAAATAAGACGAGGTCGAGTTACGAAGTCTACCTAAGTTGGTTTATTGTGAACATCATAACGCCTGCATTCCCCGTAGAGATAGGCAGAGGTGTATTGTCGAATGTTCATTACAGTTCACCAGTGATATGTTAAACAGAGAGACGGCACGCGCCCCGCGGCAAGGCACCGCGCCCGCGCCTCTCCCCGCCGCCGCGTCTTTGATTCATAGAGCAGGCCGGTTTTATGCAAAACATCTCAAGCAGTTTTAAATTATGATAATTACGTAAAATAAAAAAAACATTTACATAAAAAATTCTTTTTCGTTTCTATAGCTTTTAAACGACCTATAGAGGTCCCTCTTAAAATATTTCGTGTATGAATAGATACATCTTATATATGAGCCCTCCTCAAATATGAGTATTGGTAAAAAAAATACAAAAATTCAAGTATTTTTACAGCTGAAGCTGTTGCTATTTTGAGCGCTTTGAAACATATTGTAATAATTCAGGACATAACAAATGGATTGTGGTAAGTGATAGCATGAGTGTTCTGGAAAACTTGGCAAACAACAAATTAAATGCTAACACTAATTATATAATTTATTTAATAAAACAGTTATGGGTGGAAATATATCAATCAAATATTGTAGTAAGAATTGTGTGGGTGCCTTCACATTGGTGTTGCACGGAATGAAAAGGTAAATAATAGTTGATTTAGAAGAATTAATTCCCAATCCTGACCCTGATATTAATGTTTCTATACCACCTGCGGATGCAGTTAGTCTTTTAAGACAGCGCATGTGCCAAGAGTGGGGAAGACATTCATACCAGCGCACTCAGGTTGAAAATAAAAGGTACTTGGTTTGCTACTTTAGATGTTCAAATAAATCCCATACCTTGGTTCTGTAAGAATAATAAATTAATAAATAGAAATTCGTAACAAATTAATAAATAGAGTCGTTTAAATTATCATCTTTAATGCCTTAGAATGGTCAATTCTTCTAACTGTGATTATTGTCAATCACGAAAAGTTCAGTCACTCCATCAAATCTTCTTCAAGTGCTCGTCTTTCAACATTCAGCGCCTTGTGTTATCGGATGAGCTTCTTAAAATTTACAATAAGCCTGATGAGGTCCTGCAATGCATCCATTAGTTACTTAGGAATGTCTCAGCTTATTTATACATGTACAAGTTCATAATAGAGACTGTAAATGATATTTAGTTTCGTATTAAGATTTCTTGTACTTATTTCTATGTACATTATTCATTATACTAATAATAGTTACTAAGTTTAGGTATAATTCATGAAAAAATGTAAATTATATAAATAACTAAGTACATGAGGAGACGTCTAAAAAATACCCTGAAAATACTGGAAATGGAAGAAATAAAATAAAAACAATGTGATGAAAACATGAAAAATGTGTTCACGTTTAGCTTGACACTGACAGTAAAATGACGTTTAACCTGGATTTGACGCAAATACTAAAATAAAATAAAAAAGTTAAGATCCAATTTAATAATTTTCCTCCACATTGTTTGCGAGCCAATTTAAATTATCGTGTCTCATAAAAAATATCTGCCCTGGGAACATTTTCGCGCTATGTTTTTTTTTACGATTTCAAGTGTCGCCTAACACCGGAAGAATCGTACGATAGACTTCAAATGGCATTCATGGATGAAGGCCCTTCTAAGGCAACCGTGCATCATTGGTATAACGAATTCAAGCGCGGTCGACTAACTTTGGGGGATGAAGAAAGAAGTGGTCGCCCTTTGACGGCTGTTATATAAGGAGAAAACGTGCTAGCAGTGAAAAATTTAATCCAAGACAATAGGCGAATAATGTATCAAGAGATTCAGCAGATACTGCAAGTTGGATCGGGAAGCAATCACGAAATTCTACAAGTGCATCTTCGCGAGGAGGATAGTTTCACGCTGGGTGCCGCACAACCTCAACAATGCTCAGAAATTGGCCCGGGTGGAATGGTGCCGTGATATGATAATGAATGGGCAATTATCTTCTTTGTTCTGACCGACCGACCTTGAATTCAAAGTGCCTGTTTTTTTTTAAATTGGTTTATTTGAAATAAATGCTTTCAGTTTGTTTTATTTATCAATACGATCCAGAAACGAAGCGCCAGTCGACGGTTTGGGTGTTTTAAAACGAATCAACGCCTACCAAAGTGAAGCGATCTAAAAGCGGGGTGGAAGATATTGATCGCGAGCTTTATCAATTTGACTGGCTACTTTTTGTCAATTCCTGGAACCAAAGAAGCAACAACGCTGAATGGTATACTACCAAATGCTTTGCAGAAGTTTTCTTTCTTGTGAGCAACAAGCGACCAAACACAGGGTTCCGCTGGCTACTGCTCCACCACGACAACGCACCTTCGCACACCACGCTCAAAACGAAGGACTTCCTGGACAGCACGCCGGTCAAACTCCTGGGTCAGCCTCCTTACAGCCCTGACCTAGCACCATGTAACTTCTTTATACAATTTTTGTCGCCGAAAATATGCGTTGTCAACGTTCGAGCAGGCTGTAACGAGGTGTCTACGGCGGTCTGGAAAAAGTGTTTCAAAAACTGGTTCAGACGCATGAAACTTTGTAAAGAGGCTAGTGGAGAGTACTTTGAAAAGATAAAAAAAAAGTGTACTTATAGAACATTTATTTTTATTTTCACAAAACTTTCTGAGTGTCCCGCGTATTTTTCCTAATACTACTGTGTATAGATCGCGTTCGGTTTATTTGACAGCACGTAGATGGTAAGTACATTTTATGGGATGGTTTTATGCTAGACCAACGATACCTAAATAATAATACTAAATCATTTTATTTCGGACAACTAAAAAAGATCCATAAATTGTTAGTAACAGTTGCACTTAAAAAGACTATTGTTAGTAACTTAAAACTAAAGACGAATTCACGAGAAGACCACCCACCAAACTAGACATAACGAGATAAAGAGACTAGGGTATAAGTCTTCTCACAAATTGCCTTATTATTGGTGAGGAAGTGTCTGCCGCCACATCTTCCAGGATGCTATTGTGACTGCCTCTTATTCTGCTCAGGAGTGCGGCCGTTTGTTTGCGGATGATGGCATGAAATCCACCGGTATGGTTTACCGCAAACATTTCTGAGGCACTGCAGAAACGAGGCAGTCGCAACAGCATCCTAAATACATTATTGTATTGGATGCGTAGAACATCCAGCGACCTTTTCGAGTAGTTGACCCAAAGATACCGGTGTACAAACCCTGACAATAAGCTTTAAAAAGTGTTATCTTCACTTGGTCAGTACACCGAGCAAATCTTCGCGCCAACATATTACCCCTGACCGCCAGAGCCCTACGCTTCCTTTCAATGTCACCATGGTCACTGAGATTGTCGGTAAGAACGTGCCCAAGTTATTTAAACTCAGTGACTCTACGTATTGGCGTACCGTTAATGGTGAGTTCGACTGTACTATCCCGGCGTCTCCCCGCAACCCCAAAGACCATGTATTCACATTTTTTTGCATTAAAAACCAGTCCATGTGCAGCGGCGTAGGTCTCACATACTTTGAGTAACTCTACGATCGCCCTCGGCGACGGGCCCAACAGCACCATGTCTGCACCCGAAACGCATGCTGCTGAGCTCGTCAATGAGGTCATTAACATATAGATTGAAGAGCCAGGGAGACGACAAACCACCCTGCCTCACCCCGCACTCCAACCCATATGAATCCGAGAGCGCATTAGACCGTTTAACACGGTTTGTCTGGTTACGATACCAAAACTTAAATACACTGAGTAGTTCCTCCGGTATACCCCTACTCCTCAATTTACTCCAAAGCATATCGTTTGAAACGAGATTGAAAGCCTTGGAGAGATCAAGGAAGCAGGCGTACACGGGCGTCTTCCGGTCAGTGTAGTATTTGACAGTATGCTTGTCACTTAGGATAGCACTTTCGGTTGATAGTCCAGGACAAAACCCAAACTGTGCATCGTGCAACTTAATATATTTTGCCAAATAAGAGTCAAGCATACTGTCCAACACATTGGCCATAACAGTTGCAAGAGAGATCGGGCGATAGTTGCTCATGTCCGAGATATCTCCTGTCCTATTCTTCACAATGGGTACTACAATGGTTTTTATTAAGTCTTCCGGTAAATACGAGTAGCTGAGACACATCGTACAGGACAGGATCCTCGGCATACGCACGCCTGCATATTTTAAATGGTCTATGCTGAGCCCATCATGCCCAGGTGATTTGCCCCTACTCATACTATTAATCACAGACCTTACTTGCTTCGTGGAGAAGCGTAGTAGCGGCTCTTCCCCCCTGACATGAGATACAAAGCCGGTTCTTGACACAGAGGGGCCAGGTGGAGAGTTTACTTTAAAAAGGTCTCTAAATAAATTAGCAATGTCCTTATGCTCAGTAACTCCTCACACGTCCGCCGCGCGACCAGGCTTAGCTTCCAATTTACCCGTGGGCTTCCAAAATGGACAGAAATTATTTGTGGCCCGTTGTTCTGCTAATACGTCCATTTTTATTTGGTCTTCCCTATTTTGACAATACTTTAGCCGGCTTTTGAAAATTTTACGCGTCTCATACATTTGGTCGTAAACAGTCCCATAGGTTGGTCGATCAGCCAAAACCCAGGCTTGGAATCTGAACCTGGCCTATTGGTGAGCGCCTCGCACATGTTTATTCCAACCACACAACGGATTACCCCGCTTAAGTCTCTTTTGTTTTTCATTAGATTCCCGCGCTGCCTCACAAAGGACATCTACAATATTCTTGAACGTCTTATCGAGGACAAGTTTGTGTTCATCCAAGTTACATGACCTACTTACATAACATAACATCATGCCTTGTTTCCCCGAAGGGTTGGGCAGAGGTGTACCTATAAAACACCCACATTTCGCCAGTTATGTTTTTAGTCCCATGTAATAGGGGTCGAGCCTATTGCCATCTACCGGGCACAAATCCAGACTTCGGGCTGCTACTGAGAAATTCCAGATAGGAAAACCCAATAACACGTTGCCCGACCTGGGAATCGAACCCAGGACCTCATGCTCAGCAGTAGCGATTGCAACCACTAGACCAACGAGGCGACGACCTACTTATTAGTGGTCTGTATTAATTTTCTTTATTTTACTATTACCACTTACATTTGTTTTTATGGGTGAGCCCCAACACAACATACATTGTTGTCACAATTTCTACACTCAGAGACTTCACCCAAAAACCAATCACACACCAGCACCAACCAAAAATAAAACGCTTTTAACTGGGGGTTATAATTATCGACCCCCAGGGGTCGACGACGACCTAAAAGGGGTCCATGTGAGTGAAAACATTATTTGGGGTCCGTGAGATGTAAACGGGGGTCCACGATAGTGGATCTCATTTCAGCGATTGTGAGTTTAATACTGGTCTATAGAATATGGTATTCTGGGCATAAAACTAACAGACCGGGTTAGGAATACGACCATTCGTTTCATCACAAAGATAACTGATGTCAATTCAAAACGTCGCTAAAATGGAATTGGGCTGGACACGTCCGCCGCATGTCAGACGACCGATGGGGCAAATTTAATGCCCAATGTGTCCCTCTTAATGGCGAGCGACATCGCGGCAGGCCCAGACGGAGATAGTGATTTGAGTTGGACTTCTTCAACAGGAACTGCAAAGAGAGTAGGAAGGCATTTGCGCACCAGTGGCACAACACAGGCTTTCAAATATAAATGGAATAACCAACAAACACAGCTGATTTGTTGCTTAGTTTTTACCTGAAATCGTAACAAACAGACCGACGAGTACTATGGTAGGTACACTCGTGGGGTTAGAAAAAAAAAGTTCAATTATACCGCGAAGGGCGCCAGCGCACAAATATTGATGGTCCTATGAGTTTGACGTTAACACAATGTTATGTTCAGTCAGTCTGTGTTCCGAGCGAGGCATGTGCGAACATCAACAGTACGTTCCCGTGAGATTATTTCCGACTTCTACGCGGGAGACGCCGTGAGCAAAAGCGAGTTATTTAATAAGATGGATTTGTGGCGACATCTACACCGCCACATGCGAACAAACGCATCAATCCTGCATCGCGCAAGCAGAGTTTACCGCGCAGATAGCATATATACAACTTCCCGACAACAATCATCGGGCAGTTGCCCACCAGATACGACATCCATCTGGTCGGAGGATCCTCCCTTTTCTGAGAGTATGAGTGAACTTTACACCCTGTTCCTCATTATCTCTTCACTGGTGACCCCGACGTTATGAACATCACCCCTTCACTGGTGACCCCGAGTATGAACGTCAGCGCAGCCTTCGTGCAACTACTTCAGCGTGACGTCATCATCATCACTCCCGCAAGTCACACAGCCAGCCAGCAACCACGGCTTGAACAGTTGTCCTGACCATCAGCATGCAGCGCAAGCGCATACCTGGTCATCACCTTCAGCCTCATCAGCAACCTTGGCACAGCACACTGCACATTCGGCCGGTCCACAAGCAGAGTGCTTAATCCCTCTCTTGGTCGACATCAGCAGTCAGCCACCCCGACTCACTGGGGCATCTTCGCAGACAGTTCCGACTCACCGCGAACTATGCGACACCCGGTTCCAACCCACTGGAACCCAACTGGCATTGGCAAGCATCGCAAGATACAAGACTTAGTCCACTATCGACCTCCGGTCTTCGGAGGGGAGTGATGTGGCGACATCTACACCGCCACATGCGAACAAAGTTTACCGCGCAGATAGCATATATACAACTTCCCGACAACAATCATCGGGCAGTTGCCCACCAGATACGACATCCATCTGGTCGGAGGATCCTCCCTTTTCTGAAGAGTATGAGTGAACTTTACACCCTGTTCCTCATATCTCTAAAGATTCCTAAATAGAATAGTCGCGTCACATCACAATTATTTATAAGTTGATGGCATCGGGTCGCCGTCGAGCCGCGAGCGAATTGCAACGTGCTCGTCACCAGATGTACCTATGAGAGGACAATACACTCCTCACTATACTCACACTTCCAAACTAGGTACTAGATCACAGAATAGGTGAGGACAGAAGGAGCGTTCAGTACTAGCCGACTGAGACAGATATTATTAGATAATTGAGTAAAATGCGTTACACCCGCTCGCTTAGCGTCATATCACTGTTCAAGTCCGTAAAATATTTGCGGATGACTTCAAGATTGCTAAATGATTAATTAACTTGGTAAACTAGCGCAACACTTTAGCCTATAATGTTCCCACTGTGCTGGGACACGGGCCTCCTCGCTTTGATAACGGATTAGGCTCTCATCTACCATGCGGGTCCAGTGTGGATCGGCTGATGTCACATGTCTTCGAACTTTTGTCATTCTAGGTCATGCCGGTTTCCTCACTATGATTTACGAGTTTTGAGTTCAGTGCTGATGAAATTATTCACACGCCGTAGCCCTCGTAGGCCGTAGCCGTAACCATTTTTCAGATTATCTAAAGTAAATACATCTTAGGGGTACTGTGTTAAATGTTATAACAAAATACCTTGTGATATATTGCAATTAAATGAAAGGAAGTTTAAAACTCATGTTAAAAAAACACTTTGTAAACAAGCATATTACAAATCAGAGGATTATATCCTAGATAAGAATGCTTGGAAACATGCTGGTCCTGCTCCATAGGACAATATAGAGGCTAGACAAAATCAAACTAGTTGCTTATTGTATTGTATAATTTGTTATTTTTACTTTACTCACACACTGAATTATTCCTAGTTAATATTTTAGGAAAATCATATATTTTTACAATGTTTGTAATGTGAGCACATTGTACCTATCACGTGATTAATTTGTCTGCCTTTGCTTTATTTTTAATTCTCTTTACCAATTGTGGTATAGTCTTTTTATTCTTGGTGCATCGTCTTCACATATAAAAATATAATTAATGTATACAAAATATTGTAAAACATTTTAAAAGAGTAACGATGGAGTTTCTTGCCCCTTCTTCTCCATACGAAACTACCTTTTTAATTTTTAATGTGAATGTTGACGTTCAAACGTGCCTTTTTATGGGCCTATTTGAAATAAATGCTTTGACTTTGACTTTGTAGCGCATAGCACCTTTTTGGATAGCCCTTATAGCCTTTTGTGGGTTTTATTTTGTATTCTTTTTCATTTCCTGGTAATGTATAGTTCCGTAGGCACCACTCACCTATTATCTCCAGGGTGATGGCATCCACCGTCACCTCGTCTCCACAACGTCAGGCAGTGGATCAAATAAAAACACGATCCGTCAGCCGCATACAAACGATGCTCATTAGTGAGAAGTTGACTACGGCCGGCAGGTTATGACGACACGAATGGAGCATAATAATAGTTTTTAGCGTATTACGAGTATTAGTGCATAGTGTTGACATTATCTTCTGATTATAAATTATCATTAAAAGGGAATCGAACCTTAAAAACACAAAACGGAACCCTTATTTGATCACTTCGTTGCTCGTCTGTCTGTCCATCTGTCTGCCAGGCTGTCTGTCAAGACCCTTTTTCTCAGGAACGCGTATAGATATCAATTTCCTTGGGGCTGTAATAAATCAAGCTTTATGCGTCATATTTTGATACCAGCAAACAAATTTGGGATGAAGCAAGGTCTGTCAGCACAACTAAAGGAAAAAGTCCGAAAATTGTTCATGTTTTTTTTCACATTAAATAGATTTTTTTTGCGATTGGAAACTTACATCTGCAGTTGTAGAATTGACCGTGACGTATATCGAGGGAAAACATGTTTTTCAACTACTACAATGTTAAGTTTGTTCTAGGGATAAATTCATCTCAACTACGGAACCATTCATTACGCGTGGTGTGACACGCACTTGGCCGGTTTTTATATTTAAGAGAGCTTTCTGAATGACTTTTAATTAAATCATTCAAAAACTGCTAAACGCTGTTCACCGAATTGGCCAAAACTTGCTTTTGAACAAGCATTTATATGCTTACAAACGTATTTCAGCTTTCAAATAAATACACTACCTTTGTTAATTCAATAAGACATGCGGTTTTTACTACAAGGCTACCGCTTGGTTATCATGAACTAATGTTATATTGTCATCTGAACAAAAACAACAAACATTCCACTAGAATCCATGGCTGAGTCAGGATTTACGGTAATTCGTAGCTCGTTTTGCGACTCACTGCAGTGGCACTCGTAGCAGATGCTACGCAATGTGTGGATTAATGTGAAGTGGTTTATGAAGTAAATACATTTAAACTCTGAAATAGCGTCTATTACAACGTAATTCGTTTCGATTACGTAATTGATAAGGCTCATTTGCAGCCGCCGCAGCGACATAATTAAACTGAATACAACAGTAGTTTAGTTGGTGACGTCCCGATTAATTGCATTCACAAGCGGATTCTTAATTAACGTCGTCGGCGGAGGCGCGGCGTGTGAGGCGTGCGCGGCACTGATTGACATTCTTCCACAACTACAGGGCGACGGGACTCGTGGAACGCAGAAATTATTTCTGAAAGCGCGCGGTGCAGTGCACGCGGCACACGCGCCCACAGAGACGTGGTCGTGTCGCGAAACGAAGTCCGTCGCGTGGCCGACGTGAGTGGTGCTGATCGTCGACGCGACTCGAGCGAGCGACCTAAATTAAAAATACTAAAACCGTCACTTGGTCGCGGAGCGCCCGACCCGTGCTTGTTACATGCTAAGTTTTATTGAAGTTTACGGTGTTTGGCGGCGCCGTTCGGGCCCCTCGGACGTTGTCGGGCGCGCTCGGCCGCGCTTGGGCTTCCACGATAACACACCAATTCAATTACCTCGTACCTCTGTAAATGGATTGCCGGAGAAGAGAAGCGCTTTATTAGATTTTTCTTCATGATGTTTTCTCGTAGGTATTTATTATTTGGCTGGTAATGGACTCCATTTGCGGACGAGTGCCGTCTAACGAGACTTTGGACTCTACCGTCAAAGCAAAGCTGTCATTGACCTATACGTTCTAAGGTCATACACTTAGTGTTCACAGAATAATTTAGTTTAGGAGAAAGCATACCTAGGGGCCGTTCAAATAATAATAATAGGGAATATTTTTTAAAGCCGAAGTGGGTATGCACCGTGATGTGGTCGCAGTGGACAAGGGGCTTACCCCAATCTCCATGGCTAAAGAGAACTGGCACAAACCTGTAGTACTTACTACCGATGACCGCAAGGCGGTATGGCAAAGCAAGGAGTGTCACGGGCGCTTCTATCGGGCTCTTCATGAGCCTGGTTTAGATTTCCTAGCGTCCGTATCCTGGCTACGTTTTGGTGACCTTTTCGAGGAAACTGAAGGTTTCGTCTGTGCAATTATGGACGAAGTTATCTTGACGAATAACTACCGGATACATATTATGAAGGACGGGACGGTTGACGTGTGTCGGGCATGCGGTGGCATGCCCAGTCCAGGTGAGTCCATCAGACATAAATTATCTCTGGTTGTTCTCGTCTGGCTAACGGCGAGTACTTGCACAGGCATAACCAAGTAGCCAGGATTGTTCACCAGCAACTTGCTTTGAAATATAAACTTGTGGATTCTGAGGTACCGTATTACAATTATGTGCCCGACCCAGTTCTCGAAAATTACCTTGTCACGTTGTACTGGGATCGGTCTATAATTACTGACAGGACTATTATCGCTAATAAGCCTGACATAGTAGTGATAGATCGATTAGCGCGCCGCACAATGTTTATCGATGTTACCATTCCACATGATGAGAACCTCGTGAAAGCTGAGAAAGAGAACATATTAAATATCTAGACTTAGCACACGAGGTTGTTGACATGTGGAATGTGAGCTCGGCTGTCATTGTGCCGATTGTCGTATCGGCCAATGGCCTGATGCCAAAAAGCCTCGACCGACATCTCTTGAGGCTTTCGTTAGGCGGTTGGATCAAGGGCCTGATTCAGAAGGCAGTACTCCTCGATGCGGCTCGCATTGTGAGGAGGTTCCTGTCTCTGGAGCCCTAACCACCGGTAGCTTGGACCCTGCTGCCGCTACCTGCGGACCACTATTTTTGATATTTTTAAATGTTTTTTTAAGTTATTTTATAAAAATATTTAAAAATGTAGCAAAAAAAGCATAAAAATAAATAAACCACATTAAAAAGAAACGCAAAAAATAAATAATAAAATAATACTAAAACTTAGAAAGGGGTACTTCTGGACATGGCTCGCATTGTCAGGAGGTTTCTCTCTCTGGAGCCCTGACCGCCGGACCCTGTTCCTGATACCGGTAGTTTTTTTTTTAAAATGATTTTTGAAAAATATTTAAAATATAATTTATAAGTTTTTAAATGTTATAAAGGAGATAATAAAAATAAATCTTTATTTCCAGTTTTACAATTTTCATTTACCACTTGGTATAGCAGGATGAATTTGTCATTTAAATTGTAGGTTCATACAGAGTTATAAACCTCTGACACCCAAGCTAAGATTAAACTTGTGTTATAGGTAACAGGGCTCTCAAGTTAACATCAGTCAGAAAAACAAATAAACTTTCGGAAGTTTACAGTGCGGGTGCTATAGACAGAAAATAAAGATTTTATACACAAACAATTAACAAACTAATTTAAAAAAAAACGTTTGAATAGTGTGTTGTTTGCGTGTTGTGAGTGTGTGTGTGTGTGTTTGTGTTTTGCGTAGTGTTACGTAGTGTTGTATTGTGTAGGTATGTGGGTGTATACGAGGATGTATCGGACGGGGTACTGTTTGGGTGAAATCTACGTGTCGAGAAGTTTTTCAACCTCGTCATAGCCAAGGGTCATTATCCATTTGCGGACCTTACCTTTACAGTCAAATTTATTTAACGTGTAGATGTTACATTGTTTGTTCACAGCGTTGTATAAACGACTACCAAGGATTCCGAAATGACGTTGGACAAGTTTTGTTCTGTGCCTTTCTATGGTACATACGTCCGTGCTCCTACGTTTTGTCAAGCGATTGAGATCCAACTGTAAAGAAGCATGTCTACACAATGTACAGTTTAGCACAAAGAGCTGCCTCACGCTCAAGACCTGACATTCTTTGTACAATTGAGCCGTACTATAACGATAGTGTTTGAAGGTCATGACCTTGAGAACAGCTCTCTGCGCTCTCTTCAGCTGTTTCATACTTGTCTTTGAAGCACCAGCCCCGACTGTTATGCCATAAGTTAATATTGACTGGCAAAAATGAATATTCACATTGGTTTTTCTTGTCAGGGAAAGGCACGAGCATTGGTGTGGGAAAACATTAAACAATTTATGTGCTTTAACTGATACTGTTATGTCAGGTTGCGAAGTAGATTTGAGGGAGAAAGTTATAAAATGTTATTTTCCACATTTAAAGTTAGACTATTCGCTGATAGCCTTCGTTCCAATTTTCAGCATGTACCAGAAGGGCCGTATCATCCGCATATGAGTAAATGGAACAATTTGGGAGTACTAAATCACATAGATTGTTTACATATACTAAGAAAAGTGTAGGGCCCAAGATGGAACCTTGTAGCACGCTGAAGGACAATCCACACTCATCACTGACATATGTGGTGACTTTAACACACTGCGTGCGCTCAGCCAGATAGCTTGCAAAGACAGCAAGTGCAGGGCCTCTAACTCCAATCTTCCCTAACTTTATTAGTAGGATGGGGACAGAGACGGTGTCAAATGCCTTAGATAAATCTAAAAATATTCCCAGGCATTTAGACTTTTTATCAAGAGTCTCAACTACTTCGTCAATAAGGGCAGAGAAAGCGTCTTCTCCCTTCTCCGCTCTCTTTAATGTTTTCGGGAATACACCCTCAGAGATACAAAGACTACAGATGTGAGCAACGAGGGGCACAAGAGTCTGTCTGCTCATTTTAAAACTCTGAACCGATTCCATCCCATCCTGGGGTAGAATCGGAACGAAGATTCATTATAATATTATCAACTTCCGCGTGATCCGTAGGGAGAAGAACAATTGAGTTCACCTGAGTGTCGTCCCTAACATATGACTCATGTAACGCATCGAAATTTGTATGCTTAGCTGCAAGTTCTTTGCCAATGTTGGCAAAATATTGATTGACCATGTTTAATGAAGATTTGCATTCTAAATTATTCAAAGACAATAACTCCATAAGAACTAAATATTTTTAATTATTATGGTATTTATAATGTTCCAGGTATTTTTAGGATTATTTTTAGCCTTCACCAATTCACTTTTTTCGTAATAATTTTTTAGCCTATGTAAAAGCTTGTGGCGGCATCGACACCGCCACATGCGAACAAACGCATCGCGCAAGCAGAGTTTACCGCGCAGATAGCATATGTACAACTTCCCGACAACAATCATCGGGCAGTTGCCCACCAGATACGACATCCATCTGGTCGGAGGATCCTCCCTTTTCTAAAGTGTATGAGTGAACTTTACACCCTGTTCCTCATATACCTAAAACTGGTGACCCCGAGTATGAACGTCAGCGCAGCCTTCGTGCAACTACTTCAGCGTGACGTCATCATCATCACTCCCGCAAGTCACACAGCCAGCCAGCAACCACGGCTTGAACAGTTGTCCTGACCATCGGCATGCAGCGCAAGCGCATACCTGGTCATCACCTTCAGCCTCATCAGCAACCTTGGCACAGCACACTGCACATTCGGCCGGTCCACAAGCAGAGTGCTTAATCCCTCTCCTGGTCGACATCAGCAGTCAGCCACCCCGACTCACTGGGGCATCT
Organism: Dasypolia templi; assembly: GCA_963555695.1. Taxonomy (NCBI): domain Eukaryota; kingdom Metazoa; phylum Arthropoda; class Insecta; order Lepidoptera; family Noctuidae; genus Dasypolia; species Dasypolia templi. The sequence continues at coordinate 33,251,357 of OY743141.1, forward strand.
TCGCAGACAGTTCCGACTCACCGCGAACTATGCGACACCCGGTTCCAACCCACTGGAACCCAACTGGCATTGGCAAGCAATGCAAGCATCGCAAGCATCGCAAGATACAAGACTTAGTCCACTATCGACCTCCGGTCTTCGGAGGGGAGTGATGTGGCGGCATCGACACCGCCACATGCGAACAAACGCATCGCGCAAGCAGAGTTTACCGCGCAGATAGCATATATAGTTGTATATATGCTATCTGCGCGGTAAACTCTGCTTGACAACAATCATCGGGCAGTTGCCCACCAGATACGACATCCACCTGGTCGGAGGATCCTCCTTTTTCTGAAGTGTATGAGTGAACTTTACACAATGTTCCTCATATACCTAAAAGCTTATAGCAAAAGTTGCGATTTCGTATGTTGGTTAGTTTTAAAGGATAATTGTCGGGTGTATTTTATGTTCTCTATGCATGTTGTCCCTATTCCTAATGCATCTTAGAAGTCCTGGAGTGATCCAGGGCTTGATTATTCTCATCCTAGCAGGAATTCAACTGGAGACTGTATTTTTATGCATTATAGAAACGATTGTATTAATAAGCAATTCAGTAGCCCAATTTGGATTGCCAGAATACAAAACGGAACCGAAATCGGTTTTTGCAATCTCAGCAACAATTCTAAGTAGATCTACTTTCCAGATAACTTAACTTGGTTGTTTGTTGTTTTGCTACGTTTTTAATACTAACCAGTACTGGGACATGGTCGGTAATGTGACAGTCCAGAATAAATGATACTACCTGTTTCAACACTTTAGTCTTGACATGATACACACACACAGGTAAGTTTGTTAAAGTTTGGGTCATTTTTAGTTGAGCTAATGTTAATATTCATGTCTCCCACCAGAAATATGTTTTTATGAGAGGATACCGATGCTAGTACAGTATTGAGACTGTTCAGAAAGTTGTCTATTTTGCGAAAGGATAGCGGCCGGTATACGGCAATAATTACGATGTCAGTGAGTTGCATCAGCAATCCCGGCACCACAATGTTATGCTGTAATTATGAAAGAACTCGTTTTTATTTAGGCTGTTTGTAGATGAATAGGCCGAATATCCCTCCAGAAATGGAATTGTGGTTTTTTTTTCAGCCAAAATTCCGAGAAAATTATCACATCACACTTGATTTTTAAGGCAGATAATAATACAAGGACGCTATTAAAATTCTTACTAATACTACGAATATTTAGATGCAGCACATTCGTTGCATTATTGGGATTTCCTAAAGTCTGATGGCATTTATCAGGAAGATCAACTAAAGGATCGTGGGACCTACGATAAGAAATACGTTTGATATTGCCTTCTCACACCATATTGTATCGTATGATAAACACATTTTCCTAAAACTAATAAACTTTGTGTCATGTAAATGTTTTGAATGTACGTGAGTGTGTTGTATAGTTGATTGGTGCATTTTATAGTCGTTTTATGTTTTTGGTTTTTGTAAGTGTATGAATGTGATTGTGAGAGAAGATACAAAATATTAAAGAATATCAAATAGGATTATGCTTACATGATATTATAGAGGCAAATGAAACGCGAACAGTTTACAAATTACTTATTATCATGCAGTATGTTTTGAAAGCTGGATTCAGAGAGTATAAGTACCGGTTTTCGCCTTCCCTCTTGCGAATAAAAATTCTTCCATTTGCCGTCCAGCAGTATTGGCATCCATTATTTTTCGCAAATTTACGTGCCTCAAAGAAAAGTTTTCTGGCAGCTGTTGGAAGACGATCAGCGACGTACATATGGGTGCATTCACCATTCAAGCCAGAATGATTACTATTTAATTTTTCGGAGGGTGGCTTCTCTTTGTTAAAATCACGCACAGAGCGAAGTACTGTATTTTTCAGAGTAACTGAATGAAATTCTGCAATTATTTGCTTAGAAGGGCCCTTTTTTTTTTTTTTTTTTTTTGGGTGGGAAATCATCAAATGACTTCTCCTGCTCTGGGTGGAGCGGGAGGGCGTGTCAGACTTTTACTGACTAAAACCCACCCGTGTTCCTTCAGTTGCCTGTGCCAGGGCCACGGTTTTCTCTGTGGAATAACCCGCGACCCTGAGGCGTCGGCCCTATCGGACCCCGTCATTTTGTGCTGACATCTCTTTGAGGCGCGCGTGGAACACAACGCGCCGTCGACCCGGGCCTGGTCCTTACCGGACGGCGAGCTACCCATGGCTCGCCGTCCGCAAGCCCGCGCCTACGGTGGCCGGGAATCTGCTTGCGATTCCCGACGCCCAGGGCGTCTCCTGCGGCGGCTAGGGGCGTGAGGGCGCAAGGCTCTCTCCCTCACGCGCTCCGCCTCCTCCTTTGCGAGCATTACTGCTTCGCAGAAGGAGGTGACGGCTTTCCATTCCCTCTCGCTCCGTACCATGGCCTGGACCAGGGCCGGACGCGAGAGATCGCCGCCGCCAATCGCCTCCGCGAGGACACTGCGGTGCTCCGCCCAAGCTGGGCATACCTCCACCGTATGCTCCACCGTGTCCTCCGGGCGATCCACACAATGGTGACACCCGGGCGTTTCCTCCCGCCTTATGCGAAACAGGAACCTCCCGAAACAACCGTGTCCGGTGAGGACCTGTGTCAGGCGGAAGGTGAGGACGCCGTGGCGCCTCTCCAACCACTCCTCAAAGAGGGGACTTACCGCCGCTATTGTGGCGTGCCCAGCTTAGAAGGGCCCTGGCTACTCTGCACTCGGCAAATGTCCCTAATCCCTTCCGGTTTTACCTGCACTTCCAGTGATCTACACACACGCACGACTACTAGATATTACGCAGCTCGATTACGGCAGACCTATGATTTTCTTGAAAATCTTTTATTTGTTTTTCTAGCTGGTCTATATAAGGTGTATCTATTCATACACGAAATATTTTAAGAGGGACCTCTATGGGTCGTTTAAAAGCTATAGAAACGAAAAAGAATTTTTTATGTAAATGTTTTTTTTAGTTTACGTAATTATCATAATTTAAAACTGCTTGAGATGTTTTGCATAAAACCGGCCTGCTCTATAAATCAAAGACGCGGCGGCGGGGCAAGGCGCGGGCGCGGTGCCTTGCCGCGGGGCGCGTGCCGTCTCTCTGTTTAACTTATCACTGGTGAACTGTAATGAACATTCGACAATACACCTCTGCCTATCTCTACGGGGAATGCAGGCGTGATGATGTTCACAATAAACCAACTTAGGTAGACTTCGTAACTCGACCTCGTCTTATTTTGATAACAGAGTTATCGCTTACAATAAAAATAAATGTGAATTTAAAATACAAAACGACCTAAATCTAAGGTACAATATTGAATTCCCTGCTCGCAGTTTTACAAAAACAGTACTTTCTGTAAACTAGGTACTTACATCTAAATAAGCAGCTAATGACCTCTGTGGGGTTACGACTTTTACGAGCGAGCATCAAAACGTTTCAATCATTTTCTTATTTTTTTTTACGAAAAGGATCCTAGATTCATTTAAAACATTCGTATTCTACAGTGTTACACATCTTTTAGATAATAATAATAGAAAAATAAACAGCTGAAGCAACGCGAATTCGCATAAGTTAATGACTTCTGTTAGGTTACGAACTGTGCGTCGAGTCGTATCTGTCAGCTGATTAATAGGTTGTGTACCTACCTATTTGTACAGATGTAAACTGTAAGAAGTGCATAGCGCGAACAATTTAAAATGTACATACGTCATAACCACGTAGTTTTTATTTACACTATTAACACTAAAATTGCTGTACATATTCACCCTGCAGTTGCACGTTAAATAATGTGTCGTTGCACTTTTAACAATGTCTCTCTAGCTATCACTGCGTAAACAAGCGTTCACGATTCACGTTTTGTTGTTCCGCACTAGAAATGGTCTGGCCGTCATTATCAAAATCAGGTCTATCCCTACCCCACACATGGAAATCCAACGGCGTAAGATCAGGCCTGCCTCCGTCTGCAGCTGGGGGCATGTAGACCCCGTAGTCTCGTTGCCGCTGTCGAGCTTCTAGGATCTCTAGGAAGGGGGCTTGTGCTGTGAGAAAAATAAGACCACCCTCATTGTAGCAGTCCACCATGTATGGTACTCCTAGTTGGAATATTTCGGCATTGTTGCGTTTGTTGCGCGAAGCGTTCCACGTTAGTTAAGCCGCGTGCAGTGCAACATGCAGTTCGCGCGAGACTGAACACGGCGGCGGACGGCGCGGTAGGCGCGGGGCGAGGCAACTGAAGCCGGCGCCGGCGGCGCGACGGCGCCGCGAGTCGGGTCTCTTTTGATCATTCATAAAAGCCACGCGACATCTAAGGGCGCCGCCATGACCTCGCCCGCTTCAATGATAGTAGTTTCTACGTAGTATTTTCGTAGCGTAATGGATGTTACAAAATATGAAAGAGCCAGTATTTTTATGTGTGTTTAAGTAATATTAAATTATTAATTTTTTTAAATTAGATGCTTAGATAAAAAACTCTTTTTCATTTCTATAGCCCAAGTTCGACCTATAGATGCACCTCTTCAAATATTTCGTGTATGAATAGATACACCTTATATATTTACGTTGCTCTGAGCATTCACTTTCCAGCCTTCCCACACTAGTTCTTTTCTCCTCATATTTGGAATTCATGAACTGAGCAGAATCCTCAATCTCCTTCTTGATGTTATGTAGCTCATCGTTTTGTGCTTTTAATTCTACCAACTCCAGCGATGTTTTAGATTAGCGATGTTCTTAAATTTTGCAAAATAGTTTCCTGATTAAATCTGGAAACTATTTTGCAATTCAAGCAATGCTTACTAAATGGAACATACATTTTGTGTTCCATTTAGTAAGCATTTTTCGAATTTCCTCTTTAAAATCGTCAAGTTCGCATCGGCGACTAAAATCTAGACACGGGTGCTTTGTAGATCTTTGTTGTGTGTTAATAAACTCACACTCACTCGATGGAGCCGCAATGTTTGGGTTTGATGACGCACGTTGTACTTCTATAGTAGGAGTAGATGGAGGCGTTCTATATAATTATGTCTTATAATCAAAATCCCAAACACTGGTGGACAAACAAGTATTGCCGCGTAGCACAGCTCCGCAAGACAACTCGTAGCCGATGCACGTGACGTATTGCGAGCCTCGTAGCAAATGTAAAAAAGCAGGAAAGTAATTAGCTGTCGCCGCGGTGCGTGCTGTCGGTGGTTCGAGTCTCAGTGGGCGCAGGACTTTTTCGCCCGACCTTTATAGATGCACGTGAGAAAGCGAGATTTCCGACACCAACCAATTTGTCCGCCGCCCCTTACGGGTACATCCCCAAGAAAAAAGAGGATGGCCCAAGTGTCGGTACAATTTAATAATTAAAATAAACTAAAGATTATTTCTATATTCTCAGAAACGAAAAACACGTCCGCTCCGAACGAGCACTGAGTTTAGAGGATAGTATAACGTAAGCAGATTTTTAGCAATCTTGAACAATTAAACTTTGGCGAAAGTGGATCAACGGTAACACAAACATTAACCTAGCAAAGCACGTTAATGTTTGTGTTACCGTTGATCCACTTCAAATCGTCAATCATATCGAAACAAAACAATAAATTGACGGAAAGAAATTAGACAAGTGAAAAGCGCGCGGTAATTCCCCTACTCAGTTCTAAGCGAGTACCTAAACGTATTCATTATTTGTAGGAATCAACGAAAATGCATTTCGTTTTCAGCAAAGACAGTGTGTGGGTTGCCATATGTATTAAAAAGTTAATAATTACTGCTGACGTAATCACCATCTAGATCCGTAATAGATACTTGAACGGCAATTTATAATTAATTAATTTCATTATCCGACAGGCACTATCAAGTAGGTACCCACAGAAGTGTTGCTACGAACAGTTCAGTGGGCGTTACACAGAAGTGTTGCTACGAACAGTTAAGTGGGCGTTACAACCTGGAGGTTATCATCGCCGCTCCGAACTTCACCAACAATATCAACTTGTCGTTTGTGCTCAAACTCGCCTTTATCTACTGTTCCCATGCGGCGCGAAGGAACTTTGTGAACTGAACGTTTACCGACACATTTATTAGCCATAAAGCGTTACAAAAACATTTCCGAACGAATTTTACAAAAATACTTTGGAACAAACATAAAGCTTATCCCGTGGTGTTGAGATAACTTTGTGCTTGAAGCAGGCGAAATATAAAATCCTAATGTCGAATATTGCCAGTAAGACAAGGCCCCTGAAAACTACTTTGTTCAGTAAAATAAATCAGAATGTGCGAGGTTAAGCTCACTCAAGCAAAGATCTATTTGAGTTTTCCAGAAGGCGGGCACAAATCGCAATAGTGTGGATGTACGCGGGTGGCGACGGCGGCAGCGGTAGGCGTGTACTGCGTGGAGGTACCTGCGACACAAAGATGTTTTCCTTATATTACACACGGGTGAGCGAGTTTCACGGCTCACCTGCGAAGGCTTTGTGTCTGATCTGCGACTCCGAACATTTAAATAACTCAGGTCCGTTTGTGTTTGTCTACTCGTGTCCTGAACGAGCGTGTTTGTGTGTGTGTGGGATGACTCAAACATGCACACATCGAATGATAGAATATTAATTGTAGGCATGACTCAGCTCCACAGTTCGCTGTAAACACGCGCTTCATATTGGATTCCCGACAGCTATCAATGACTTATCATGTGCCGCACCACTGGCCCGCACTCTCGCACACTTGCACACTCGCACAGCCACGAGTCCCTGTTCAGAGCATGAACGAAGCTAAGCCGTGATATTGAATCTATTGTCTCATTGAATTGCGCACACAGCGCCAGCGCAGCGTAGCGGCGCAGCGGCGTGGTGAGGCAGCGGAGCTGCGTGGCTGCGGGCTCCGAGCGGTAGATCAATATTATAATTCATAACTGAGTGAGATTTGATCGCTTTTCGAACAGATCAAGGGGATAAAGGTTATTCATATGCTTTATTGTAGGTATACACAAAATTAGAAACAATATGTACTCGGGCGAGCTTGACCTAGAATTGAGTTTTCCAGTAGCTTAAAGAATGGTTTGTTGTTTCTATATAATGGATTTGTTTTGATTTTGTGATGGTGATCGGATAAGCGAAACATTGCGGTTCCATAACAAAGAGTGTTGCGACAAACTACAAAGAGTGCTGCCACGAACTACAAAGAGTGCTGCCACAAACTACAAAGAGTGCTGCACAAACTACAAAAAGTGCTGCGACAAACTACAAAGCATGCTGCCACAAACTACAAAGAGTGCTGCCACAAACTTCAATGACTGCTGCCACATACTACAAAGAGTGCTGCGACAAACTACAAATAGTGCTACCACATACTACAAAGAGTGCTGTGACAAACTACAAAAAGGGCTGTGACAAACTACAAAGAGTGCTGCCACAAACTACAAAGAGTGCTGCGACAAACTACAAAGAGTGCTGTGACAAACTACAAAGGCTTCGTTTAAATAAGTAAATCGCAAAATTGCGTAAAATACCGTCCTCTCAGATTTGCAAATTGTTGATGGTGTCGAATCGAAAGAACGAGTTTCACACAGTTCACACTGTTTTTCTTGAGCAACTGTTAAGAACCGGAAGAAAAGATGTGAATTAAGCAAGTTAACTTGTACTTATAGTGTTCTAATGACAGGTATGTTACTATGCCGGAACTGACGGCTGTTTAATCGATCAACTTGATCGTACGACACTGAGCTCGGCGGCAGTCCCCGCACGCACTAGGCACCTACGTACACATAATGTATGCGCTATGTGTGTGATGCATGTTTGTATACGAATGAGCCTTTGTTTTGTTCGCCGGCTCCTCATTTTGTTGCGCCGCACTGAATGCGCCGGTTTTATCCACAAGCGCGGCTTTTGTCCACAACATTTATTTTACTTCCCTACGTGCACTATCAGCAGCTATCTCTCGTAAATTATCAAGTAAAGCTACCTCTTACAAATTATGACTGTCAGTACTCCTATAGCACGTACCTACCAAAAGGTTTTTCGCCTTTTTGTAAGGCCTTTCTATGCAGGTATTTATGAGGAGAACCTAACTGACTGACTGACTGGGGTTAGGGACCTGCAGATTTCGCAGAATGTACCTTTTGCCGTATATCGCTTCATAGGTTTTTTATGGAAATATTTAAATGCGAGTTAAACCAATTTTTGAACTTCAAACGATGCGTTTCTTTTCTTTTTTTTTCTAATTTATGGTTTAAAAAAAATATCTGAGCATTTAAAGTTGGTCAGCGGTTTGTTCCCATTGTGATCTTTTAATCACGTGGTGCTATTCATCTAGTTGAGCTTTCAGATTTTCAATTTTAATAAATTGTGTACGCTTTTGTACATCTTTATACATATTGAATTTGCCTGGAATGGTCCATTGTTAAGTATGGTTTATAAAATTATTTAGTACCTACTTAACTGCAACGTTTTGTTTTACTGGCTTTAAATAAAAACCATGTCTGCCTCGTTGGTCTAGTGGTCGTATGAGCTACCGCTGAGCATGAGGTCCTGGGTTCGATTCCCAGGTCGGCCAAAGTGTTATTGGGTTTTTCTATCTGGAATTTCTCAGTAGCAGCCCGGAGTCTGGATTTGTGCTCGGTTGATGGATGGGCTCGCCCCCTATTACATGGGACTTAAACATAACTGGCGAAATGTGGGTGTACAGGTACACCTCTGCCCAACCCTTCGGGGAAACAAGGCGTGATGTTATGTTATGAAAGAGGTGGAAAGAGCGTAGGGAGGCCTTTGCCCAGCAGTGCGAAATTAATGGGTAATAACAATAATATTTTCTGCATGCTTGGAAATGCGAGCATTAATTTGACAATCTTCTTTGTGATAGATCGAAAATTCTGTGCTGGTCAAATACATGCGAGCAGCGGCCGGCAACCTTATTATAAAAATCCATATCTGTTGTGTTTAGAGGCCGAACAAATACTATGAAAACTCATAACTAATGTGTAATAAAAATACCACGAAGTTTTTACTTCGACCCATGGCATCCAAGACGACTTACCGAATAAAATATTTAAAACTCGAACTGGGCTAGCACATTATTTTAGACCACCTAGCGTAGAAATTTCTCATCTGATATCAAAACAACAATCAGTTGTTTCATAGAAAAGTGCAATTCATATTCAAAATCTTTACTTCGCCTTAGTTAGACCCATTTATGGTTAGTCACATTGTGCATAGAACTAAATATTATTAAACAACTCGTTACGATGACACATTCAACTGACAACAATGAATTATATACGAAAGATAAGATTGCTGACAGAGTGAACACATAGTCAGCAATCAGGGCTGGTGGACACGAGCCACCATTGATGCTGCGCGCTTGCGCATTATTGTGTAAAACTATCTACACGCGCCGCCACAAACCCCTGACGAACTGCAACGCCATGGCATCCCATCAGTTTTCTGAACACGCTATTAAATTGAACACGAAGGGCTATATACGACGCCCGCGAATATCTTTCCCACAACATGCATGTGTAGTACAACCTGCGGGCTGTCATATTTACACCGTTCCCATTCAATGTCAGAATTGTATTTTAGTTTAGTGGTGACCAAGTGACCCAGGTATTTAAATTGTTCCACTCACTCAAGAGACACACCGTTTAGCTGTATGGGAGGCACATCAAGATGGTATTTGGTACCCTGCCTCAAACACATTGTACGACTTTTCTGAACGTTATACACTAACAAACCATGTTTAGTTGCATAACGTTCACATGTGGCCAATAGTTTCATCAATAGATTATAATTATACCAATGCTTGAAATTTCTTATAAGTTCAGTAGGCAAGAATAAAGTCTCTTCCATAACATATCTAAGGAAACCAGATCAAAAGCCCTGGACAGATCGAGGAAGCAAACGAAAACATTTGTTCTTCTTTAAGCACTGAACTGCACTTTTTGTTTTGTTGAAAGTCCGGCCCGAAACCCGGACTGATTTTAGTGCATCAGGAAACGTTCGTTTATTTATTTTTATTTATTTATTTATTTATTTCTCCAAAACTTAGTAATAATTACTAAAAAATAGTTAGGCAGTAATAATATTCTAATAGAATGGATGTAGCCACTGTAACCGAACTAGGCAATGCCTGTGTTTCGGTTTTCATTGCCTTTACCCTCGAAAGTTTACCCTCGAAAGTTTACCAGTAAAATGCAAATATGTTTGGTTTTTCTACTAATTAATTTTGAAATACTTATACATAAAACTAACTTAGGTGCTACATTATTTAAAATTATATTACTATGTAGATATAGACATAGATATATAGATGTATGCGAGAGTGAAGTTTTTATGAGTGTGTGTGGTAGGTGATTTATGTGGAGTTGGAGTGATGTGAGAATAGCGCGCTGCTGTGTATCAAGCAGACCATAAACCTTAGTCACCATCAATAGGCCATCAATAGGTCTTTAGTTAGTTTAGTTGTCAAAACAAATATTTTTTTAAATAAATAAATAAATCTTTAATCATTTATTTGCATAAAACAAGCATTGGCTTGCAAACATGGGTATTAAGTACATCGATGTTTTATTATATGCGTCCTCCATGTTCTACCGTCACATAAGCAAGCGAATTACATTTATTATTTAATTTACACTTTTATGAAAGAAACTGTGATTTGATTACCTACTAAAAAAGTCAGAAATCGCTAATAACTTTTCCAATTAATTTCGTAGGATATGAAACTCCAGCTTACTTTTTATTTTTATTTATGATGGCAGAAGTGACAGTGTTGTGCCATTAGGTAGTAAAATATGCAGGAACGCAGGCGTTCATTAATTCACATATAAAAAAAGCAAGCAATGGGAAATTTCTACTGAAGGCTGAAACACGGACAACTGTACCTCGCTTGCTCCCGCGTCACCAGCCCTGACTCTCTGTATATTTAAGCTGCTGAGACCAAAACTACAAACGTAGTAGGTATACAAAAAAGTTATCTTTTATTTATTTATTATCCAACTTACATCTATCATTACAGGTTACACCTATTGCGATAGTGTACATATCCTAACTTATTATAAAAAATACATTTTGTAAGTTATAACATACAATGAATTCTTTGTGAACTCACTCAGAGAACAATAGAAAAGGTCCGTGTCACTAGCTATGAGGTTGAGAGTGCGGAGTGCACGCGTCAGTGGCGCCTCACTTAAAAGATAGGTCCGAGCGCGCGGCTCTTCCAGCAGCCGTGGCTTTCGTCGTCGCCACACGTACCTGTCCGGAACACACAAACCCATGTGCCCTAATATGTCCGCATTATGAACGTTCCCTCGAAGTACTTTGAATATGTACGAGGTGAGCGCGAGATCCCTCCTGACCCTCAGTTCGTTATATCCAACCATACCCAAAATAAATAAAGTCTGGTACATAAGCGGATAAAATGGGTATACACCATACAAGCGTAAGTACAAGTACCTCACAAACTTGTTCTGTACTCTCTCCAGCATGAGCCTATATTTACATTAATGTGGAGCCCAAATGAGTGCGTTGCATTCTAACTGACTTCTAACTAAAGCATTATATAATGCGATAACCGCTTTAATGTTATTAAAACCACGCACCATACGGAGCATAAAACCTAAATTACGGTAGGCTTTTCTGCAGCAGCTTGTGACGTGATCACGAAACGTTAACCCAGTATTGAACTTCACCCCTAAGTCCCTAACTTCCTTACCCCTAGCCATTGGTAGTTATATAAAACAGTGGTTGTTATTTCTATGTATCGTAAGGTCTCTTACGACTTCCACGCAAACGAAGTCACGGGCAGAAGCTAGTTAAAAGATAATGAAATCAAATACAATAGTGAGTAAAGGACAAAAGATTCAGGACCTATATTTTATTTACACTTTGACATTGATGCACTTTATATATGCAATGACATTTACTTTGTAAAGGATTATGCTATTTTAATTATTGTGAATGTGAAGACATTGTGGATTGTTGTTTTTTTTATTGCATTTTTTTTTAAATTATTAGTTTTAATCATGGTCTGGCAGTTTGAGTAATTTATGCGGCCTACCCAAATGTCCTTTCTTTGGTAATGTTCGTCGAATCGTTTAGCTCCTTTAGTTCTGTGTTGAGCTGCATGACAACTGACAAATGCGTGCACTGACTGGACAGGTCCACTCATTCTGTGTGGTTCTTTCCTCGAAAGACCGTTTCAGATATCAATCCACATGGTCTTCACATGACCTGACCAAGATTATGTCTGGACTTTAAAAGAGACTGTGACCTCTGAGTTTGTTTCGGCGTAGCTTCTCAGAGTAGTCAGATAGGAAATGCCGATCTCACCTAGTTTTTAAAATATGATTGACGTGTAAAAGTGTTTGTACAAACCTATTTACAGAAATAAAATCATTTATCATTTATGCCAGTCTTTGGTTTAACGGTTGCACAATAGCTCAGACAGAGCCCCACGGCCTAATAGTGGACGAGGTAAACTGGTTAAACTGCCAAATTATCTAACGTGTCCGCAAACCCACAACCGGCGGCGGCGCGGAGGTAGGCGCTACGAGGCCGCACTATTAAACTTTGTCTATTAGACGCATGCTCTTACAGCGGCCGGCCAGTACACCAGTGCCGTATTGTCAGCAGCCGTGCCCGGGCCCGCACCGCCAGCTAAGTAATGCAATTGTATGATACAGCAGCTCGTGCGATTTGCACCCACACGTGCTTCTTTGTGCGTGCGTGTACCAATATAAGTGTGTAAGTGTATGTGTACGGCGTAGTTATCATTTCAATAGCGGCTGACCGCGGCGACTGCGGCCAATGACCGCCAATATTTTTATTGTTTTAACGCATATTCATATTTTATGAATATCCGGGGAATTAATTTATATCCCGTGTGCTGCATCCGTGTGTTTATGTCTGCACTATTCTATACGCACTGTGTAACTGTGTACATTGGCTCGATGTTAATGTATTTAAATGGAAATACAGATGTGATGTTATACTGGCTTATCATTTAAACACCGACTATCAGTCTGAAAAACTACTCGATAGTATTCAATCATAAAGCCAATCCATCCACAGAGTGTCAAAGGTGGATGGACAAGTAGATGGGCGAGTGGGCGAGTAGAGTGGCTCTTCACGAAAACGTCAGCTCTGCGCTCTGAAGGAATTTTCCAACTTTTTAAGTACTTTTTATGTGCTCTCAAAATGTGGAGAAGCAAAAAGGTAAATAAATTGTCAGTAACGTTGTAAACTAGTTAAACATCCCGTCATTCTGACCAACTGGTAGAGTATAATAATATCATATTATACAGTGTGAGTCTTCATATTGCGCACGTATCGAAATGAAACTTGGCATAATTTATTTACAGTTTTTTTAATTTTTTATTCTTGTTCACTGCTGTGAGCTCCGGATTACGTTAGTTGCAATCAGCGCATTTAAAATATACAGAAATGAATTAACTTGGTTTATTTTAAAATAAAAAATTACATTAATTATCGCTAAAATTAGCCAAGTGCCTATTCGAAGTATAAATATGGAATGGAATTTTACAGAGTTACAATAATAAGCTAAACTAGTCCGTGCGTCACAAAGTGCTATCTCAGCTCGCCGGTTCCGTCTCGAACTTCGAGAGAAAATGTTGCTGGAACTTGTCTTCTGCCCGTGCTCGTCCTCGGGGACTTCAATGCCAAGAACGTGGCTTGGGGTTCCCGGTACACGGACACGCGGGGCAGGATGGTGGAGGACTGGGCTCTGGCTGACTGTTGATGTCGACCAGGAGAGGGATTAAGCGCTCTGCTTGTGGACCGGCCGAATGTGCAGTGTGCTGTGCCAAGGTTGCTGATGAGGCTGAAGGTGATGACCAGGCATGTGCTTGCGCTGCATGCTGATGGTCAGGACAACTGTTCAAGCCGTGGTTGCTGGCTGGCTGTGTGACTTGCGGTCTTGGAGTAATGAAGATGACGTCACGCTGAAGTAGTTGCACGAAGGCTGCGCTGATGTTCATACTCGGGGTCACCAGTTTAGAGATATGAGGAACAGGGTGTAAAGTTCACTCATACTCTTTAGAAAAGGGAGGATCCTCCGACCAGATGGATGTCGTATCTGGTGGGCAACTGCCCGATGATTGTTGTCGGGTAAATTGTTTATATGCTATCTGCGCGGTAAACTCTGCTTGCGCGATGCAGGATTGATGCGTTTGTTCGCATGTGGCTGTGTAGATGCCGCCACATATGGCGTACAAAAATAACATAAACAATCAATTATAATTAAGATGGCATGTCAATAGATTCCATTAAAAAATTATTCAATGAAAATATGTCAGATATGCGAACAGGTCATTACAAATATATATTAATAAACACATTCAAACTTAATCAATAAAATCAAATCATTAGTGACTAATTAGCAAGACGGAATCGACATACCTCCGTGTATCAGTGGTAAATTCAGTGATGGAGTAGTAACATCTGTCTATAAGGAATTGAAACAAAGACCTCTTAAAGGACGCCAGACCCTCTTTATTTCTAATAGCTGCTGGTAAACTATCATATATTTTTGGGGCCATACCTAGCACACTTTTGCTGAAAAATGCTGTTTTATGAGAGGTAACATGAATGGTGTTCTGATAACGGCGACAGCGCAATTTACATATAAATGCAGGTTACTGCGAACAAACACTCATCCCGACCCTTGCTCGAGCCGCTGAGCCTGTAGCTTTAAATTCGTCCCTAAATCACTCAAATCCTGATCCAGCTAGTCCCTTGCTGCTCTCTTCCAGCGACGCCCTAAGCCGAGGTTCGTACCCCACAGGGGGTGCCCTTAGCGTTGTCGCTTAGTTTTTAAGTTAGTACATAAGTTTAAGTCCTGGCTGGAGGCCTTAATTTATTAAGGCAACCACAGGCACGTCCGTCTAAGCAGACGAAAACCTCATAGGTTGACCTGCGAGATGCCATTCCCAAAAAAACAAACACTCTCATTTCATATATGTCTATAGACGGTAGAGTGAGCAAACTAAGTTCCTTAAACAATGGTATACAACTTTCAATTGATTGTAATTTGGTAAAGGATCGCAAGCATTTCTTCTGAGCTTTAAAAGAAATGTCTGTCAGTGGAGTTGCCCCAGAAAATAATTCCGTACCTTACGCTAGAAGCCACATAAGCATTATAAGCTATTTGCACCGTAATGCGGTTAACCGTTTTTGATATTTTGTACAGTGCATACGCGAATTGACTAAGCTTCTTATGTATGTGACATGCGAGCACATAAAACACACAAAAGTGAAACATGATCTTAGCAACATAACACATAAAAGGAGAAGAGATATAATTGCAGTATTGCCAGTAGTAAAACCAGATTTGGTAGCAGACAATTTTACCATCTCGCAGCTTAAATATACAATAGTATATTTATAAAAACAAATATGTACACAATGAAAACAAATAATAACAAATACGACTGTAAAAAAATGGTAACAAACTGGATTAAATCTCTTACTTATTTGGATACGGAAGCCCTTCTGGGTTATTCATGAGTAAAATACTCACAAACCATGACGATACACACCACACTCTAAACTACTCTGCACGATATCACACCACACACTGCACATCAAATCAGATCACATCGATCCACACTACACCACACCTAAATAAAGCACACCACATGATACATAATAATCAGGAGTTTAAATTAAAAAGTAGTAATAAGCTGTAATATATTTTGTGTTTATTTATGTAACATATATCTAAGATATTGAAGAGCGGAGTCTCATATCACAGGCGTTGTTTGTCTAAAAGGAGACTCCAAACACAATTCAATTAATTGTTTATGAAGCATTTTGTTTTTTTTTTTAGCAGATGGCTCGCTATATCACATATAATATAAAGTAAACTAATTCATGTGGAACTCACCCTAGGTTGGGGTACTAAGAATCCTGAGGTCAGAGGAAGTCAAAATGGCCGAGTGTTCTTAGAAAATTAGTGTTCTTCCATGATATTAGAGATGTGTGTAGCAATTTACTAATTATGAATTCACATCTCATAACATTCTCACAACGATACAATTGGTAAGTATATAGAAGATGATTTCTATGAAATAAAAAGTCCGGTTTTTGATAGGCATTATATCATAGGCATTAGGCGTTTGTTGTTATTAATTTAAATTTTATTAAAGCAAGCTGGGCTTTTTGACTTCTATGAACGTACCGCCGCTGATAAACAGAAGACTAACGATAGTGCAATGTCATTAATGATTGTCTTGAAATTCTTACGATATGCTAAATTAAAAGTCACAATGGGTGCCTGGAGATGGCGCCGCCGCGGCCAACCAGAAGTGATGGCAACATGCCGCATGTCTGAAGTGGCGCAGGAAGGACTAGGGGAGGCCTTGCCTAGCAGTGGGGCAGTTATAGGTTAAACAGAAAAACTCAACTTCCAATTCTCAATACAGAAACCTAAACTTGCAAATTGTTATCGAGCTAGGCAACAAAAATTACAACGTTCTGCAGTTGTTTTCATACAACAATTTAATGTTTCTTCCTGCTAAATGGAGTCGTAACTTGGCATGTTTCAAACACAGTTTCAAAGTCAGTGCATAGCAAATAACGTTTAGCTCAAACTTTATTTTGATTTTTACTTGGCAAGTTGCATCTAGGGAGGTGGACCTATTGTCGGTGACCTGGTGAAAGTGGTCGTTCTCTATGGAGGTGGATCTGTTGTCGGTAACTTGGTGAAAGTTGTCGTTCTCTAGGGAGGTGGATTTGTTGTCGGTGACCTGGTGAAAGCTGTCTTTCTCTGGGAGGTGGATCTGTTGTTGATGACCTGGTGATAGTTGTCGTTCTCTAGGTAGGTGGACCTGTTGTCGGTGATCTGGTGAAAGTTGTCGTTCTCTAGGGAGCTGGATTTGTTGTCGGTGACGTGGTGAAAGCTGTCTTTCTCTGGGAGGTGGATCTGTTGTTGGTGACCTGGTGATAGTTGTCGGTCTCTAGGTAGGTGGACCTGTTGTCGGTGATCTGGTGAAAGTTGTCGTTCTCTAGGGAGGTGGATTTGTTGTCGGTGACGTGGTGAAAGCTGTCTTTCTCTGGGAGGTGGATCTGTTGTTGGTGACCTGGTGATAGTTGTCTGTCTCTAGGTACGTGGACCTGTTGTCGGTGATCTGGTGAAAGTTTTCGTTCTCTAGAGAGGTGGACCTGTTGTAGGAAGTGACCTGGTAAAAGTGGTCGTTCTCTAGGGAGACGCACCTGTTGTCAGTGACCTACTGAAAGTTGTTGTTCTCTAGGGAGTTGGACCTGTTGTCAGTGACCTGGTGCAAGTTGTCGTTCTCTAGGGAGACGGACCTGTTATCAGTGACCTGTTGAAGGTGACCTGGTTAAAGCTATCTTCTCTAGATAGATGGACTTGTTGTCGGTGACCTGGTGAAGGTTGCAAGATAGTTCTAAGTGCGATGAGCGGTTATAGCTTAAAAGAAAATGCCATGAAGGTCCATCCATAAAAAATAATACACGGAAACTTGAGTCTCAAACGATATTGAAAATTCAAACAAAATATTGCGATAGTCGAGGATAATATTGTTCGCTACTCAAAGCGGCTTCGCCTCACATTGTGCGCCCCAAGGAACAACCGCGCCCGTCCCCGCTACCGGGTGGCGCGAAGTCGCGCCGCGCTGCGCCTCTCTGCGCCGCGCCGATAACGAGAGGAGCAATTGACAGCCCATACACTTGTAATTACTATCGGAATACGCGCCAAAGTCTCTGTTCATTAATATTGACTAACACGTCTTGTTTTGTTTAATTAGTGGTACAGTCGAGTTCTTTAATATCTGAGCATGTTCATGAATCAAAAATATATAGGCAATGGTAAGTTTCATAAAATTCTAAACAGCTTTGCCTTACTTAAAACGTAATAAAATTATATCAAATTATACAACTCTCTCAATTTCTAAAATTATAATTATAATATTTGTGCGCCGTTGACGGCAAGACATAGCGTTCATTTTATTACATCTTTACTTTTTGTTTTACAAACCTGTGTTCTACAAATAAAACTATTTGAATTTGAATTTGAACGTTTTCAGATTGGTACAGTCCTATTACGATCGGCAACCGGCAAGCAAAAATAAATTTTATGGTAAAGACCGTTTAGTTGAATATTCAAAGCTGTATTTATATGTACGAATCCTAGACTGCACTAAATATATTGAAATCTAGAGTATTTCGATATTTATGTTTCGAAGAGTAGTCAGATTTTTTTACTGCACTACCGTAATATACCTATGAACAGTTTATATGATAACATTTTTTTGATGTCTAAGTTTATATAGAAATTTATGATCATTTTAACGCTTACAATATTTTGAAACATCAATCACTGCCAATATATTAGTGAACTCGACTGTACATAATTGAGATAGGCATCTAACCGAATCACATCAACAATGAATGTAATGTGAACATGAGTGGAACTAACGTGTTTGGAGGAACAATAGCTCTCGGTATGGGCGTGTATTTACACCGGGCAATTATGAACAATAAACAATATAGCATGTTCGCGTTTGTGTTGCCTCAGCGGCCGATGGGCCTTGTTTAAACTTTAATCACGTCCAACTTGGCGCTTTTACTCTTTTCACTTGAGTTGCTAACTTCCCGAAGAATACTTTCAGGCGCGGCACGAGTCACGCGCGGTGCGGTGCGTGCGCGGACACCTAATGAAATTTTACACTTGGCCCAGCTCGTTGTGTCTCTGCAGTGTAGCACAGTGTGCCAGCTGCCATTCCGGCTCCGTTATCTTAGAAGGACCTTTCTCTTTCTTAAGTTTGTAGCTGTAACATAACACGAAGTAATTTTTAAACAAATCTGTGCCATTTTATGTAAAGTACCAACTTGTTATGCCACTTAATAATTTTTAGGGTTCCGTACCTCAAAAGGAAAAAACGGAACCCTTATAGGATCACTTTGTTGTCCGTCTGTCTATCTGTGCGTCTGTCTGTCTGTCTGTCAGACTGTCAAGACCCTTTTTCTTAAGGACGCTTGGAGGTATCAAGTAAAGGAAAAAGTCGAAAATCATTAATTCGTAGTTTTATCACATAAAAAATCTTTCGCTAACAATTGCAAACTGACATTTGCAGTTGGAAAATTGACCGTGACGTATATCGATGAATGGGAGAACAAGTTTTTTAACTGCCAGTTGCGCGTGAGGCGGTGTTTTGTTAAAAACGTGCTTATCGCAAAACATTCCGGCTTGTGTAATAATTACGTTCGGTGCGGGTGAACCCGCTAATAGTGAGAA
This sequence comes from Dasypolia templi, assembly GCA_963555695.1. Classification (NCBI taxonomy): domain Eukaryota; kingdom Metazoa; phylum Arthropoda; class Insecta; order Lepidoptera; family Noctuidae; genus Dasypolia; species Dasypolia templi. The sequence continues at coordinate 33,270,614 of OY743141.1, forward strand.
TAGTGGGAGGTAGTACAGATGAAGCTGCGTTGACCGATAAAAGTGATACAGAGATTATAAGTGAGTGTGAGCGTGAGATGATGACGATGTCGGGTACGACGATGGCTGTGGACAAACTAATTGATGCCAGATTAGCGGAGAAACGATAAAGGGGAAGTAGTGAAAATAGTAGTGAAGAAGGTTTTACTACAGTTAGCAGGAGAAGACCAAAGAAACTCATTCGCATTCGAAGCAAATCAAATAGGAATTTGAGTTCACATATATTTGAATTAAATAATCGTAACCAACTTAATATTGAGTCGAAAGATACGTTTGAAATATGCTTGACTTCATTACAAGGTTTACCGAAACAGATGGCCTTGGCTAAGTGGTTAAGAAGCGGGAATATTCAAAACATTATCAGAATAAAATATAAAAGCCCTTATAAGGTATTCGTGCAGTTTGATGATAAAAAACAAGCTGAAAAATTGTTAATTTTCCCTAAAAACAAGGAACTAAACATTAGAGCTCAATTTACTGATGCGGTGGATCAATCCTATGGATTAATCAAAGGGGTTGAGTTAGAAATGACAGATGATGAAATGTTAAGCATATTTAGAAGCTCATTTGAAATTATGTCTGTCAGAAGACTAAAACGGTTGAATGATGAAGGTAAATGGATTGATAGCGAGACCGTTAGGCTAGGTTTCAAAAGTCAGACTGTGCCAGAATTTGTATATGCGTATGGATGTAGATTCAGGGTTGAGAAGTTTATTTTTCCTGGAACTCAGTGCTCAGGATGTTGGAAATTTGGACATTCTAAAAAGTTTTGTCCAATTAATAAGAACCTTTGCCCAAAATGCAGTAAAGAACACATCAATTGTGAGACAGAAACATTTAGATGCTTAAACTGCAAAGGCCCACATATGGCTATAAATAAAGCATGTCCATTTTTTATAAAAGAGAAGAGGATTCGTGTTCTAATGAGTTTGGAGAATACTACTTACAAAATCGCACTGGAAATGTACATTATAGAAAAAAGGGAAAATACCAAACAAGTTTCACTTGCATACGAGAATGAGCCCTCGAAAACGGAACATAGAATTATAAACACGAAGGTGAGTAGCCCCACAAATATGAATTCTAATAAAACGCCGTCTGGCGAACAAACAGAAGATTATAAGAAACCAGTGATGGATAATGAGTCGGTTACCTTAAAAGAAAAACAAGACGAACATGTAACAGTAACAAGTAAGAAAAGCGAAAAAAGCGGAAAAAAAGGATCAAGTAATTCTAAAAATAAGAATAACAAAATTTTACAAGATGACAATAATAATTTGTCGGTATCTACAGAAAGTCTAGAAGTTCCCCAAAATCAAGAAGAAGAAACAAGAAGTGTGAAGGAGAGAAGATTTCGATGGAAGAGAATTAGGCAAAGTATTATGGAAATTGTGTTTTCTGACGAACAGGTTTTAATGGAAAAAATTATGTCGATGTTCAAAGTTATATGTGAGGAAATTAAATTGTTTTTACTTAGTAGTTTTATGGACAGAGAAATGTTGAACAATTTTTTATCTAAGTTTGATGGATAATACACAAAAAGAGATCTGTTTAAATATATGTCAGTGGAATTCACAAAGTTTAAGGCCCCAATTAGGTTGTTTTGAAGTATTTTTAAATCGCGAAAAAATTCATATTGCTTTTTTGAGTGAAACATGGCTTAATCCAAATGTTAACTTTAATTTGAGTGGATACCAATGTATTTAGACAGGATAGACCGGATTCTTATGGAGGAGTTGCTATTATAATTCACAAATCATTGCACTCGCAAATAATTCCTATCCATCTTTCAAACCCAGGTATAGAAATAATTCACGTCAAAATTCTAAATTGTATGAGTTTAAAAAATATAATATCAATTTACTGCCCTTCTTCTGTAGTCACGCGTTCTGCCGACTGGGATAGGCTGTTTGAATTAGAGCTCAACAGGACTCTTATTGCAGGGGATTTTAATGGACACCATACAAATTGGTCGTACAAAATAGATCAAAGAGGAACTCAATTGCTAGAATCTTCAATGGAAAACGGCTGGATTTCGTTAAATAATGGCGATGCTACTAGGGTAAAATTAGTAAATGGGTCAGTTAGGAGGACGTCGCCTGATATTACTTTTGCATCGTCGGATATATCAATAAATTGTGTTTGGAATGTATTTAATGAAAACCTGGGGAGTGATCACCTAATTATTAAAATAACACTTAATTATCTAGAATCAAAAGAATATATTAAGATACGCAATTATAAAAAAGCAAACTGGAAAGCGTTTAGAGAAAATCTTCAACAACCATTTTCCGATATTAATAATTTAGAAGATTTTCAAGTCATGTATGACTATGTCGAGGATAACATTAATCTGTCAGCCAATAAGAATATACCTGAAACAAAGATTTGTACTAATCTGGCAGCAAATTTCAAGCCTAAGGAGTATTGGAACCCATCATTGTCCAGAGCAGTAGCTACACGAAGACTAGCTTTGAGTGCATTTAGACGTAATCCTACGCCTGATAATCTCAAAACTCTAGAGGATAGAACCGTAGAAGCGACCACTTTAGTAAATAAAGCTAGATCAAGTAATTGGAAATCATTTTGCAGCAGTATTGATGAGACAACTTCTGTGTCTGAAATGTGGCGAAAAATGCGGTGGTTCAAAGGCTATAAAAAGGCTAAGTCATTTCCTATTGAAACTAAACAAAAGGACTTGTTATGTTCTTTAGCGCCAGACTCGGTTATAAACAAGCAACCTTCTTTCACATCTCGTAATAGTTTATTGGAATCACCATTTAGTAAACAAGAAAAAAGATACTGCTCCGGGCAAAGATGGGATACCTTACTCCATGATTTATAACCTACCTTCTGAAGGCAAAGTGTATTTATTAAACTTATATAATAGGATTTTCACATCTGGGTATATTCCACGTCAATGGAGGGAAATAAGCATTGTTCCCATTCCAAAAACTGCCGGTAGTGCCGACGCTGCCGCTAAAACCAAAACTTAGGCCGATATCTCTCATCTCATGCGTTTGTAAGATATTTCACACAAAGTTAGTAAAGAGATTGGAATGGTATACAGAGAAAAACAAATTTCTATCTGCTGATACGTCTGGTTTTAGGAGGGGACAATCCTGCTTGGATTGCCTTGCGAAACTTGTCACTGATACTCAAATAGGACTCTCGAATAACACGCCGACTGTAGCTTGCTTCCTGGACATAGATAATGCATTTAGCAATGTTTTAGTTGAGGCTGTCGTGGCTACTTTAGATAAATTAAATGTAGGCTCTAATATTTGTAGATATATTTGGGAGTTTTTAAGTGCAAGATGTTTATTAATGAAAATGTATTCTGGGGAGACAGTAATAAGCAGATGGACAAATAAGGGTTTAGCTCAAGGAGACCCGCTCTCCCCGTTGCTTTTCAATTTAACCACATAAAAAAATTGTCGTGAGGTAGAAGACGTCTCTGTATTACAATATGCCGATGATTTTGTATTTTATTTGAAGCACAAAGACATACATTTTTGTGAAATCATTTCACAATTGGCACTTAATGACATGATAGTTAAGCTTGATGAACTAGGCTTGGCACTTTCCCCTAATAAATCTAAAATATGCATTTTCACCAGAGGTCGAAGAAGGAACAAAATAGAACTTAAAATCAATGAGCATAGAATTAATCTAGTTGAAATTTTTTAATATTTAGGTGTATGGCTTGATCGATCCTTATTGTGGGGTAAACATGTTAATGAAGTAGCTGAAAAGGTCTTGAAATTTTTGAAACTTTTAAAAGTCTTAGCGGGTTTTAAATGGGGTATGCATCCAAAGTATTTACGTGCGTTATACATTTCGGTGATCAGAAGTAGATTAGATTATGGATGTTTTTTGTTCGAGAACAGTGCTAATGTTCATTTGTATAAATTAGATAAAATACAGAATCAGGCTGCGAGAATAATCGGAGGTTTTATCAAGAGGAGTCCCATTCATGTAATGGAGAGTGAACTATACTTACCTACTCTGCATAATAGAAGGTTATTTCTTTCGTATAAGTATTGTTTGAAAAGTATGTCTTGGTCAAACAGTAAAATTATACGACTTCTTGCCGAACTGAATGATCATATGCAGGCGAGATTTTGGCAAAAAAAAAAGAAACCTTTACTTGTATCGGTACTCGATGAATGTGAATCTTTTCGTGTTAATTCTTCTGATCCCTTGGAGATGTTTTCATTAGATGTTTGGGTAACCAGTATTAAAGTAGATTAAATTATTATTTTTAACTTAGAAAATGTAACAGGTCCTAAAAAAAACTTTAAATATTGCTTCTCTTAAATTTGAAATTGTAAAAGAAATTCACGATAAATACCTAGATTATAATAAATATTTCACTGATGGTTCTAAGTGTAAGGATGGTTGGGTAGCAGCATTTTATGACGTTAATAGGAACAGCTCAGCCATGTACAAAGTAAAATCGAATGTGTCTATTATGACGATGGAACTCATTGCAATATATGAAGCTATTATCTCTTATGAAGCTGTAACTCAGGAGATCGATATTTTGTGATTTTCTCAGATAGTAAGAGTGGTCTGCAGCATTTAGCTCGTTGTGCCTCTGGCGTCAGAGGTATTTCGATAGCTTACTCCATACTAAGTAAGGTCATAGATCTTACAAATAATGGCACAGTGCTAAGATTGCAATGGGTCCCATCTCATGTAGGTTTGAAAGGTAATGAAGAGGCTGATAGACTGGCTAGATTAGCGGTTACTGAAGGTCAAGAATATTGTATAGTATCTAATTATGCAGAACAATTAAGCGATTGCAAAAAAAAATGTAAAGATAGGTTTAAGGAATACTTCGACGAACGAAGTAGGGAAAAGGGTATCTGGTATAAAACTATACAATATCAGCCTCCTGGATTACCGTGGTTTGCTATCAAAGAACTGAGTAGGTATCATATTGTTCTGCTTCATAGACTGCGCTCTGGTCACTACCCATCCCGCAAGTTTGGTTATTTAATGAAAAAAGTGGATTCTCCCAATTGTGAAACATGTGGAACGGTTGAAGATGTTCACCATCTTCTTATGGAGTGTACTAAGACAAAGAAGGAAAGAGAGATACTGTTGAGAGAGATGAAAGTAAATAAATATGATATTTGTCCCTATGTTAAAGTTTTAGCGCAGCCTTCAACTGAGATAGCAAACCTACTTTCTTTGTTGTTTGTAAACCAATAATTTAAATTATATTCATAGATTTGTTAAGAATAGTTTAAGGTATGATGAGGCTGACATGCCACTGTGGATAAAAGCTTCTTATGAAAAAGAAGAATACAAAAAAAAAAAAAAAAAAATTAACTGCAATTTTATGTTTGTTCTTCATAATCATAATAATTTTTTTGAAAATGGTACATTATGGTCTTAAGATGAGTCAATGGTGTCATCACATTCTGCCAAGTGCGGCATGCTAATATTGGGTATGTCGGCGTCTCTGTTAGCGGTAGGTGCGGCGGGCCGAGTTACGCTGTGCAAAGCGGGACGTTCGCCTCCTCACTCTCCCCACTTCTCAAACAACATAATGTAAGCGAGTGCGCAGCGAAGAGTGGGATCATTCTTGTGGCAGGCTCGGCCCGGTGCGCCTGCTGTAGCGCCTTGAGCTATTATAGCGATCTATTTAATTAATTAACAAGCTGTTGGAATAAATAAGTTGGTTACTGCTATATTTCATACTTTCATTTAATATGTCGGACCTCTGCCTTCAGGTTATTTCATAGTGATTATTTTATAAGAAATTGTGAGTGAAATAAAGTGATTGTGCTGTAACTAGTATCTCTATTTTCTTCGCCCGACAATCCACGCCTACTTAAAAAGTGCAAGTGTAATATCGCTGATGAGGGCCTATCCCGATATCAGAATTGGGATTCGAAGGCCAAAAACCTGAAGAAAATAATGACGATAGTGAAGTGTGGGCCAACGTCTAATCTATTCAAAATATGGAGTTTTTGCTATCACGTCTTCCGGCAACCACTTAACCGCAAAAGTAAAATTTCACCGCAACTGCGCGACTGATACGGTTTGATCCTGATAATGACAATCGCTTCAATGGCACATTCCATCGTTGAAGCACAACAGTCCAAAAATCAAGTGATTGAATCAAGTGGCAGTACGAACCTTTGACCGAAGTGAAGAATTCGAATCGAGCACCAGCACCGAAGAGTCGTGATACGAACCGTCTCACCTGCTACGTGTATGGAGAACCACATCATCCGGTGAGCTCGTTCCTTTTCTTTTTAATAGATAATCTGGTAGTTCGCTTGTAGCTTTTAGCATTGTCAAAAATTCCAGGGCAGTATGCGCTGTGATTTAGTTTACCTTACAGGTATAGGCAAAGAAAACGTTAAATATGAATAGCAGAATACTGAGCCGTGGTGAAATTCAACACGTCAGTGTCCTTTTTGTTTCATGTTGTACCTGTTAACTCAATTACAGAACCAGTTATTATAGGAAGGGATCTATTAGATAGTGGTATCCATGTACGTACGGATATTGACAAAATTACATTCTGTTTGGGGTAAGAAAGTTAACGTTACTGAAGAGTTTCATTATCATATACCACAACATCAACACTGACCTACATGGTGAAGATAAACTCGCATTAGTTCAGTGCGAAAGGATAAATGATTCTTTATTGGTGGTATGGTGTTTATGGTTAAAGAAATTTATTTCTCGATAAGAAATTATAAAGATTTTGCTTACTTGAGAACGTTTTTAAACTTAAAATATAACTTGGACACACAAAACAAGCAGCTATTGTTTGAATTTATATTAAATCATCTAAGTTGTAATACCATTTCTTTTCGTACGCAAATAACATTATTAACTAACACAAAACTAAAAACTTTTCGATCCACCCGCAAAAGAAATAATTTCCGTAGATAAGGAATGCGATTCCGGTGCCACAATAAAGCAAGTCTGTTTAATGGAGTAGTGTTTGATCATTTAAAAAGTGATTTTTTAAAATTTAATTTTGAAAATACCAAACGTTTAGTTCGCATTCTTTACTTCTATAGGTAGCTTATTATATAGTTGCACTCCCGCAAAAATAATTGTTCTCTGGCCATTGACTGTCCGCACTCGCGGTAGTAAAATGTGATCCTTCCTACTATTGCTGCGATTGTGTACCTGATGCATTTTTGTGTGAATGAACTTACTTAGTATTTTTAAGTATTCTGGTACAATATGCAGGAAGTTGTTTAATTTTCATGAGTTTCGTTTCCCTGTAAATTTTAACTGTAGGTGTAAGGTAATCATAGTGAAATAACAGTTTAATAATTTTGTTTTGAGCGATCTGTAGGTCCTTTAGATTAGTTTTTGGCGGGTTGCCCCATATTTCACGTGTTTTACGTTAAGAATCTTGAATCAAATTAAAAGGGCCTATCAAATGGACAGACAAGATATTTACAAGAAAGTGATCGAAATACTAACATCAGAACCGGTTCTGACTAAAATGATTTGACTGGAACGCACTGATTGAACTTCACACTTGTGTGCGTCTGGGCCTCAAGGGATTGTTCGGGGCTCAACGGGTACGGGGACTCCATCCTATGCTTAGGGTTTCTGCACAATGTTATACTGTACATTTAGACATCGCGGAGAAGTTGTGTGGAGGAATCGATGGTAGGGAGTATTCTTGTCATTGTTGACTCTTTCACTAAACGCGTCCTTCTCGAGTGCACTTCTTAGTTGGATGCAGCAGCTGCAGATGAAGTAATAAAGGAGGCTCTGTCTTTTCGGTGCGACTTCGCGGATCATTTCGGATCGGGGTGGGTATTGTATTGGCGCAGACAGAGCAATTTTATGCTGAACATGGTGTAGAGTTGCACCTTGTTGATAACGGTTCTGGCAGGGCAGGTGTTGGGGTAGAGAGAGTCATGAGGACATTGAGGTGCTTACTTGTTATAATCGAAAGTGAATCTGGTGGGACCTGGCGCGGCAAGCTTCTCGAAGTGCAGTTAGCGACGGATGGTGCAAGGTCTATGGTACACACGAACAGAACTTGTGTCCGGCACTCGGGCGCGGCTCTTAAGTCTGGCTTCATATTTTGAGTCTGGGTTTCGGTTAGATTTGGTTGAAATTCGTAAGATAGCATCCGAGAATATTGGGAGAGTTGCTGCGTCACAGTGGGAAAAATGAGACCGTTCCACAGTGGTGATTCCTACATCATTGAATGTGACAGGGGGTTTCGATTGGGCTTCGCAGGGTGTACAGACTTCCCTTTGTTGTGTCTCTAATAGAGAATGCAAATATGGTCGTAAGCATTTTCGTGCAATGCCCGGGGGAAGTGAGGGCTTGGTGCATTTAGCTACCACCTTGACTGGTAGCTTGAAGGAGGCCGAGGTGGCGGCAGTCCGCGATTGACGAGTGGAGTGGGCGTCGTCGGTTGGTTTTAGTGATGCTTTGTCTATTTGTAGTTCACGCACGTTATCCGCCAGCTCTGGAAACCTCTCGGCCTCGGAGAGTGAAGAAACGTTATTAAACGTAACATTGGTACTAATCTGTGAAATAAAGTAAGGGACCGACTCATGTGGGTTGACGTCCTATGGTGTGTGTTATTGGGTAGTCTAAAGAACTGGCTTATGCAGCCCGATGTTCTGGGTCATATTATAAAGTGATCGTCTAGTCTGAGAGGCTGTGAGATCAATGGAGATATGTGTGGTACTAGTGAGTGATCGGAGAGACGCTGATTGGTTGCCTGGTCCATGTTATCTGGAGAGATAACTGGCTGAAGGGACGCCTATTTAAGTTGTCCGACTCAGCTCCTGAAGGTTGATTTTGTGGGTTATAAAACGTTGTAATGTATGTCACTGATGGACGAGCGTACAAAGTAATGTATCTACCAGTTTTATTATTTTTACAGAAAAATGGGCCCGCGGTGACTTTAAGGGGATGGAGACGTACAAGGACGTGCGAATGTCAGTCTGGCCGTGACGGTGCTTCAATACTTAAATTAGTGTTATTTAGTTTTCATAGATGTCGTTTGTTAGTTTAGAGTGTTATGAACATGAATTATGTGTCTGCTGCGACACATTCAATGACATGACACTCTGACACAACACAGAACGCTTATGCACCTTGAAGTGACATTTTGCTAAGTCTATTCTTAAGATTAAAATAGTTTGTTTCTGTTATAGGCTCTAAAGTAAATGACTTTGGTGGTAGTGAAACTACCAATGAACATAGCATGTGTGGATTGTTGAGACAAGTACTTTAATATATTTGATTATATAAGCTACAGGGACTAGTTTAGTCCGGACTAACAAGAGACAAAAAAGAGACTAAAAAGAAGCAAAAAAAAGAGACTAAAAAGAGGCAAAAAAAGAGACTAAAAAAAATAGACAAAAAAAAGACTATAAAAAGAGACAAAAAAGAGACAAAAGAGACAAAAAGACACCAAAAAAAGAGAAAAAAAAAACTGTATAAACTGGAGTGATCTTAAAGGGTCATTCATGACCGGACCAAGCAGTAACAATCCTGAAGGGTTTGTTATAACCGGACCAGGAGATTATAATTCTGAAGGGTCATTTGACCGGTCCAGGCGGTTATAATTCTGAAGGGTCGCTAGACCGGGCCAGAAGATTATAACTCTGAAGGGGTACACCGGACCAGATTGCTAAAGTTCTGAAGGCTCAATAACGAGCGGTCCAGAATTAGTAGTTAACTCTGCAGGGCTGAACCGGACCAGATCACATTTACAATAAACCTACGAATAGTATTACAAAACAGTCTTACAAGTCAGTCGTATTATTGCTGACATCTGCGCAATCTCTGCAGTACAACATTGCATGTTCACTGCAGATGTACTTGTTACAGCCTCGACAAGTATTACTACTTTTTCTATCTTTTTTGGCAGGACAGTCTTGACACCTTTTTCTTACATTAGGTATCTTCGCGGGTGGCTCCTCATCAGGGTCTCCTAAAAACTCGCGTATTCTTTTGCGCATCACTCTTGGCAACTAAATTATGCCTTTACGACGCTCATATGCCCACGAACTAGGGTTAGGCCTAAATTCTTTAGGAGTTTGCGACGCTTTGTCACAGTGTTATTATTCTTCTTATGAAATATATGTGCATTTATTCCTGACATATTTAGTAGGCCGTAAAAAATGGTCAAAGGCCATTTTTTCGAATTACGACTTACGTTATAAGAAGAACACAGCTCATCAGCAACATCGACACCACCTTTTGTCACATTATAAAATGTATTTATCTCCGGTTTCTTATTTTCGCATGTAGATGGAACAATATTAGCATTATGATGCAAGCTCGACATAAGTAAAACCACTTTGCTTTTTTTAATCGGAGTCAGATTCCTCCAAGATACTCAAAATCCGCTGGCGTTCGCGTTCTTCGCGATCCATTATTAAAAAAGTCCTGAAACTGACAAAATTAATTAATTATATGCATTTTAAATGATGGCGCGAAATTACGACACGAAATGTACGGTTGGGTCAAATTTACCTTTTCCATATTTAGACGCGTCTAATCATCGCTGTGGTTGCAAGACGACTAAACAGCGACATCCCACGGAAAGGGACGACTGTTAGCTCCAGCATCATCGTTAACGTCGCACAAAAAACATAAGAAATACGCGCATTTCAAAATGGTGCGGGTCAAATAGACCCAACTGTGCTGACGCCGGGTTAATAATAACGTAATGTCTTCTCGTTGCTCGTTATGTTAGACAAAAGTGCATGTGTAATATCGCTGATGAGGGCCTATCCCGATAGGTACATACATTACATAACAGAGATTGTGTGATTGTGTTGTCTGTTCTTGGGATAAATTCATCCCAACTACAGAACTCTTCATTGTGGCCATTCCGATACGCGCTAGGCCATTTTTATATTGTTAGAACACGTCTTTATTTGCTTAAAATGCAGGTACATAAAAATAAGTTGTTAAATTGTGTTATAGGATCCATGTAGCGGTACTGTGCCGGTGACACCGACAAACCAGATAATAAATGGGCATTAAAAATACCAAATACTTGTGAACTACTAAACTTATCTAAAGTATATTCTCTCCGCCGCGCACGTTTCACTGCTTCCTGCGGTGCTTGCGAAACTAATAAAATATCAAAAATCTTCACTGATATTATGTAGTAAAGTTAAAAGTTATGTCTGTTCAACTGCATCTGGAAATAAGTCGGGTGCGGGGTGTGGGGGGCGCGGCTAAAGTAAGCGCGCTGTGCACACCGATGGCAATGAACTAATGACCAAATAGAAGCGTTCGGTTGGCAGCGACTCCAACTGTGCCGAACACACTTGTCAATTCACAGTTACATTACTACATATGTAGGTACTTGCATCTGTAAGTTGCTATTATTAGGTATCTTTGAAATTGTCATTAATAGCTCGGGTAGTCCGCCATCTGCCATGGTGGTAGCTTGCGGTCTATTACTATTACGATGACATACTTATCTCTTAAGTTGTTCTTGCCTATAGAATATATATTGTAGAAACAGAAAATGCAGAGTTATTTTGCTTCTTAATTAACACTTATAACTTACGTTTGGTATAAAGTTGCGTCCGTTAATATTCTCACGCACGCAAGAGAGTGTTCGCATTGTAGAAGGTTCCTTTGCGTGTAACAAACCCATAAGTTGAGCAAGCTAATAACATTATGTTGTTTTGTTACGAGGCCGTAAAGCCGGCAGCTTGGTGTGTTTTCTCAGTCATTAATCAGAGCCGAGAGAGCGGCGCGGGCGCTACTGCCACTAAGTACGATGAGCACTGAGCACTTTTGCCGGCACAACATTCAGGAAAACCACTAGGTTCACCTAAAAGTTAAAGTGCCTGAAATATCTATATTCTGAAACTACAGATTTTCACCGATGCGTACTAGCAGAAGGTGGTTTATTCGTAAATAAATCTGCCGTGCCGCACCTGGTTCCGCAACAAACACGCACCAATATGAATACCTGGACGAGTGCTCACACAGCCACGGCTTTACAGTTACTCATTCTTGTCATCATTATAATACATTCGCCCATTTTGAAGGCAGGCAGCCTTCACAGAAGGCTATTCTGTCTACAATCAATCCAATGCATCCTAAGGCAGCGTCACTAATCTAAAATAATCAGTATGCTATCCTTACAAAGAGATATAACTCGGGGTCTATAAGTTATCGCAGAAGTAAATAACTTATAGTTAATGTCTGGGAAAAAAATGTACGTGTTTCGTTTAGATAATTGTGCATAATGAGGAAGCGGAGCAGGGCTCGTGACGCAATCAAATCTATAAGTCAAGACATTATCGTAATTAAATCAGTTACCTCCTCCCCCCTCCTTCAACGCCAGCGAGCCGGCTGCACGACCAACTAATCATAATCATAATCATTTATTTATTGCATTCCATATTGTAAAAAGATGTTACAAAGGGCTTAAAGCTAGGTACAGAAATATGGACCCTGTAAGGGCACAGCAAAAGGATCAAATAAAGTAAGTAGGAGAGAGGAAGAACGCTTTAATTTGTAATAAACGCTAAAAAGTAATAATAATTATAAAAAAATAAAAATATACTATTTATGAAACATAACACACACACATAACATGACGCCTTGTTTGCCCCAAGGGTTGGGCAGAGGTGTTTATGAAACATCTCATTTAGAATTTGTCATTTAGATATTCATTGATATTATAATAGCATTTAGATAATAGTAATTGTTTCAATTAGTTTGTGAATGAATTAATTGTTTGTTAATTTATTATTATTTCCGGTAATTTATTCTATTCTTTCATTGACATGACTAGGGTACTTGATGAGTGCATTTTTAGCTTAGAGCTTGGTAGGTTTACTCTTTTTTTTACATATAACGTAATGTGTAACTAATGCGACACAGGCGCAGTACCAGCTAAGTTGTGTGCTCGTCTCAACCAGTCATTGAATGTCAGGCTCACAGTGGTCCTCAACGATATGCTAAGGCGCGAAACGATCCGTTAAGGCGATGCATGATGTATACTCAAGTGTTACCCAGAAGCGCGGTTTCGCGGCCTCAAATATTGGCTCGTAAATCAGCGCCGTAAACTCTCACTTGTAAAGTTGTAGCAGGCTCGCGGGTGGCACCACTACGTAAATAAGTAAGACGCGGAGCGGCGGCGCAGCGGACTAATTAATTTATGAGCGGCGTGGAGCGTCGAATAAATAACAAATATTTCAACAGTTTATATTTCATAAAGCTCGCGACGTAAACGACCGCTTTTATCGTTATTGTCTGAACAAAGTGGAATAAAAAGTCATACACACATGAATTGCACCTTTGGACATGAATTTGTTTGTACCTGTGGACACGTCCGAAGGTACAAACAGTGTTTTTACCTATGGACACTGCTTAATAACATCTCGTATGTATCTTCTGTAGTGCCTAGAAGTAAAGCTGGTGTGAAGAGAGATGCAGTAAGTCCAGAGCGGTTGAAACTGGCAACAGATACAGTACAAAATGGAGGGAAAATAAGAACTGTTGCGAGAGAATTCGGGTTGAAAAAATCAACTTAACCTAAATGTATCAAAACGATTCGAGGCAGTTCTGCACCAGATTTAATAACTTTCACACCGAATTACGCAGTAAAAAAGGTATTTTCTGACGAGGAAGAAAAGCTTATATTAGAGTATTTAACAAAAGCGGCAAAAATGATTTCCGGATTATCTGCAAGGCAAACATGTATCTTAGTCTATCAGTTCGCCGTTGGAAGAAAACTGATGAATATTCCTGAGGCCTGATACCTGAGGCAGGTCGCCAGTGGTTCTACGGATATCGCAGCAAATATACAGAACTGTCATTGCGTAAACCTGAAGCAACTAGTTTAGCGAGAGCAATATGCTTTAATAAAGTTCATGTTTAGAAGTTTTATTATAATTTAAAAGAACTGTATCAACGCAGTGAATTTGCTCCACAAAACATTTATAACCTGGACGAAACTGGATGTTCCACAGTGCATAAGCCCGAGAAAGTTTTAGCGCCAAAATCTTTAAAATTACTAGGTATGACATCAGGCGAACGTGGCGAAAATGTGACTATGATTGGTTGAATAAACGCCGCAGGAAACTCAGTACCACCAATGATTATATTCCCAAGAGTTCATTTCAAGGATAATATGATGAAAATTGCACCTCCTGGATCTATTGGTGAAGCAAATCGTTCTGGCTGGACGACAGAGCCTATTTTTCTAAAAAAATTACACCATTTTATCCATTGCACGAAGCCGTCACCTGAACAACCAGTGGTTCTTATTTTAGACAACCACGAGGCCTACATATCGTACGAAATAATCGTAAAGGCCAAGGAAAATGGCATTCATATGTTGACATTGCCGCCACACACGTCTCATAGATTACAGCCACTAGATAAGACCGTTTTTACCCTTTTAAAACTGCATATAACAAAGCAGCTGATCTACATATGGTAAACCATCCTGGTGTGCCAATAACAATTTATAATTCGGCGGAATGGATCAAGAAGGCTTATGCAGCATCCTTTATACCTAAAAATATTATAAACTGATTCGTATCAACAGGAGTTTATCCGTTTAACGACGATCTGTTTTCAGAGGATGATTTTGCACCATCGTCAGTCACTGAGCGTCCAGAACCACCAAATATAGTCACAGATGATAGAAATCTTCAACATGCAGATACTTTCGAAACACATCCTACAAGTTCTGACATGCATCCCATCCAAATAGCTTTGATTCTTCCTGAAAACCAGCCATCCACTTCTCAAGCATTCGAATAAAAAACAGAAGGGAATAATGCATGCAAAAACTCAATTACTCCAGAAATGATACGACCGTTTCCAAAATTAGTCAAGAAAGAAAGTAAAAGAGGAAGAAAGAAAGGAAGTTCCCGTATTTTAACTAATACACCAGAAAAGGAGGCTCTTTTGCAACAAATGGTAGTAAAGGAAAACAAGGGGAAAGGGAAAGGAGAAGGATAAAGTACAACTAATCCCAAGCTAAACTTAGATGCTCCTAAAGGTCCGGCAATCGATGTTCCTGCAGAAAAGCGGATTGTAGTTTTAAGTCAAACATTTTTTGTTACTTGCAAATCTTGTAATAGAACTGATTTAAAGTAAAATGTACTGTAATGCAGTTCATGCAAATTTTACTACCACAAAAAGTGTTGCCCCAAAAAAAATCTAGACCATATTCCAGATGAAGATGATTCTGAACTGTTTATGTGTTCGGACTGTTTTTCGTTAGATGACAGCGATGATGATCTTTCAGCTGAAGATTTATTAGATTTGGTTCGTGCAGCTAATTAAAGTTCAAAATACATTGATCTCATTAATTAACCTACGTAGCTCTCTAATTAAAAAGTTCCTACTTGATACTTAAGATTATTAAGAAGAATTTATTTTGTTACTTACTAAAGAGATTTATGTTAATTCCAAGTGTTATGTTAATAATAACCGTTATCTTATGATGATTACAAGACTGATTTAATTAAAAAATACTGTTTTATTTTGTCCAAAGGTACACATCCCTATGTGTACCTTTGGACAAAATAAAACAGTTTTTTTAGTGTCCAGCGGTACAAACATGTAACGTTCATTGGACAAAAGTACACATTGGAGTAAATATTTCATACTAAAAAAAATTACAACATTAGGGCTACCACAAAACAAACAGTAACTTAAGACCATATGGTGTACAAAATAATGTAATTTCCTTACAGATACCTTCAATATTTACACAGAGAGTAACAAAGCAGCTGATCTACATATGGTAAACCATCCTGGTGTGCCAATAACAATTTATAATTCGGCGGAATGGATCAAGAAGGCTTATGCAGCATCCTTTATACCTAAAAATATTATAAACTGATTCGTATCAACAGGAGTTTATCCGTTTAACGACGATCTGTTTTCAGAGGATGATTTTGCACCATCGTCAGTCACTGAGCGTCCAGAACCACCAAATATAGTCACAGATGATAGAAATCTTCAACATGCAGATACTTTCGAAACACATCCTACAAGTTCTGACATGCATCCCATCCAAATAGCTTTGATTCTTCCTGAAAACCAGCCATCCACTTCTCAAGCATTCGAATAAAAAACAGAAGGGAATAATGCATGCAAAAACTCAATTACTCCAGAAATGATACGACCGTTTCCAAAATTAGTCAAGAAAGAAAGTAAAAGAGGAAGAAAGAAAGGAAGTTCCCGTATTTTAACTAATACACCAGAAAAGGAGGCTCTTTTGCAACAAATGGTAGTAAAGGAAAACAAGGGGAAAGGGAAAGGAGAAGGATAAAGTACAACTAATCCCAAGCTAAACTTAGATGCTCCTAAAGGTCCGGCAATCGATGTTCCTGCAGAAAAGCGGATTGTAGTTTTAAGTCAAACATTTTTTGTTACTTGCAAATCTTGTAATAGAACTGATTTAAAGTAAAATGTACTGTAATGCAGTTCATGCAAATTTTACTACCACAAAAAGTGTTGCCCCAAAAAAAATCTAGACCATATTCCAGATGAAGATGATTCTGAACTGTTTATGTGTTCGGACTGTTTTTCGTTAGATGACAGCGATGATGATCTTTCAGCTGAAGATTTATTAGATTTGGTTCGTGCAGCTAATTAAAGTTCAAAATACATTGATCTCATTAATTAACCTACGTAGCTCTCTAATTAAAAAGTTCCTACTTGATACTTAAGATTATTAAGAAGAATTTATTTTGTTACTTACTAAAGAGATTTATGTTAATTCCAAGTGTTATGTTAATAATAACCGTTATCTTATGATGATTACAAGACTGATTTAATTAAAAAATACTGTTTTATTTTGTCCAAAGGTACACATCCCTATGTGTACCTTTGGACAAAATAAAACAGTTTTTTTAGTGTCCAGCGGTACAAACATGTAACGTTCATTGGACAAAAGTACACATTGGAGTAAATATTTCATACTAAAAAAAATTACAACATTAGGGCTACCACAAAACAAACAGTAACTTAAGACCATATGGTGTACAAAATAATGTCATTTCCTTACAGATACCTTCAATATTTACACAGAGAGTTGTTTGAAAGTTCAGGTAGACTTAAATGTCCATGGGTACAATACATGACCCTAACTTTTAAAGTACCCAAGATATATTTTCGAAATAAAAAGGATTAGTAAAAGTTTCTATTTTAGTCATTTCTGTAAACTTTTGAGTAGATAATCTTCTTTTAAGGAATGACTGAAAAAAACTTCACAAACAAAAACACTCCTTTTTAAATTGCTGTCTAACTTTTGACTTTTTTGTTTCTGTTTTCACATTTATTTCTTGATCGATGAATTTTGATTCAATAGCCAAGGCTTCTAGAGTACGTAAACTTTACTTATCATGTCTTTTTCACCTGAAGAATGTCCAAGAATCTAGTTTTTTCTGGAACTTATCATCAATATGCGTCGCACTGCAAGAATGGTGGGTGTAACGGTCCAGTGAAGGGAAGGTATAAAGAAACTGGAAACCATCTGAGTAGACCATTTAATAGCAGATTCAATTCAGTTGAAGTCCAGCAAACGCTTTTTCAGACCCGAAGAGACTACATTAGTGAAAGAACAGTGAGAAGAAGACTTGCTGAAGCAAATCTGAAGCCCCAGAGGCCAGCAAGTGGCCTCAAACTCGAGAACCCTGGCTTGGCCTTAGATGCCCTCCCTGGCATCGAGTAGTAAAACTGCGCTACGCCCTGAACACAAAGAGTGGAGTGAAGAAGAATGGACAAGAGTTTTGTTCACAAATGAGTTGCGGGCATCTCTTTAGAAGGTTGCACAGAGCTAGTGGCCATAGCTATGCTTAAGAGGAGGAGTGGGGGATCCCACACACCGCTCGGACCGTACAAGAGTACATTCAGAAGGTTGGTATCAACTTGATGGCTTGGCCATCAAGAAGTCCTGATCTCAACCTGATCGAGCACGCCTGCGATAAGCTCGGGATGCTGGACAGAAGCCGCAGATCACCTCCTATCACATAGCCTCCGAAACCTCGTCTTCAGTATGCCAAACCGACTCGAAGCAGCAATCAGAGCCCAAGGAGGCAATACCAGTTATTAAAATGTAAATAAGGCGTAAACCATACTTATTGTAGTTTGAGTTTTTTGTCAGTAAGTTAAAAATGCATTTTTTTTGGTTTTTTATTTCAAAAATCTGACTACAATAGTTTAGGAGAAATCGCAATTGCCAGTGCATTTACAGTCTAATTTCCACTTCTGATATCCAATCTGAAATTATATACTGTATCTTTATGTTGATACCATTTAAAATAACACACCACTTGTGTGAAACATTTTATCGAGTTACTGCGATCCTTTGTGTCTGCGTAGAGACGCTACGCCGTAGTTCGTAGCACCATAACGCCGTAGCTCGTAGCACCGCTGAGGCTAACCTTTTTGTGACGACTTTTATCGAGCGTTTTATCCAGTTTATAGTGTTAGTTAGCGAGATAAGCCACGGCGCACACCTAAATTAAAATTGATTTTCAATTTAACCTACATGTCGCGCGTGAGATCGCACAACGTGGTACCTATTTTGTTCAGAAATGTGTGACAAATGTTAGAATAGAAAAGTGTATCAAAGTAACGGTGCTAGCCGCACGTCACAGCTGTCTCAGAAAACATGACAAAATGATTAACAGTGCGAGATAGAGAGCAGAATGCGATCTGTGACATCGATCAGGCGGGGCTGCGGTGGACCAGAGAGAACTTTGATCGAGGCTGTGTTAATATACCACCATATGAGTCCTTATCAAAGTATTTATGAAACGCAGAAATCATGGAACAATAGGCTTGTTACGATGAAAAACTACAAAGCGTCGTCGTTTGCATGCCGCGCGGACACGGTTCGTTAACAAAACTCACCACAATGATGCTGAGAACAGCCCTAATGAAGTATCGCGCACCAAAAATATATATTATCGAAGTTGCTAATTTATTCCAATTCATGTCCATTGTTCACGGTGACGTCTCCGTCGGTCGGTCTCGTCCCTACCCTACTTGGGCTTTACACAAACCCTCGAGGCCTCCGCGGCCCCCGTGGCCTTCGCGGCCCCCGTGGCCTTCGCGGCCCCCGTGGCCTCCGCGGCCCCCGCGGCCCGCGCTCTCTAATAAGGCAGTCTGAGAGCTTTTATCACTTCCTTATCCTAATGTAATCTCTGTTACAGCCACTATTATTCATACGCAGTCTTAACAAACTACTTATATCATAGTTCAGTGTTCATGGGATTAACTTCGGATACAAAATTTCAGTGCGGCCACACATAAATTATCCAAAAAACTTAGCTCCACAGTTTACGCCAACTGAAGCTTACTGTAAAGAGACAGACGGTTTAGTGTACTTTCGCTATGTTCATCGTGTAATGTCCTACAGCACTTTGTTGTGAGACCATCTTTGTATCAAAGAAAAGGGCTGTTCGATCACACTCTCTCTGAGAAAAGTTCAAGGAGATTAAAGTAATGAATATGCCTTCCAGTTTATGCATGATTTTTAAAAGCTCATAAAAATATAAACCTTTTCAAAAAACAGTGATATAGCGCAATATATTGTAACGTAGAGTCATCTCAACACCTCTCCCCTTTGAATTTGCACTGCTGTTTTACAAAACCGCTAGTTGCTTTACTTAACGACTCTGTGACGTAAAACAACTGAACGATTAGCGGTTAATCGTAAAACAGCTTGAATTGAAAAGTCAGATTGTAGATTTTAGTTCTACATTTTGACGCTCGAGTCTGACTGCAGCTATAACAGAGGTAGCTAAGGTCTTTTTGAGCAATGCACTGAACCCATACCATAAACATAGGTGTCAGAAGCTTCACACATGCTGATACCGTAAAATACAGTAAACTTTTTGCAGTGGCGTTGTTGCCCACGCAACGTGAACGTGCCCGTGTTGCCCGACTTAGTTGCCACCTTTAATACCACGTCTACGCCGTCCATGACCTGGTGTTTAAGAGCTGCAGCCGTTACTCCCTCCATGGCATGGTGGTCTGTGACTGAAGAGAAAGTCTTGCCTGTCTTGCCATTTCGGCGATTTCCTGCGTCGCTACCGCCTAACGGCCCCGTCGCTTTGCGGTACTTAACTCCGTTTTACTGCTGACCAATGCAATAGCCCTGTCGCTAGAGTCGCTCACCCCGCTGATTCCTGACGTATCAGGGCGCTAGTAGTGACCTCGAGATTCACACGACAATATCCGTCTGGGCGCTCCTGTCACGCGATCTCTTCCTCTTTTCTCAGCCTTTGCGTTTTTTTCTTCCATTTTTTTTCTTCATGTCGGACATAATTATCGGCCCGATATCATATGTAACCTACACTTTATTTTTCTATTTTTTTGGGAAAACAAACATTAGTATATTGAGCATAAAAAGTGATTGTCTTATAGCTAAACTTAATAAATATACTACCCACAACATTTTCCACAGATTACTATAGTATATAATAAAAACAATCGTTAAGCAAACGTTAGATGTTGCAGGGTTAACATAATGAAAAAGAGGTTAAAACAGTTAAAGGGACAAACGATAACATAGATATTCCATATTAAAAAAAAAAAAAAAAACGCAAACAAAAAAAAATAAGCTAATGATATTTAATTTTAATGCCTGATGTATCATACAGGACCCTAGCCTATTAATAATGATACCTACATTATGTAAAACCTATAGAGTCAACTGCCAATCCTTTAGAATTGTAATTATTTCTTTTTTAAATTTATACCTGCTAAGGAAAAATATGTCTATTGCACCAAAACGCGTATTGTATATGTCGACTAAGCGGTATAGTGGTGAGCGTTCACCAGCATTGGATCTACAAAAGCGGGTAGCGAACAGTCGCCTGGTGCGCGTCTTCACCTCCCGTCCAAGTACTGTTCGAGGAACCAGGTAACACAAACCAGTCACCAAGTAAGGGCAATCAAACTTGTTTCGGCATATACTGAACAACGTCATTGTCTCAAGGAGGACGCGTCTTGACTGTAATGTAAGTAGGTCGTATTCTTTCAGAAGGAATTGGTATGACTTTTTCTTTCGAAAACATCTAAATTGCATAGCACGAAGGTACTTGCGTTGGACTGACTCTATATTTTCTATATATTTTGCATAGTAAGGATTCCAGACCGGTACTGCGTATTCTAATTGCGGCCTAATTATGGACTTATACAGGTGCAAGAAGGTGGAGGGACGATGGAAATCTCTAGATGCTCTCATTACAAAGCCAAACATCTGATACGCCTTATTGACAATGTTATCCACATGAATATCGAGATGAAGTTTCGAGTCCAGCTGCACACCAAGATCACGAAGATTGCTAACTTTATTAATAACACTATTAGCAAGTCGATAAATGAAAGTATGATATTTTTCTTTTTAGTGAACGTTATACTATGACACTTAGGCAAGCTAAGGTACAGTTTATTATAAGAGCAATAGTCCGAGTAACGATCAAGATCACGTTGAAATTCAACACAGTCTTGTTCATTTGAAATTTGTTTAAAACTTTTAAATCGTCAGCGTATAAATAACATTATTAATAGACACTTCAACATACTCCATTTCGATATTCATCAGTTATCAAACTACCAACATATGAGTGCGACCAAATGACCACCGTCAAGGTTGATTAGTGTCCAGAGCGATGAGGGGTGTATAGAGCTTGGGAGTGACCTGAACAAAATGTGACAGAAGTGTGCCGCCCAGATAATGCCGCCACAAGTGCATTCTGGCGCAGCATCTGGTCAGCGCCCGTCTGTCACACTGAGGTTGGCTGGATGCGGGGTGTTGAGCCAGTGTGTGAAACTATGTTAGAAATGGAAGCAGTCCAAACTACGCCATTAGACGTTTCCAGAGCAGTCCGTCCGTTACCGAATTGGAAATCACCGGGACCGGACGGACTGCACTACTATGGGCTGAAATGGCTAATTAGTTCAAAGACTTGCCTGGCATCTCAGTTCCAGTCATCCTTAGAGTCTGGCTTGCTACCGCAGTTTCTAACAATAGGCGTTACCCACCTGATCCATAAGTCAGGTAGTTCCACGGCCGAGCTGCTGGAGGAGGTGGAAGCAGCCCTCTTCCCAGTGAGCGCGGAGCATGCTCCGCCACCGATGGTTTTGCCCGCAGCCGCAGAGTCTGCAGAGGAGGAGGAGGAGAACGCCATCAGCGTCCCAGAGGTGACACAGGCAGAGATGAGGGCGGCCGTGATGCGGCTCCGGGCCAAGAACGTGGCTCCGGGGCCCGACGGAATTCACGGCCTGGCTTTGGCCCTCTCTCTGAAGGAGTTGGAGCCCCAACTGAGAGGACTCTACACAGCGTGCCTTGAGCGGGGCCAGTTTCTCAGTCTGTGGAAGATTGGACGTCTGGTCCTGCTCAGGAAGGCGGGGCGCCCTGCCGACTCGCCGTCTGCGTACCGGCCCATAGTGCTGCTCGACGAGGTGGGCAAGCTGTTCGAGCGCATACTCGCAGCCCGCCTCGTCGGCCACTTGTGCAGAGAGGGGCCGGACCTGGACGAGAGCCAGTTCGGCTTTCGGCGTGGGCGCTCTACCATCCACGCTGTGTCGAGGGTGAGAGTCCTGGCGGAGGAAACAGTGTCCCGGGGCGGGGTGGTGGTGGCGGTGTCCTTGGACATCTCCAACGCCTTCAACACCCTGCCCTGGAGTTGTATTCGGGAGGCACTGCGTTATCATCGGGTGCCTCTCTACCTCCGCCGCATCGTTGGGGCTTATCTGGCGGGGAGGTGTGTCACCTACATGGGACGTGATGGCGGAAACCAGTGCCAGGTGTCGTGCAGTGTTTCACAGGGATCGGTCGTGGTACCGCTCCTGTGGAACATCGGGTACGACTGGGTGCTGCGGGGCGAGCTCCCGCCGGGCGCAGACCTGACGTGTTACGCGGACGACACGCTGGTCACGGCCCGGGGGAGTTCGCACAGAGAGGCAGCGTTGCTCGCGACGGCGGCGGTCTCCCTGACGGTGAGCCGCACACGGCGCCTCGGCCTGGAGGTGGCCCTCAACAAGTCGGAGGCCATGGTGTTTCATGGCCCCCGGCGGGCGCCGCCGGCCGGATCACACATTGTGGTCGGGGGGTCCGGATCACTATCGAGCCTACCATGAAATATCTGGGATTGGTGATCGACAGCCGTGGGACTTCTGACCCCACTTCCGGCGGTTGGCGCCCAAGTTGTTGGGCGCGGCCGGGGCGCTGGCAACGCTGCTTCCCAATCTGGGGGGCCCGAGCGCCGCCTGTAGACGGCTCTATACTTGGATCGTGCGATTCATGGCGCTCTACGGAGCGCCGATCTGGGCGTCTGATCTGACGGCCGGCACCATAGCTGTCCTGCGCAAGCCGCAGCGGGCGATGGCCGTCAGAGTCATTCGGGGGTATCGCACGTTCCCTTCGAGGCGGATTGTGCGCTGGCCGGATCCCCGCCCTGGGACCTAGAGGCGAAGGTGCTCGCGTCATTGTATCGGTGGCGCGAGTAAGCAAGGGCGCGGGGCGAGCGGCCGATACAGCCCCATGTAGAGCAGCGTCGGTCCCAGCTTCGCGGGGTCCTATTGGCGGAATGGCGGGACAGGCTCTCACGCCCTACCGCCGGCCTCAGCACCATCGAGGCGATCCGGCCAGTGCTCGACCGCTGGCTCGGGAGAAGACACGGCTGCGACGCAGGTGCTCTCGGGGCATGGTTCCTTCGGGAAGTACCTGTGTCGCATAAACAGGGGGCCGGACGCCCGGTGTCACCACTGCGTCGACTGCCGGGAGGACACGGCGTGGCACACGCTGGCAGAGTGTGCCGCTTGGGAGGAGCCGCGCCGTGCCCTCATCTCAGAAGTAGGCAGTGACCTGACGCTGCCGACCTTACTGAGTTCGATGGTCGGCAGCGTCGAGTCCTGGGACGCGGTGGTTTCCTTCTGCGAGACGGTCATCTCGCAGAAGGAGGCTGTGGAAAGGGCGAGAGAGATCTCGACTCTCGACCCGGCCCGCAGCAGACGCACCGGGCGTCGGAGGAGGGCGGACAACGCCCTCTTCCGGCCCCCCTAAATGGGCCAGGGGCGACAACCCCAACATCAGGACCCGAGAAGGCGGCACGCGTAGTGTTCCGCGCGCGCCGCTCAAAGACGTTGCGGAGGGAGTACATCTCACTCCCCCCACCCGAGTAGGGGCCCGCGCAAGCGGGCCGGCACCAGCCGGGGTTGCGGAAGAATTATGTGTTCCCGCGACCCCGGCGTAGGTGAGTGATGGAACACCGGGGTGGTTTTTAGTCAGTAAGAGTCTGACAGACCCCTCCGCCCGCCCCAGGGCGGAGGACATCCATGAGGATTTTCCACTCCGGGAACAAAAAAAAAAAAAAGTTGTTCCACAGAAGTAGTAGTTCCAAGAATTATAGACCAATCATAAACTTCTTACATCCATTTTGAGAGCGAAAATTAATACGCACATTGAAAGTAACTCGATTATGTCTGCCTCTCAAAACGGATGTAGGAACGGGGCCTGCGGCACTAAGGAGCTCGTGCTCATCTACAAGAAATGAATGACGAGCCTGTTTGGATTAAACGGTTTCACGGTTTTACAATTCAGGTCTAGGCTATCGGTTGAACAGAGGTGGTCAGGTCATATCTCAGCTCCTGTACATGGATGACTTGAAACTTTTTGCCCCCAACAAATTGCGACTGATGGAGCTACTGAACTCAACAGAATGTTTCAGTAGCGCCATTTGGATGGAATTTGGTGTGGACAAGTGTGCAGTTATGCATGTAAATTTAATTTAATTCAGACACAGTGATCCATATTTGTGTCAACATACCTTAAAATTATGTTAGTAACCAAAAATATACATACCGAAATAATACAAACAACTCAAATAATTATCTGAAGTAGTACTAAAATCAAAAATCAAAAACAAAATCAAAAATCAATGTAAAGCGAGGTTTTTTTTTTTTTTCTATTTTAATTAGAGACTTTTATGACCGCAATGCGTATGTCAGTCCCATCGTATCCTAAATATACATTGCTACTCATTACATTCGGGCCATGAACCTGAACAGAGTCTTCGCATCATCACAACTTGGCTAAGACAGAAATTTGTGAAATGTGCCCATATTAAGTCGGTTCAACTTCAAGACCCCAAACAGCTCATTTCTATGAGACTCGAATCAAACACAGTCCATCAATAAGTGATGTTAGTCTTCCACAACTCCACACTCCACAAAATTAGGCGCGTTGACTTTTTTCATAATTTTAACGCAAATTTCTTATATGGAATGTGTCCTGATCTGAGTCTATGAGCTGTAACAACAAATTTTCTACTTAAATTACTATTTATAAACCAGGAAAAATGAAAAGGCTGACCCTGCATGGGTTTTATACCAGATTCTTTTTTACAATGAACGTTGATCAAAATACTCCTTCCAGTCATCGTAACACTAAATTTTTATTTAGGTAAAACTTCTGCATAATCTAGCGATATATCCTCAATACTCAATACTTTATTGCATTCCATATGTATTACGAGTACATAGATGGTAAAAGCTAAATAAAATATCAATATGGACCCTGTCGGGCACAGCAAACATTAGGAGAGAGGAAGAGGGCTAAGTAGCAGTTTAATATTAATATAAATTATTATAAATATTTATTGGGTGTATAATTATATATGTATGTAAATATTTCTTTTTAACCTGTGTGGAACAACATAATTTACGTTGTTTTTGTTTTCATTTATATCAACAATCACAGTACATAAATAACAGGCCGTACTCCTGGTCGAGGTGGCACCCTGAAGGAAATCCCAAAGCTGACCCGGATCGCAGAGAAATAGTGCTGGAAGAAAAAGTGGGATTCCGTCGGAGAGTACAAGAAGTATGGCTCGTAGACTGAAGTTCCCAAGTTCATCTGTCCATAACAAACCCGGTTAAGAAGGATACCACGCGTTGATACGCGTGGTATCCTTAGGCTGAGAAGACTGGATCCGCTGAATATGATTATTCAGCGGATCCAGTCTTCTCAGCCTACAGATGAACAATTAGGGGTTAAATTTTGCCAAACGCTGTTAAGAAAAGAGCCGGAATTCGTATTTTGTATAAAATGGTGTGTACCGACGAATAGTCACGATTTGAGCGAACTGGAATATTTAATATGCATAATTATCACAACTGGGTGAGCACTATTAAAATAAGAAACCATCTATGTACTAATTACCCATGTTTGCAAACGAATAAATGATTTGATTTGATGATTTGATTTGATTTAAAAACCACACGAAGCGAGACCATCTACCATTCATCATCGTTTAAGTGTAAACATGTGGTTTGTCATCCTCAATGGCTAACTAATTGGGCCGTATGAGCCGCCGCGCCCGCCGCCGCTGCGCGCCGCTGCCGACCAGACTTAATAGGACATCTAAAACGCGTTCAAGAACTGTCAGTGTCAATTTTACATAGAAATTAATGACACTGACAGTTCTTAAACGTAGTTTATGTTGATCGCGTTCAGTTTCATTGGCGAAATCCACCCTTAGTATATTTGCTACTTAATTTGTTTGTATGTGTGCATATATTTTTGTATTTGGCGCTTGTGGCGCGGCTTGTGTCGCGTGTTGTGGCGCGACTTGCGGCGCGGCTTGTGGTGCGGATTGTGGCGCGATTTGTGGCGCGGCTCGTGGCGCGGCTTATGGCGCGGCTCATGATGCGGCTCGTGGCGTTTCTTGTGGCGCTGCTTGCGGCGCGGTTTACGGCGCATCTTGTGGCGTGTCTCTTGGCGCGGCTTGTGGCGCTGCTTGTGGCGCGGCTTGTGGCGCGGCTTGTGGCGCGGCTCGTGATTTTTTTAAGTTTCAAGAAATAAATAAATATACAGAGGCTCAGGAAAATAGGTGGTTCGTTTAGATGCTTTTAAAATAAACTTCTTAGCCACATTCAAGATCATAGTCCTATTCAATTAAAATCAAATAGTGGTAATGCGTAATGTGTAGCGGTAATATACTCGTATTACTTTCACACCACCTGCTCGATAATGTCAAATTATGTGTCGTGCAAACCTAACCCAAAGTAAGTCATTCATAGCCCTGATTGAGTCTAGCCGGGCAATAATATTGAACTTACTGAGTTTCATTATAACTCGCTCGTCAATAATGTGATTTGAATTTGGAACCTGTATTAAAAATTCGATAACTATACAAAATATGAATTGCTGTGCAGGATTCTAGTCTTAAATCCCTCGCTTCGCATAAGAGGTACAACTCCGAAGTCCCCGCGCTGCGCTCGGGAGCGCTCGCATGTTTCGTTACGCTCGGGTTCGATATAAAGCGTGTGACATTAGACACTGGGGCGCCTAGAATCAATTTTATTAATGTAAATGTTGACTTTCAAAAGTGCTTTTTATGTGCCCAAATTAAAATAAATGCTTTGACTTTGACTTTGACACTGCTCAATTCCCTTAGTGAATAATCTAGTACTATCACACCGTTTGTTCCAGCAAAAAAGCACTGGCTTGGTGGCGTCGTCCTGCCGCGTCACGACAAGCCGCCGCTAATGCGATTGTCGTGTCACACCGCGCCGCGCCCGCACCGCCATCAAACACTTTATAAACATATTCACTGTGCACGCAAGTGTAGTATACTCACAAGGTACACCTAACCGACGACTCATTTGTTTTAAACAGAAAGTCTTAAAACTTTTCAGTAACGAGTCCGTTAAAAATGTAGCTGAACGTAATGTACGACTGTTCTTAAAAACTGTGCTGGTGGCGAGTTGCGTCCGGGGCCTGCCACATTAAGGATATTTGTCTGCATTCAGCATACATGAATTAAAAAAGGATAAAATAAAACAGTAACTCATATTATGACAATTTACTTACAATTTACTTTCTTAGGTGTTTATAGACCACCAGCCTCAAACGTGTCATCATTTTTTATCATTATGGAAGGAATACTAAGTAAACTTTTTAAAGATAATAAATTACTTTTTGTTTCTGGTGATCTAAATGTTGATCTGCTAGTTAATTCACCCGAAAAATGTAAGTTAATCTCATTGTTTAATCATTCAATTTAAAATGTATATTTAATGAAGCGACTAGAATAACAGCAACCTCAGCTTCATGCATAGACAATGTATTTACTAACTGTATAGTAAAAGACTCCACCTTAATTAGTGGCGTCAGGTCAGACTTAGATAAAAAGTTAAACTCAAATAAAACCATTGAAATAAGACCTCTTACTAAAAATAAGTTGAAAATGTTTAATAATAATCTTAATAGCAATATTTCAACAGCTAGTTTTGATTCACAAGACCGCAATTTAAACTATGGTACACTATTTTCTACAGTATGCCAAGAATTCGATAAAGCATGTCCTTTAAAAAAACTTACTATCAATACTAAACCAAAATTTAGTGAACGGGCCACTGCTGGCATTAGAAAAAGCAGAGATATTTTATATAGGTTGTATCACGAGAAATAATTAACGTCTGATCAAACTCTTCGTGATAATGTAAGAAATTATTCTAAAATATTCAAAAGAGTCTGCGCTCAAGCTAAGTCTAAATTAATAAGTAACAAAATTGGTATTTCCCATAATAAAATAAAAGCTGTGTGGCAGGTAATTAACAAAGAAACTGGAAACACAAAACAGCGAGATCAGAATGACTTGTCGTTAAAAATTGATAATGAAATAATTTCAGATAAGTATAAGGTTGCTGAGTCACTAGAAAATTTCTTCACCAACATCCCAATTGAGGTTACGAAATCTCTTCCCTCATCATCTGTATTAGCTGAATCTTTACTCAAAGAAAACTTCAGTAAGGACATTCCTAGTTTTAAATTCGAGCCTATTTCTATTGTCGCAATTAAAAAAGCGTTCAAAAGTCTTAACATAAAAACATTAAAGACTTATGAGGGATTTCCGTTAAGGTTCTTGGAAATATTATTGACACAATTGCCCCTGTCCTAACAGGCATATTTAATCAATGTTTAGACAGCGGTACGTTTCCTGATTTAATGAAACATAGTAAAGTAGTACCAATTTTCAAATCGGGTAGTAAGAGTGATCCCTCTAATTATAGACCTATATCTGTGCTACCAGCATTGAGTAAAAGCTATGAAAAAATCATGCTAGACCAGATGTTGTCACATTTTAATTCAAATGGAATTTTGCATAGTCGCCAGTTTGGTTTCACGAAAGGTAGGTCGACGACTGATGCGGGAGTAAAACTCATCAGTCACATTTTGGTCTCCTGGGAGAAGTCCCAGGATGCAATTGGCATTTTCTGTGACCTCTCAAAGCGTTTGACTGAGTTGACCACAATACACTGATCTGTAAATTACACCACTACGGAATTCGTGGAAAAGCCGCTAATCTTGTTCTTTCCTATCTATCAAACAGGCAACAGAAAGTGAACGTTAACGGGGCGACGTCCTCGGGGTCCTTAGTTGACCGATGGGCGTGCCTCAAGGTTCAATTCTCGGCCCTTTCTTATTTCTAGTTTATATTAATGACCTCCCTTACATGATAGCTAACTTATCAGATATAATTTTATTCGCTGATGACACTTCTCTTATTTTTAAAATAGATAGAAAAGATACGGATGTCTTACATGTAAATGATAGTCTGGCTGTTCTTTCGAAATGGTTTGCAGCTAATAATCTTTTACTCAATGCGAACAAAACTAAATGTCTTAAGTTCTCATTACTAAATGTACCCCAAGAGGGTTTAAATTCAAAATTGCAATGGGGCGCTCACATTAGAGCTCTTTCAGGTAAATTAGTTCAGCAGCATATGCAGTAAGAAAAATAAGTCAGTTGACCGATATAGCCACAGCTAGGTTAGTATACTTTGCTTATTTCCACAGTATTATGTCTTATGGCGTTCTGCTATGGGGATCAGCAGCTGAAGTAGATTCAATTTTCATTTTACAAAAGAGGGCAATCCGCGCGATCTATGCAATGGGTCCTCGCGAATCTCTTAGAAACAAATTCAAAGAAATTATATACTAACTCTGCCTTCTCTTTATATCTTAGAAAGTATTTTGTATGTTCGCAAAAACTTTGGACTTTTTAAAATAAGAAGCGATTTCCATAATATATATACACGTAGTAAAAATGAAATAGTTATACCCAAATTTAGATGAACTAAAACAAGCAAATCATTTCTGATAAATACTATCCGCTTTTATAACAAGTTGCCAAAGTCGGTTACAGAACTTAGCGATGGATAGTTCAAAACCCACATCAAACGTGTCCTTATCAAAAAAGCGTACTATAAGATTAAAGACTACGTCGAAGACAAGAAAGTTTGGCAATAATTCCCTCTGCACATGTGGCTTTTCTGGTACCTCGTAAACGGCATCACTATGTAAATTTCTAATGACTGCTCCCAAATAATGGTTTTAAATTTTTTATTTTTTATTATAATTATTGACTTTAACATAACGCTGACATAATATTTTCATTATTTGACATTATATACCCACAGTTTTTAATTAGTTTTTGATTTGACTTTATTAGATTATTTTATATTTTGTAAATGTGAGAACGTCGTAGGCCCTGTGGATTGTAAATTTATAGACCATTGTCTATTTGCTTAACATATGGTACTTTTTGACAGGCCTACACTGTCCTCCCATACCTATTAACACTGTAATTAAAAAACATTGTAAAAGACAAATATTTTTAAAAGAGTAACCATGGAGTTTCTTGCCGGCTCTTCTCCATAGGAAACGACCAATTGGAACCGTGCACCTAGAATCTGACTTCGGAATCCAAATCCGGAATTGGTAGAGTATAAATACCTAAACTTGGCGGGAAGGTATAACATAGTGGTTAAAACCACCAAAAAATTTATTTAATTTTTATTGCATCCCGCAACCCCGGGAACTGGGATTAAGTAGTATTCATTGTCGCAGTAAGTTTAAAAATTTAGGGCAATGATCTCTAACGTACATATTGTACTATAAACACATTTTCGGGATCCCGGGATTTTGAAATTATCATTAACTACTTAACTTGAGTTAACTACTTAACGTAAGTTAAAAGTACAACGGGATCTTTGGAAATGAAAGAACCCATACAAATAAAAAAAAAAATATTTACTAATAACATTTTTTTAAATACGAAGTTACAAAATATTTTCCATGTGTCCAAATTAACTGCAGCAGCGCAAATATTTTAACATTTCACTGCAATGTACTCAGTATGTCCAGGATATAAACCAATATAATCTAATGATTGGTTGGGTCAAGTAATCGAGTCCAACTTACAAAGTTTAAAAATCAATATTCAGTTGAAATTCCAATTGAAAGCCGGGTCAAAAAATTATGATTCCACAATATAAAAAAGCACACGTGCGCTCTCAACAAATTACAGTATGAGACTGCAATCTATCTATCGCCCTCTATGCACAAAAATAATAGAAACGACAGCTGCTATCTCTTTCACACGATTCTAAAAAACCAACAAACAATAGACATGGCGACGTACGAGAAGCAAAATAAATATTGTCCGATTCTTGGAAATATCAAACTTTCAAAATTAACATTATTATTTATTCAGTGGACAATAATTATTACTACACTATAACTAGAGAGAATAGGGGAAAAAAACGGCAACGAAAAGGATAAACATACATAAAACTAACTTAGTTTTAAAACAAGACAAAATAGTGATTAAATTGTATACTGTTTACCAATTGTGAATCGTAATAATGTCTATTTTATAGCGGCAGTCATTCTTAATACTTAAATCCCAGGATCCCGGAGGCATGTATATTTAACGTAAACGTTTAAAATTGCTCACCTACTGCGACTGTCAATACCTATTACAAAAGTTCCCGGCATCAAGGGATTTAAAAAAAAAAAACTGTGGTTGGCGAGAATTATATCGTGTTGTTGATAAAAGTTTAGGTTAAGTAGTAATTAACCAAATACGTAGATAATTTTAAAATCCCGGGATCCCGAAAACGTGTTTATATTAGGATATTTACGTTAGAGATCATTGCCCTAAATTTTTAAACGTACTGCGACAATTAATACTACTTAATACCAGTTCCCGGGATTGCGGGATGCAATAAAAATAAATTACAATTTTTGGTGGTTTTAACCACTCCATGTTATACCTTCCCGCCAAGTTTAGGTATTTATACTCTACCTATTCCGGACACTGGTTATGATACAAGACTAAGAGTGATGACTTGGCGTAGTCCCGTGGTCAGATGGTTTGGAGTTGATCCGGGTGCGGGCAGCTTGAAGGTTATCCCTTGAGGTGTGGTTCTCCGTTTCCAGATGTATCGGGGTTTACACCAGCAATGAGACTAATACAATAACTCAGAGTCGCTTAAGCGAGTCCGTGAGATGAACTGCTTAATAACTTCTTGCTCATCGAATCAGTAGGTATCGACCTATTATGGTTGTGCTCATAGTGGGAAGATAACGTTTACCCAAGGCGTGCAGCTGCCAACTATTTATGTTCTGTGCTCGTAATATTAAATCAGTTTTGTTTTTTTTTAGTTTTGTATCGATTTATTTTGGATGCACGTGTTTCTGTGACAAATGAATCTATTTGCTTTCTTTCTTCTCTCTTTCAGAGCAACCCGAGACAAAATAATGTATAACATTTGGTCTTACTACCAGTTCATACAAAAGGCCTAACTCTCTCATAGGTCATATCATGACAATTGAGTTGGATTTTGTGATCTCTCAGTATATTCCTTTCAAATGACGGGACTAAGACGCCTGAAAGAGAGAAGAAAGAAAGCAAATAGATTCATTTGTCACAGAAACACGTGCATCCAAAATAAATCGATACAAAACTTTAAAAAAACAAAACTGATTTAAGGACCTATCGTTACTGTAGTGGCGAGCTTCCCTCATCTACCATTAAACAGTTAAGAAGGTGATGGTTTAATTGAATCTTTCCCTAACAGCTTATACTCGTACCCCATAAAGAACATTAGCAAGCTCCCAAACAAATTTTTGTTGAAATTTTTTGTTTGCGTCTACCGATGAACAAAATGTAAAAATACAGAGTTTGTATTCCTGAACAGTTTTGTCTTTTGTTTTAATTCTATAGGAGGTCAGGAATAAAAGGCATTCAAGTTCCAAGTTCAAGAGGTTATGTTTTGTCAACAAACAGACCCTAACCAAAAAATAAATATGTAATACCTACCTAACACTTTTAATATCATTGATAGATGTATTTGTAGTGTAAAATAAACTACGAACAACGTATAAGTATAAGCCTAGCTGACCGCGACGTGCGTAGGTCTGAGTCCCAAATGCGACGTAGGTACCTACGTAAATCCCCCTCGGTGGGTTCCCGTATTGACGAGGCGGGGGTGCTCAGTAACCGTGGCTTGCCCGTGAAGCTAAGAGGAACCCGAGGAGGGGCTGCTCATCTGGGCTTTTGCCGAAAAGCCGACGACGTAGTGACCAAGGTTGCGGTGCCGCTTGGGCTACATCGCACCAGAGGCCGCAGCGGAACAGAGTAGTGCCGGTATTGCGGTGCGACGCTCTCTCTACCTTCTTCGGCCTTAACGGGGTCGCCACCGTTTGATGGCGGACGCGGTGGGAACGCAGGGGAAGAGGAGTGTCGGTATGTTGTTGGCCGCACTCCCTATCCTTTGCGACCGAAAAATGGTAGGCGACGGGGCCATTAATCAGACTCGTCGCAAGGCGTTGGTCCCTCTGGGTGCCCAGATGCGGAGTTGTCTGGCACCCAGGGCTGTGTTGGTCCCTGGGGTGGTCACAGCGTGCTATGTGTTATGGTGCGCCGGTGATGGGGGGTATTCCCCAGAGGAGGGTCCGGTGACGGACAGCCGCGGCGGCTTCGCGGATGAGTGATAACGCGTGCCCGTGTTCCCGCCTAAAGCGGAGAGGAGGACACCGTGGAGTTTTAGTGGGTTGGAGTCCCACATATCTGCAGTATCTTTCCTTGATAGTGCAGTATGCAAGAGTATTTCTGAACGCAAAAAATAAAATAAATTAATAAGTTACCTACGTGAATAGATTTTCAAAGGTATATTTATTTAATAATCATAGCCAACTTTCTTAGGACAGTTATACATATATTTGATTAATTATATGGTAGGGGTAGGTCATAGGTAGGTTAGATAAAAAAAATACTAAATATATTTTGTAATTTTTATTCCTCATCATCCCTAATCACAATGTCATCAAGAAAACCTGCGGGTGCTAAAATATTTGGTTGATGTTTGGCCCATTCTAGATATCATACTACTGCGCAACATCCGACAGTTCGTCGTCGAACTAAACACATAAAAACTTGAACAGCCACATAAAAGGCACACATTTGTATGCCTCATTGTAGTTGGTCCAGCTTCTTCACTGCCCGAAACTTCTCTCTCGAACTCTTTGCGAGTTAACTGCAGCCATTGCAAGATCTCTGCATGCCTCGCAGACATAATCATCTTCCAAAGTCTAGAAACAAAAAGTATAATACTCTTAATAAAATATAATGATTTATTCATTGAAACTTGCAAATTGTTCTACATGATATTTATGGTAGAAGCGCAATATGCTGTTCGTATAAAAATAATATTCCTCTAACCTTTTTAGTACAAAGCTTTAGATGGCTACATAATAAATTATTTTTAAATCATGATTTTTAACAACATAGATTGCAACTTACAGAAATCAGACACAATATTTTCAACTAGGGTAAATTATTTTGTTCTATGCTTACCATATAGTTATAAGCAATGAAGATAATCACTATCTTGTAACTTGACTAGTCGCCAGAAACACTTACAATTTGTGGATATTGTTGGTATGAAAACCTTCGTGCACAATTGTCAACCTCAAACGAAAAAGGAACCTTTTATATTGTGACACATACAAGTGTGTCAACTCGATAGTAATATGTTTTCAGATATAATCCTATAAAGTAATATAAAAGTGATTTCCTTGTTTTACTCTGGACCTTCAGGAATATCTAACAAGTGGTAGCAGAGCGTGGTTAGTAAAAATGTAAGTAAGTCAAATATAAAGATGACTAAATACTACCGAATAGATTCGCTAACAAAAAATTATTATGATACTTGGAGCGTCCAGGCTCAAGCCTTATTAATTAAGAATGGCTTGTGGGAGGTTGCCAGTGGCATTATAACGCCGTCTAAAAATGAAGATGAGAAAAATATCTTCAACGAAAAGGATCAACTGGCACGATCTGAACTTTTGTTACTGATCTCACCATCAGAGATAAAACAGGTAAAAAATTGCAAAACATCTTACGAACTTTGGAGTAAATTGAAAAATATATACCAGAGTACCGGCCCTGCGCGTAAGGCAACATTACTAAAGCAACTAATACTAAAAAAAATTGATAGTAATGATGTTCGTGAACATTTAAATCATTTCATGGACATAGTCGAGAAGCTCGCTGACATGAACGTAGACCTGCATCCAGACCTACTATGTACCTGACGAACTAAAAATAAAAATAATAGAAGAAAGTGAAGCTAGAAAGAACACAAAAACAGAAGAAGAAGCTTTCTATACTAAAAAGAAAACCAAGTTTTGCAATACCTGTAAGAAAAAAGGACATACTACAGAAACATGTTGGAGCAAAAAGAAGGTTGTTAAAATGAAACAAGAAAATGACAAAAGACGTCTAGAAAAGTCTTATAACCTTACACCAATTTGTTTGTCAGCCACCTCTCCTAATACGTGGTGTTTAGACAGTGGATGCACTTCTCATATGTGTGCTCAAGAAGAACAGTTTGAATCAATAAATTCTGAAACTGGAACACTTAAATTAGCGTCAAATGAAAACACAACACAAGTAGAAGGAAGAGGCAAAGTTCGCATGAGCATTAATGACGAAATAATCAATTTGCAAGATACATTGTACGTGCCTGCTTTGGCAACAAACTTAATATCAGTTGCAAAAATCACTGAAAAAGGTAACACTGTTGTTTTCAATAAAGACAAAGCTTATATCAAAGATGAAAAAGGCCAAACCGCATTGATTGCCGAAAAACAAAATGGTCTGTACTATATTAAAAGTGATGAAAAGGCGCAAGTGGCCTACGCTGTAAACAACGATATTAAGATGTGGCATCAAAAGTTAGGCCATCTTAATGACGTAACTTGAAGTTGGTTGCGAAGAAGAACCTTATCAAAGGAATAGAACTGGGAGATGGAAATTTGCCTCAGTGCGAAACATGCATAAAAGGAAAGATGACACGATTGCCATAAATTCCAATCCGTAGAAGGTCTAATCAACCATTACAAATAATACACACCGATTTGTGTGGACCCATACAACCGGAAACTTTGGGCGGAGCGAAATATTTTGTTACATTCATTGACGATTACACAAAATATTGCTGCGTATATTATATTAAAAACAAAAATGATGTTTTCGAGATTTTCAAGGAATATAAACAAAAAGTCGAGAAGTTCCATGAAAAATATAAAATAAAGAACTTACAGTCCGACAATGGATCTGAGTACCGTAATCGGGAATTCGACACTTTCCTAAAACAAAATGGGATTAAACGAAGGTTAACCGCACCATATACCCCCCAACAAAATTGGCAGAGTGAGCGAAAGAACAGATCATTACTGGACAAAGCTCGATGTCTAATGATTGATGGAAATATGCCTAAAGAATTATGGGCGGAAGCGGTACATACTGCCAATTATTTAATTAACCGATGCCCAGCTAAAGCTCTGAAAGGTTGTACCCCTTACGAAAAATGGACTGGACGTATACCGTCAGGAAACCATCTAAAGATATTTGGTTGCAAAGGACAAGAACAGAAAAGGGAAATTTACCCCAAAAGCCACAGAAGGAGTTTTTGTAGGCTATGCCCAAAATGCGAAAGGTTACCGAATATACTTACCACAAAAGAAGTCTGTAATAATAAGCAGAGATGTAAAGATAGTTGAGCGAATGTATTATCACAGTCATCACGATAATAGTGACGAAAAGTATAGAAATATTTTCGGTGAACAGGAACAACAACAGCCAGAAAAAGAAAAACTGAAAGAGGATGAATACATACCTGTTGTAGATATCGAAGTAATGTCGAACTCATTTCAGGAACCTGCTGCACCTGAAACCAGTATAAGTACTGAATGTAGTCAAAGCAGGACGAGCGTAAGAGAAGCTGAACCTGAAAGTAGAAGATCTTGTAGACAGAAAAAAGTCCCAACCTGGCATAAAGACTTTGTGCTCGATCAGTCATCTACATCACAATCGTCTTCGGATGAATATCAGGATGTTTCAAGCTCAAATGAAAGAGACATAGATGAAATTACTTACCTATGCGAAGTCGAAAATAAAAATGGAAAAGATTCAGAATGGCATGAAGCTATAAAATCGGAAATAAGAGCGCATATTAAAAACGGTACTTGGGAAATAAAGAAGAAAGAAAATGAGAAAAACATTATAGATTTCAAGATGATACTTAAAGAGAAAGCAGATAAACCTAAAAAGGCTCGCCTCGTAGCACGTGGATTTACACAAAGACCTGGCATAGATTACAATGAAACTTGGGCGCCGGTTGCCTGAGCTCCATTAGACTAATGTTGGCTACAGCGATCCAAGAAGACTTGAAACTTCATCAATTGGATGTCACAACTGCTTATCTAAACGGTGACTTAGATGAAAGAATTCTAATGAAAAAGCCAGAGTATTTGGAAGAGTACATCATGGAAGTTATGACAGATGAAAGCTCAAACGAGGATCACACTGTTTTTCGTAAAGCAAAGAAAATGCTAGAAGATGTTACAAAGATCAAAGGAGAAAAAGTATGTTTACTAAAGAAAGCTTTGTATGGTATGGCCTTAAGCAATCCGGGCGACAATGGTTTAAAAAATTAGATAATGAACTGAAGAAGCTTGGCTTCATCTCTTCAGCAGCTGATCCATGTATCTATGTACTGGAGAGAGGAGGAGCTAAAGTTATTCTAGGATTATATGTCGATGACATGCTGATGGCTTACTCCTGCAAACAATTGTTTGAGCAAGTAAATGAAAAATTAAAATAAATTTTTGAAATGAAGGATCTTGGCCCTGTAAACGATTTTGTAGGAATTGAAATTAAACAAGAAAATGACAAAATCAAACTAAAACAGGAAAAGTATATAGAAAAATTACTCACCAAATTCAGAATGGAAGACTGCAAGCCGAGCGTTACGCCAATAGAGCCTCGACTTAAGTTGGAAAAAGAAGGGAAAAGTGATGAGACAATACCCTATCAGAACCTCATTGGATCCTTAATGTTTGTAGCTGTAGCCACGCGACCAGACATCATGTTTGCTGTAAGCTATTTATCACAGTTTAACAATTGTTATGGAAGTGAACATTACAAGCCTGCAAAAAGGATCTTACGTTATCTTAAAGGAACTAAAATAATGGGGATAAGTTTCGGGAAAAATACAAATAAAGAAATGGTTGGATATGCAGATGCCGATTGGGCAGCATGTACCTTAGATCGGAAGTCCTATACTGGATATTGTTTTATGATGGCGAATGGAGTTGTCAGCTGGGAGTCAAGGAAGCAGAGAGCTACAGCCATGTCTACAGCGGAAGCAGAGTACATGGCATTATCTGATGCTGTAAAAGAAGCCCTTCATATCAGACTCTTGCTTAAAGACATAACAGCGCTAAAACAAAATAAAGTACAAATATTCAACGACAATCAAGCCGCATTAAAGATATGCCAAAATGAAATAATAAGCAGTAAAACTAAGCACATTGATCTAAGAATTCATTTTTTGAAGGAGCATATTAATAATGGAGTGATCATTGTGAGATATATGGAAACATCCAAGATGTTAGCCGATTTGTTAACAAAAGGAGTTCCAGGACCTCGGCACCAAGACTTGAGAAAATCTTTAGGGTTGCTATTGTGAGGAGGAGTGTTGGTATGAAAACCTTCGTGCACAATTGTCAACCTCAAACGAAAAAGGAACCTTTTATATTGTGACACATACAAGTGTGTCAACTCGATAGTAATATGTTTTCAGATATAATCCTATAAAGTAATATAAAAGTGATCTCCAATTTCCTTGTTTTACTCTGGACCTTCAGGAATATCTAACAGATATACCCAGCTGCAGAATAAAGCATTGGCTCCCGTGTCAAGTGCCAATGCTGGGTATCGGCGCAATGTATTGACACATATGTTGCAGTTGACACACATGATGCGTGTAGGCCTTACACGGGTTCCCATCGTTTTAACAAATGGATGCACACCCAACAAAATCCAAGGTATCAAAAAAAAATGTCGCCGTGAAAGGACGTAATCAGAATCCTTAGGCAAGCACTAGTCACACAGCCAACAGTAAATCTCAGAGTCCAAAAGCAGAAGCAGTTGTAAAGCAGAAAATCAAGGATAATCGATGGAATGGAACACAAAATACGAGATAAACGCGCAAGCAACGAACGACAAGTTGTATTATGTTGTCATGTAGGTCATATGCATATGTCGCATGTAGGTTGACTGATGAATTGTCTTTTTTCTTTCGGTAACGTAGTTGCCATACTAG
Source organism: Dasypolia templi (assembly GCA_963555695.1). NCBI lineage: Eukaryota > Metazoa > Arthropoda > Insecta > Lepidoptera > Noctuidae > Dasypolia > Dasypolia templi. The sequence goes on from OY743141.1 coordinate 33,310,159, forward strand.
AATTGTACTGCGATTTCATGTATGTATTCAAAATGATGACCGCTATATTCTTACCACAAACATTATTTTTAATTTCACATTTATATTCTGACGCAGAAATGTATTTCCTAAGTATATTTTTGCACTTCGAAAAGCAAAGCTTTTTATTTTACTTGCCCAAGATTCTTAACACATGGCAACATTAAACGTCCAGTCAAGCCAGAAAAAGGAAAATAGCCATGAGTATTTTATGTCAATAATAAAATATCCAATTGAATTTTCATTAATGACGATTTTTTTGCCCGGCCTCGATAGGCCATAATCTTGTCAGTCATAAGTAGACGCTTACTAATTCCATTAACAATTTCGTCGCCTTTGTAAGTAGTATTAACTATATTAAAACATCAGCATCTTGTTTCAAAAATATTTGTCAACTACAGGAACCGGGTTACAATGTTTGTTTGTAGTATCGCCGCCGGCGCCGGCGGGGGTGTAAACATATGTTTGGATATACGTATACGAGGAAAAGCAGAAGTGGCCCAGTTACGAGTGTAGGTCGTGAGTTCGAACCCAGGCAGGCACTTTACTTTGTAAATTTAATTTCATAACCCCTTCTCTCAAAACGGTGAAGAAAACATCGTGAGGAAACGGGTATGTCCTAGAACCAAAAATTCGAAGACATGTGACATCTACCAACCCGCACTGGGCCCACGTGGTGTATTACACTCCCTCTCACAGAGTATCCGCCTATGTCCCAGCAGTGGGAATTTTATATGCTGATTATGTATGTACACACGTATACGGCATGGATGGGCGACCATCTTTGCATACCGAGACCCCTCGGCATCGGAAAGCACGTTATGCTGTTGCTCCCGGCTGTCATCCGTGGATCTTGACAGTCGTTACAGATCGTTAGAAGCGCGAAAGACTGACAAGCAGTCTTACCAAGGGTTATCGTCCTGCTAGTAACTGGGTTCTGGAGGACAGAGAGGTAGTCGCTTCATGTAAAACGCTGGTATTCAGCTGCATCCGGTTACACCTGAAGCCGACACCAACAGTAGTTGTGAAGGGCTCGGCACGGCGACCGGCAGCTCGTGAAATAACTGCGCGTCACCAAACGTGAAGCGTGCTGTTGTGTGTTTAACTTTATGCTGAACTAACTACGCTACAGATACTAATAGGCAACATAAAAGCCTCGTCATATGATGATACGTACACGGCGACCGGCAGCTCGTGAAACAACTGCGCGTCACCAAACGTAAAGCGTGCTGTGTCTGTTTCACTTTATGCTGAAATGATATGCTCGTTGCGTCTAGTGGTCGCAATCGCTACTGCTGAGCATGAGGTCCTGGGTTCGATTCCCAGGTCGGGCAAAGTGTTATTGAGTTTTTCTGTCTGGAATTTCTCAGTAGCAGCCCGGAGTCTGGATTTGTGCCCTTGCCCGTTTGTGTAATAGGCTCGCCCCCTATTACATGGGACTTAAACATAACTGGCGAAATGTGGGTGTACTATAAGTACACCTCTGCCCAACAGTTTATGTTGTGTGTGATATGCTGAATATTTTCATTTTAAAAATTATGTTATTTTTGTTTGTTTTGAATCACATTTTTACGCATATAGCATATAAGTAGTGGATATTTCTCTCATCTTAGGGATCAAGGCCTGTTTTTTTTTTATAAAAAATATAAAACAACCACTAAGAACTAATGTTTTCTTGTTACCGACCTATCGGAAAGGTCTTACCCTTTGTTCCTATTACCGTTTTTGCGGTACCAATTACCGACTGATATATTAAAAGACAATTCTAGATAAATAAAAACCTTTTTTTGGGTATGATTATTTATTCAAATATTTCAACAGTTTTTAACACCATACCTATCTACGATCGTGGATGACCTAACCCGACTGATTCGCCTGATAAATCTCATTAACATAGGTACAAGCAAAATCAGTAATAATTAAGATTAATCAATCATACAGGATTCATAAAAAAACTGTATCCATTTACTGCCTCGTTGGTCTAGTGGTCGCAATCGCTACTGCTGAGCATGAGGTCCTGGGTTCGATTCCCAGGTCGGGCAAAGTGTTATTGGGTTTTTCTATCTGGAATTTCGCAGTAGCAGCCCGGAGTATGGATTTGTGTCCGGTTGATGGCAGTAGGCTAGCCCCCTATTACATGGGACTTAAACATAACTGGCGAAATGTGGGTGTACTATAGGTACACCTCTGCCCAACCCTTCGGGGAAACAAGGTATGATGTTATGTTATGTATCCATTTAAACGAATCATGAATAAAATTATAACATATTGCTACAAACAGGTAACAGCCTTTATTTGTCAGAAGTAGCTATAGCCGCTCGACCGCCCTTAACAAAACACTTTTAGCCGCCCTTAATTTTCCCGAACTTTATTTTATTCTTACTTCCCCCGGATCAGGTCCTGCAGTCACGTCAAATGTACCATACAATAATAAAATACAGAATTGTGTTTACGTAATTATAAGTCTAAACTTGATTTGTAATTGGCTCCTGAAACACAGGTACTCTACCTAGCTATGGAGCCAGAGTCTTACATTTTTCTGAAAGCTATTTTTTATGGCAATTAAGCAATTTATTATTTTGTTTGTAATTTCTAAATTTATTATTTTTTACTTAATGATACGAAGAATTATTACTTAATGATATTTAATATTTTTTTACATAACTGATTTTCACTCGTTTTTTTTCAGAAAAAAAAGAGTGTACCTACGTCATCGGGAACGGGACACTATGAAAACGTGCACTGCTTGCGGAAACCCTCGACGAAAAGTACATTTACTCTTTATGATGTTCATTTACACACACAAGCAAGCGTGTGAAAGATGCTTACAGTACTAGTAAACCAGCATTTTTGATTAATTAACTACTTTTCTAACTCTAACCCAACACTCTAAAACTATAAGTGTATGAATGTGGCGGTGATTGGTGTACATTTTGAGTCCCCACTACGACTCACTGCTCCACATTCTCGAGGTTCGTAGACCTTTGCAGACCTTCGCAGACGTGGCCAAACTTACGCGCAATTTTTTTAGTTCTATCTCCAGTCGAACAAAACATGAAATAAAAACATGTTTTCTTTATAAGGAAAACCAAAATTTTATTAAAATGAGACTCTTGAGCCTCTAAGTCCTCTTCGATATTTATTTACCAATCGTTCACACGCCGCTGAGCCCAGGAGCAGCTCTTTACTGTAAGCCACTATAATAAAAGTGTCCATTTGCTTTTAGGTGCAAAATTCCCATCGGAGGCGACGCGACGCGCGACACGCCGACACGACGCTAATACGACAGGCCGACGCTCGCAACTTCGACGGCTGTTCACGAAACAAGCGGTAATGAGTAAGGTCACCCAAACTGTCTATCAATCAGGCTGACTAATCGTACAAGCGTACGATTAGTCGCCGGCGTTGGATAAGTTGACAACAAACTGGCTATTGAAACCTCCACCCAAAAAAAATTACATTGCCAACAAAAGTACTATTTTCAGAAATGAGTTTAATGATCCTGCCTAGAATCACACCACCATTGCATTGCTAACTCTATTCGTCTTCATGTGGATGCTCCCAGAAGATGTTACAAAAATATATACTCTTTCTGTTGGCAGATCAGCAATGCATCATCGTGTGTTCGACGACTGCGCATGAAAATAACATTTTATTAGAAAAATTAACAAAAGCAGTGTTCAATTAGTTTTATTGCTCGTATTATGCCTGCGCGTCTGTGCTTACTAAAACTATTATAACAATTGACGAAAATGATGACAAAGCAGGTAGTGCTGTCTCATATTAAAATCATAAACCTGCTGATCTCGGCGGAGCGCGCGGCTGGCGGAAGGGGGTCAGCTATTAATGAAGGCCCGTCTGACAGCGGAACAGCGGCACATTAGCGATCAGAGCCGAGCGCACTAATGTGAACACGTTTCTATTCCTATTTAAATAAATACTCAGACTTTCCAATAAAGTTAAATAATTTCAGTTAATTCAATAAAGACCTTTTGGTTGTTTGTTTAAATTCATGTCTAATTCTTGTGAATGTCACCAATTACGATGGTGTAGTAAGTCAGAAATTGTTTAATAAATTTACTTGAGTCGGAGAAACACCAGAGAATGTTAACATATGCAAAGCAAGTCTGTGTATCTTAGATTCAGCTATTTACAAAGTAGTGTGAAAGCGAGAGAGTCGTATACTGATTGTATCACTCAATCCATTAAACAAACAATGGCATGTATTTATTCGATGCCTAAATAAATTTTATTTTGATTTCCTAAAAATATAAATTGATAACATTCATTGGTGAGTGACCGAAATCGTCATGAAATAATAAACAACGCCCCCAGCGAGCTTGTGGTTGTTAACTGACACCACTGCTGTGGTTGTTATCATGAACTCTTATTTCTAGACAGTTTACAATTTCGTAATATGAATTTGTCAAACAAGCCTGCCCGCGGTCATGTGACATCCTGACCGACTTCTGCCCGAAAATATTACTTACCTGACTACCGTACTACGAACTTAAATTTGACATTTCTTTTTTTAACTGCCAAAAAATAACCTCACAATCTATTCAATTTACGCTGCTTTAGAGGAGTTTTTATTGAATTGGGATGCTGACTACTATTAAAACTGTTCGTAAAAATAATTTAATTTCAAAGAAGGCATAGTAAAAATGAGATAATCGAAAAAATCTGTTAAATCGATGTAAAAATGAAGAAGAAACACGCTTTAAAAGTTTTTGGAGGGGATTATTCCTGTCCTTTTGTACGGCGCTAGTATGAACTTACGTAGTCGTGACGTCACTTCTACGATAGTGCTGTCCTAGTCTAACACTTACATTAAAACGTTTATAACTTGGCAGTTTTTTAAGCTTTTACACTTTTTGTAATACTATTTGCACTATTTCGAAATGAACATTTTTTTTAGATAAAAAAAAAATTTCATCATTCCCATTGTCTTGGGTTTATTTGGTGAAATTATTCAAGTGTTATCCAGATAAAGTTAGAAAATATCATTTTATTATGTGAAGAATGTAAACTGTTTGAGTTCCTGGAAAATTACTTATCTCATCACAATAATGAATCTAGGATCAAGAGATGACGACTTCGATTCGATGGGTGATTTGCAATTCATTTAACGATATCGACTTAGCGAAGACTTGGTACCTACTGAATCTTAGTGAGGAGCTGAAGCCTCGCACGTCATGAGACGTGAGATCCCACGAAAGGCAAAAAAAAAAGTAAAATATGTCTTGCCGTGGACGGCGTACAAATCGATAATGTAGTAAGTATCTAAAATTACACATATGCAATAGAATTAACTTTCCAGAACCTTTCCACGCTAATTGACACAACGTATTATTGATATCCTAAGAGCGGCCTTTCCTTTTGGTGTTCCCCTTAAACCCATAACGGGCCTTCAAAATCCACGGATTTATCAGTGAAGACTAAGGTACCTAGTTGTTTTAATACATAACTTAAAGTTTGAACTAATTTAAAAAAAAACTAGATAATCTCATTTTAGGGTCTTGGTCTTGCACTATCATAGTTTGCTACTGGCTCCTACCGACGCCCAACTGGTGATATAGGCTGTCATTTCAAACCCCAGCTAACATTTTCAAGAGTATTTACCTAAGCAAATCACTGGGATATTTTCAAACTTCGTGGTGGGAATATAGAAACTAAAAAAATTGTTCCAGCTGAATATAATTTACGCGCCGACGAAAGCGAGAACGCTCATCCACTATTACTTTATTAATTACAATTACATTAATATTGAATCATGTTAAAAACTAAACATTAATTAAAAACACTAAGGCCATACTTTTGGCTATACTCCGTAAATCTTACGGATGGATGAAACAGTGCGATAGTGTTCTTTCATAGTGTTATTGAGAATAAACTGATGCTTGTGAAACAATGCTTCCATCGAAGTGGTCGAGTTCCCTGAACTGCAAGTAAGGAAGAAGTAGTAAGGAGTACGTTCGGAAACCTAGCGTTGCAATAATTTACAAACAGAAAATATAATTTAATTTAATAACATATCACAATATACATTGCGTTCATGTTTTCACTTACTTTTATACTAGAGTAACTAGATTATTATTTTCTATTTTATTATTTTTAGCATGATTTAAATAAAACCGTAACTTACCAATATTTTTTTATTGTGCTTCTGAAAGTTTTGTCAGAGAATTACAAGCCACCCATAGACAAACTACGCAGCGTTAAGTCTGTCGGAACTAGAAATGTCATAATAGTATGTCTTCTGCAAAATATTCACAAAAATATGCGTAAATATTAATGTATCACAGCGGCACATTGCGAATATTGTGAGCCGCGTGTGACTTCACTCGCAAGCAAACACGTCGCCAAAAATACAATCTGAACGACAAACAATGTACCATTGCTGCTCATATGTAGGCACGTTTTTATGTTTCGGATGATATAATCAAATGCCGTGTCTTGCACTCCGTGGTGGTGTGTCTCGCCCGCGCCGCGCCACACGCTCCGTACACACACACGTGTAGTACTACGTGGCGGAGGTGTGTCTCGGCCGCGCCGCGCCACGTGCTCCGGCCACACAGACGTGTAGTGCTCCGTGGTGGTGTGCCTCGTCCGCGCCGCACCACATGCTCCGGGCACACATACGTGTAGTACTCCGTGGTGGAGGTGTGCCTCGCCCATGCCCTTTGTGGTTTGTCACAGTTTAAACATATATCTAACAAAAACAACAGATTTTTATACCTTGTCCTCTGTACTTCCGATAGTATCCTAGTAATGTTAAATGATGAGCCACTCAGTCGGGTTGATGATCATCACCCACCTTTAAGGATACAAATAAAAGGCAGCATTACTACGAAACAAATGAAACCTAATAACATCGAATCGTTGATTGTGCTGCCCTATTATTGTCAAGTGATATCGATCGGGCTGTGGAGAAGTTTTACATGGTTCTCAACTCTATTATCAGCAAGCATACTCCCACAACCAAATTGAGTGAGTCTGCTCAGCCTTTCTGGTACTCTCCAGCTCTTAAAAAATGTCTCAAAGAGAAAAATAAATTTCACAGACGATTAAAAAAATATAATAACCCCCGTGATTATGACACCTTCTCAATGTTGCGTAGTAGGTGCAAGTTTCTTACAAAATAATGCTATAGTTCTTTTATAAAATCCACAGAGGACTGTTTATCTGATAATATCAAATCATTTTGGAAGTTCGTCAATAGCAAAAAAATAACGAATGGCTTACCGCAAACGATGAAACTTGGTGGAGTGGTTTCATCCGACAGTCAAGTTATTAGCGAGTTATTTTCGAAGTTCTTCAGTTCAGTTTTTGAGGATACGTCTGAAACTCCCCCTAGTGGTGAGGCATGCGGAGGTATTAAATGTAACTCTTCTTTATCGGAGATTTATATTGAGTACGATTATGTTTTGCGTGCATTGAAACAACTGGATCTTAATAAATGCGCTGGTCCGGACGGTATATCTTCTCGTTTTCTGGTCAACTATGCTGAAGAGCTATCTTTGCCACTCAATTATTTGTTTAATCGATCGCTGAAACTGGGAACGTTTCCGATATGCTGGAAAAAGGCGCACGTTGTGCCCATTTACAAAGATGGTGGCAAGTCAGATTGTGAAAATTACAGACCCATAAGTATGTTATCTGGTATGGCAAAACTTTTTGAAGCGTCTTTATATCAGCATTTTTATTCTCATTTTAAACCGTATCTTTCCCAATCCCAGCATGGTTTTGTTCGAGGTAAATCAACACTCACAAACCGTCAAATTGACTCAATCTATACAGACTTTCGGAAAGCGTTCGATATAGTTAACCATGAAGTACTGCTCTTGAAGCTGAAATCTTACGGTATACATGGTTCCCTGTTCCGGTGGATACAGTCTTACTTGAAATACAGAAGCCAACACGTTCCTGTTAGAGGATACTTGTCGTTACCAGTCAATGTTACCTCAGGCACAAGGATCGCATTTAGGGCCCCTACTTTTCAACATTTTTATTAACGATCTCGTGACAAAATTAGTATGTCCCTGTCTATTATATGCCGACGATTTGAAAGTATTTACGGCGATTAAAAACACCTCCGATAGTGAAACCCTTCAGAACGATTTAAGTGTCATTTCTGACTGGTGTACCCTTAATCGAATGATATTGAACATAAATAAATGCTTTGTTATAACTTTCACAAAAAAACGTGTAAAGAACATCTATGACTCCAGACTCGAGGGTCAGTCGTTAGAACGAAAGCACGTAGCCAGAGATCTCGGCGTGTTGTTTGATGAACAACTATCTTTTAGGGATAGGGACATTACAATAGCATGACGAATAGAGCATTGAAACTTCTCGGTTTTATATCTAGGTCTACCAAGGGAGTTAAAAAACCTCAAAGCTTCATATTACTTTATACCTACCTAGTAAGAAGTACTTTGGAATACTGTTCGATAATCTGGTCACCGTGTTACGCAGTACACTCTGACAGAATTGAAAGTGTGCAAAGAAAATGTGTTAAGTGGGTGTCGTACCGGTACGGCTTCTCTAGAACGCTACAAAGCTATTCAGAACGCCTTGTTAAGTTCAATCTGGAGACTTTGCATGCTCGTCGCAAACAGCAGTACTTAATAAACCCGCATAAAATCCTACATTCTAAGCTGGACTCTTCAGTTCTGCTGTCCCTCATAAACATCAAAACTAGGTATAACACGCGAATACCAAAAACTTATGCACTGCTGGTCTTTACAAATAATACCTCCTATTACAACCCTATCGTTAGAATGTGGTGCCTTTACAACGAAATTTCCAAAGATAACAATAGTATTGATATCTTCGATTCCCGTGCTGTTGTTTTCAGAAGAAATGTATGTACTCTTTCTTTTTAATAGTGTTACGCTTTAAATACTGTTTTACCTTAAATAATGTAAATTTGTCTCAACTACTTGTACTTTACCTGGCGTGTTAGTCTCTGTTTGGTCTCCTTCTCGTTCCCTACCTAAGTAGAAGTGAGTGGGATGGAGGGCAGACGCACAGACCTTGTTCCTGTATAATTTTGTGAACTGAGCTTTTTAATGTTGTTGTCATCATTGCTATTGTTGTTGCTGGTCATGTTGTGCGATTACGCTTTGGGTGATAATCAGGTAGAAACCTATAACGTGAACCTAGTGATATATTGTGATTATCACCTGTTGTAGTTGCCTTGTGAATGAATAAATAAATAAATATTACGCGCCACACGCTCCGGCCACACATACGGCGGACAGGCACCTTTCGACATTCGGAACAAGCTATTGGAACGGCCAGGTTCTAACATGCGCTAAATTAATTTGAAACGAAATTATTGTTCCCTCCATCGTCGGCAAACACTTCGTTGTTTAACTGCTCGATTGATTTCTCAAGTGAATAAATCGAACCGTAGTGACCGGCGACAAGGTGTGGCACGGTGCGACTATCGGAGCTACGAAAAGTAGTACGTGGGCGAGCTGCCTTATGTAACACGATGCAAAATTTGTTTTGTATAAAGGGTTAAGCACACTCCGCTCGCCGTCCGACTCACCTGCGATACGATCATAGATATTTATGCAAATGCCGGAATTTATAACACCACAAAGATTTTCACGGGCGCGTGTCTCGATGAAGCAATCTCTATGTAAATGTATGGAGACCTCGCGTGGTTCCAGTCATTTCTGGGAGGAGCAATTTGAACAATATTTCAGCGAAACATTTTAATTTTATCGGTTCAGCTAATTGATTTACGCAGTTAGAGCGGAAATTATTTTTTATTTGGGAATCGGAATAATATGTGTTCTGCTGATCAGCGTAAGTAAGGGAGTGATATTATGCTTTGGACGCTATAAAGTTAAAAGCTTTTGATCCGAAATCTAAGGAATAGGTTTTTAAAGTAGTGAATGTGAGTCCCGCGCACAGCTCGCAGCCGCCCAGCGCCGCGCCTACACCGGCACATTCGGTATGTCACACAGCATATTGTATGCTGACGTTCGTTTGCGCAGCCGTCCGTCCATGCCGGCTAAATCTCAACGTAGTTTGGAAGCAGTTAGCTTTTGGTATGAAAGTGCATAATATTATGGCGACAGCTTTGAATGTACCCGTGAGCAAGTACGGGTACGGGTATAAAATATAAGTGAAATATAATCGTGGTATTATGCTATGTTTTGTACCTATTACATACTTTACTCACTACCCGACTACGGCAATACGATTTTAACAGGCCATGTATGAATTAACATATGTTTACCTGTTCTCTTTAAACTCCTAAACTAAAACTCAAATCAAGGAGTCGGTCAGTCAGAAATATGAAGCTAGTTAGTTGCCCATTCCAAAGCGCAGTAGGTACCTATGGAGAAGAAAGGGCAAGAAACTCCATGGTCTTTTAAATAATATTGTTGTTACAAATATATTAGTTACATCGATTAATGTTGACACTATAAGTGAGAACGATGTACAAAGTGCAGCAAAATATAATTAAAAACAATCCATAAAAATATTTTTTCAATAAGCCGTGGCAGCTAAGAGATGACCAGTCCCAACTGACGGCGCCCGTTCACGAACATGACGCATGGATCAGCACCATTCAGCTCAACCATTTTGAAGGGAGCTAAATTATCCGATACACGCGCCACCGTCAGCGAGACATTTGAGTGAGCATGACCTACTATCAGCCACCAGGGCACATTCAAGTCAATCTATGACATTTCCCGGTAAATGGTAGCTCTATAGTACAAAGTACTCACATCTGTGCAATGCATCTATATAATAAAAAGGATATTGCAACTACAAAATAGTCTTACTTTGACCAACGAGGTATCGTTGGAAGCGTCCGCGAGTTATAGGCAATAAATGGCGTCGCATAAAACTCAACATGACGGCTTATAGCGGATGTTTATCGAAAGATTAATATATCTCGTTTTTGTATCAAATGAAAGTAGGTATTAAAAGGTCTTAGTATTAGTAATAAGCGTACTTTCGGAAAAGAATTTATATTATTAAAAAAAAAAATGGGGCATACACGAACTGGTTCTGCATTTCGAGGGGTATTAGACAGGGCTGTGTAGTATCACCGTGGCTGTTGAACCTGTACATGGATGGTTGTCTGACAGATTTGAAAGAGGGTGAATGTGGATTGACGATGAATGAGTTGCCTGTCAAATGCCTTTTCTTCGCAGATGAGTAAGTGCTACTTGCATCGTCAGCAGAACAGTTGCAAGACATGGTGACTTTTATTTATGTATGAGACGAAAGTCATTGTTTTGAAAGAAAAGAGGATGTATCGGTGTGTGATGTGAAAATAAATGATACTCGTACCAGGCAACTCAAAAATTATTGGGAAAAAAAGTATTTATTTATGAGAGACTGGCCAGTTATAAGTCTATTTTGAAAATATGATTATTTCTATGTAAAAATAGATACGTCCATATTTCAAAATTTCCCGCTACATTTTTTGCAAGTTAAATTAAATTATCGTGTCTCATTAAAAACTAGATCAGCGCCGGGAAAATTTTCGAGCGATGATTTTTAACGATTTCAAGTGTCGCCTGAAACCGGACGAATCTTACGATAGACTTCAAATGGCATTCATGGATGAAGGCCCTTCCAAGGCAACCGTGTATCGTTGGTATAACTAATTCAAGTGCGGTCCACTAACTCTGGGGGATGAAGAAAGAAGTGTTCGCCCTTTGACGGCTGTTACGGAAGAAAACGTGCTAGCAGTGAACAATTTAATCCAATAAAATAGGCGAGTTACGTATCAAGGGATTCAGCACATACTGCAGTACGTTACATTGGATCGGGAAGTGTTCACGAAATTCTACACGTGCATCTTCGCGTGAGGAGGATAGTTCCACGCTGGGTGCCGCACAACCTTACCGCGATGCTCAGAAGCAGGCCCGGGTAGAATGGTGCCGTGATACATAAAAAAATTAATTAGGCTCGTCTCGTGGTGTTTACGAGCATAACTACAGGTGATGGAGTCTTGGATTTATCAATACTATCCAGAAACGAAGCGCCATTTGACGGTTAGGGTGTTTCAAAACGAATTAACGCCTATTAAAGTGAAGCGATCTAGAAGCGCGGGCAAGATTTTGATCGCGAGATTTTTCAATTTGACTGGCTACTTGGTGTCAATTCCTTTACGGAACAAAAGAAGCATTAAATCGGAATGGTACTTCTACAAAAAGCTTGGCAGAAATTTTCACTGTTGTGTGCAACAAGCGACCGAAACACAGGCCTCCGTGGGCTACTGCTCCATCACGACAACGTGCCTTCGTACACCGCGCTCAAAAAGAGGGACTTCCTGGACAGCACGCCGTTTTAATATAAAAACAGAACATTTATTTTTATTTTTGAAAAACTTTCTTAGTCTCCCACGTAAGAGCAAGTAAGTGAGTTCATATATTTGAGGAGTCTGTTCACATGGGATGGAAAGATTGATGGAGATGTGGAAAGAACAGTGAATGCGGGAAATAAAGTGAATTGTGCTACACATGCAATTGTTACCAATCAGTTGATGCCCAAAAAGGCACGACTGGCTGGGTTCACAATGGTGTGCTGATGCCTAGGTACGCTTATGTATGGAAGTGAATGTTGGGTGTGGCAAAAGAAGCATGAAAACAGAATAAATGCTGTGGAAATGCATAAATTGCAGAGCATGTGTGGTGTAACTTTGAATGATAGGCTGAGAAATGATGTGACAAGGCAACGGTGCGGTTTAAAAGAAGATGATTGTAGTGACAAAACTTTAAAGAGTATGCTTAGATGGATTGGTCATGTTGAGAGAATGAATGAAAGGAGACTAACAAAGATTTACAAGGCAGATGTGAGTGGAAACGCTAGGATGGGACGCCCTAGGAAGACATTTTTATAGTGAAAGGTAACTATAAAATGTCTTCCTAGGGCGTCCCATCCCAGTTGGTGATGTTCTTCAGAAAGGTAAAGTTCGTAGTAATCGCAACCGGTGCGCGTGTATGACCAGATGTATGAACGTAAACGAGAAGAAAGGATCGTAGCAGGTGGTGTTCTGCGGTTTCTGCCTACCCCCATGGGAAGAAGGCGTCAGTTTATGTATGTGTATGTATGCTTCTACTTGTCTAATATGAGGTATCGTTAACTAAATACATTTATTTATTTTCTGGTTAAGAAGTAGCTTATCAATATTAAAGCTAGTTAACTACTTTAGCGAGGGTGCTATTTACATTGTCATTAACCAGCGGCTGACGTTTGAGTTTGAAAATAAGTAAAGTGTCATCTGCAAAGAATACTATATTATTTATTTATTTATTTACTTAGGGGAAAACTCAACTAGACTCACTGCAAAGAACACAAAACAAAATCATAAAAACATTATTTCACTATCACTATTTAACTCCGACAGGAATACTATACAAAAAAGCCAAACTACTTAATATAACTCATCTGTACAAATACTCCACTTGTGTACTTATCAAAAAAATCATCACCAAATCTGTTCAATCAAACATACAATTACATATGAAAAATATAACTTACAACGTAAGAAACAAAAACAAAATCCAGTTAAAACCAGCGCATGCTCGCACTAATTATGGCAAAAAAACAATACTGGTTGAAGGAGCACGGCTGTTCAATAGTTTGCCGGAGGATTTAAAAAAGTGTGACAATATAAACACATTCAAACGTAGGTTATGGCAATACATCACAACATTTGAAATTACATAAACAGAAAATACAAATATTATGTCTCCAACACCATAGAGGTAACTTATGTTAATAGTACTTATTTTAATCACTTATGTATCTCATTTTAAGCGAACTGTTACTTTTAAGTTCTTATGAGAAATAAAGTTCTTTAAACCGAAAACAAAAAGCAGTGTATTATTAAGTAAATATAGGTTAGAAGTAAAAGTAACAAACACACTACTCACAACATTATCCACAGATTCATAAACAAATCTAATAGTTGTTAGTAAGAACAGTATAAAAATAAACATAATTAAAGTAACATTACTTAATTATCAGGGTTCTGATCACTTAAAATAGTAACAATTTGTTTTCTAAATACAGCCTCGCTGAGACACATGATATCAGTTGAGCCAAACTGCCCATTGTAGGTGTCAACTAATCGATGCAGCGGTGAGCGTACGCCTGATTTGGCTCTCCAGAAAGTAGTTGCAAACAAGTGATTCAAGCGACCTTCCCGAACATGTACGGTACGAGGCATCAGATAGCACAAACTGTTCACTAGATCAGTACAGTCGAATTTATTACGACATATTTTAAGTAGGGTCATCATCTCAAGATGGGTGCGTCGAGATTATAGAGTTATAAGGTCATATTTTTGGAGTAATAAATAACAAGTTTTTTTTTTCAAGCATCTATAATGCATTACACGTAGGAATTTGCAATTTAATAATGTCAATATACTTTTACAGTAAGGGTTCCAAATAGGAACTACGTATTCCAATTGCGGTCGTATTATTGACTTATATAGGTATAAGTACGTAGAGGGACGGTGGAATTCCATTGATGCTCTCATTATAAAACCAAACATTTTATATGCCTTTTTATGTTGTCTATATGAGCATCAAGGTGGAGCTATGAGTCTAACTGTACGCCTAGATCACGAAGAGAATTAACTTTTGTAGGCTTTGTTGGAGCTGGACAGAACATTTATATAGATTACTTAATTGGTATACCAAGTATTACAAAAATCATAATTCAACAGGACTGCAGTGTCGAGCACATGTCTATTGAAGTAATGTCACTGTCAACTGTCAATCGATCATTGATGACTGGAACGTTAATCACGTGCCATATCTCTGACAACTTTGTTCAGTGGATTGTTTCTGAAAGAAAAATTGAATTTCGTCACATTTTTCTTCTTCGTAAACATAATGCTGTGGCAATTAGATACTTAAGTATAGTTTGTTAACAGAACAGTAGTCCAGAAAACGATCAAGGTCATCCTAAAATCGTAAACAGTCGGATAGATGGCTGATATTTTTGTAAATCTTCCAATTTATCCTATATGAGGTAAGTCAAGTCACATACAGGATGTACCGTAAGGCGACATTAAGGCATTTAAAAAAAAGTTGAAAATCTTTCTCCCCTCTTTCGACTTACGGGACATCCTGTAGATAATTAAGAAACAAAAATGGGCCCACAAATGAGCCTGGGGGACCCCAATTGCTACAACAGATCCGGGTGATCTTTTTCCGTTAACGTCAACTCTCTGAACTCTATTACTTAAGTATGAAATAACCAGAACTAGAGAGGCATTCCGGATTACGTAGCTGTGCAGATTCCTATTTAATGTTTCATGAAGCACGCAATCGAATGCCTTGGACAAGAACAAACCAAAAAAGATGCCGAAAGCATTGAATCATTATAGTAGTCGAACGACCCCTTTTAAAAGCACAGTTTGTTATGTAGTCATTTATCAACTCAGCCTATCGTAGTACACGGCTGGACATACGCCTCTCCCAGGCTAGGCCACAACACCCTCACTGGCCGGATCCCCGCCATGGGACCTAGACGCAAAGGTGCTCGTGTCACTTTACCGGTGGCGCGAGGAAGCGAAGGCGCGGGGCGAGCGGCCGATGCAGCGCCATATGGAGCAGCGTCGGTCGCAGCTTCGCGAGGTCCTGGTGGCGGAATGGCGGGACAGGCTTTCACGCCCTACCGCCGGCCTCGTCACCATCGAGGCGGTCCGGCCAGTGCTCGACCTCTGGCTCGGGAGGAGGCACGGCTCCCTGACGTTTCGGGCGACGCAGGTGCTCTCGGGGCATGGTTGCTTCGGGAAGTACCTGTGTCGCATAAACAGGGAGCCGGACGCCCGGTGTCACCACTGCGTCGACTGCCGGGAGGACACGGCGTGGCACACGCTGGCAGAGTGTGCCGCTTGGGAGGAGCCGCGCCGTGCCCTCATGACCGAAGTAGGCAATGACCTGTCGCTGCCGGCCGTCGTGAATGCGATGGTCGGCGGCGCAGAGTCCTGGGACGCAGTGGTCGCCTTTTGCGAAACGGTCATCTCGCAGAAGGAGGCTGCGGAAAGGGAGAGAGAGATCTCGACTCTCGACCCGGCCCGCAGCAGACGCACCGGGCGTCGGAGGAGGGCGGACAACGCCCTCTTCCGGCCCCCCTAAATGGGTCCAGGGGCGACGGATTCCGGTTCCGGGACATCCGTCGCTCCCCAACATCAGGACCCGAGAAGGCGGTGCGCGTAGTGTTCCGCGTGCGCCGCTCACAGACGTTGCGGGGGGAGTACACCTCACTCCCCCCCGCCCGAGACGGGGTCCGCGCGAGCGGGCCGGCACCAGCCGGGGTTGTGGAAGAATAATGTGTTCCCGCGACCCCGGCGTAGGTGTGAGATGGAACACCGGGGTGGTTTTTAGTCAGTAAGCGTCTGACAGACCCCTCCGCCCGCCCCAGGGCGGAGGACATCCATGAGGATTTTCCACCCCGGGAACAAAAAAAAAAAAAAAAAAGGCCTCAACACCCTGTCAAATCAAATCATTTATTTTTGCAAACATGGGTAATTCGTACATTGATGTTTTCTTAAAGTTAAGTCCTCCATATTCTACCGTCTCAAGGGCATGCAAATATTATTCAATTTCAAAATAAAAACAAAGATTCTATAGATGTCGAATAAATATGAATGTCAAATCATTAAAATTAAAAAAAAACTGACTAATAACAAAAGTAACATTTTACAGTAATGTCAAAAAATAATGAAGAATGTCAAAGTATCAATCAGAATAAAAAGTGTCAGAATAGGAACATAACAAAAGTGTCAGTTTGTATTAAAATAGTTTATCAATCAGTGCAGAGATTTATCATTGAGGAATTCGTCAATTTTATTTTAGGTACTTTGTTATAAATGCGTAGGGCAATACCAAAAAAACTTTTCTGCATAAGTGCGGTTTTGCATTTCACTTGGCATAGTTTGTTCACATATTGAGTCCGTATCGGATTTGTCCTCCACCTTCCACATCTAGTCTGTACCAGCTACTTTCTTAAGGTCATCGGTTTATCTAGGTGGACGACGGTGAATCACTTGCAAGTCATCCAGCAAGTAATTTATGTTAATTGAAAAATCTTTACATTCGATTTTTCAGATTTTTTCTTAAAAGGCGAACTTAGCGAGCGAAATAGGTCTTTAGTTAGTATTTGAGTATTAAAACGTTTCGAAAGTGATGCGAGTGATTTTCCATTAGCAAAAATTACGAACTTCCTTAAAAGTCATCCCCTACTTACCCCATTTAGGCCTTTAGGGGATGAATTTTCAAACTTTATTCGTCAGTGCACACCTTGGTAAACATGGTAGGTTGAGGCTGTGCGTTATCTGTCAGTGATTGAATGAATAAATGAATGAATGGATGAAATGATCAAACAGTTTAGTAGATAAGAAACAGATAGTTTAGGCCTGACCATCGTTCTAACACTGTGAGGGCTGCCGTCAATGTAAACAAGAACCGCAGCGGCAGCGAATGAGATATGTAGCGTATGAGTGTTTGCTACGCTCGATACGAAGAGGCCGCGCCGCATATCCGCTACGCTCCATCTGTAGTACGAGTAGAAATGAGGACGCAGCGCAGCAAGTACCAGAGGTAGCGCAGCATATACAAAGAGGCCGCGGAGGTTGCCTACAAGTATCGCTGGAAAAACATTTTATTATATATAGATAATACGATAATCGATATTCAAACATGATAACATAAATCGCATGCATAAATTGATGAATTCGAACACATCACTTACTGAAACATTTATCAGTGCATCATTCGCTACATGCTAACACTTCCGGAGATCATAACAGAGTTAAGCTCTAACAATATGCCCCGTAGGTGTTGGGAGCTTCACAATATTCATTTAGTCTGTGAACTGTTGATAGAGTTGAAGTGCACTTTAATAACTCACAAATATTGACGTTGTCGCATTCAATAACCGCTGGTCGACCCGGTTCTGCCCCGGCCCGGCGCGGCGCCTCAGTCTGCTTCTCTCGCCTCTAATTCGCTTTCCGTGTCGCGCACTCACCTGTAATCGCTGTCCAATCACTAATTATATATGATGTGCCACTGCATAATATATCGCTTACCAACAATTGAACCCAATTAACACCCGTCTGATATCCGTTTAGTTCATCAATCTATGTGTCGACTACTACGTACAAGTTTTATAAAAAATCTACCGCTTCGGAAGAGCTCTTCAAAATATTTTCTGAGGTCGAGTACGTGGCCAGTAAAACATAATAAACTACTAAGTCCGCGGGAAAATGAGTAAAGTATGCTTCGGTGGATTGAACCATGTAACATGGTTTTAATATGCTTATGATTGGCACAAAAAGAAATTGTGAGAAACCGTTGTGGTGGTGTAGGTACTAGGAGTACTAGGACACGTGCGCGCAGGTACAGGTCCCTACATTTGTGTCTAAATGGGGCGCGTCCTCCGCGTCCTTTAAATAGAGGCATTACAACACATAACATCACGTTCAGTGGCGTAGCTAGGTAAACGAGGGCCCTGGGGAAAATAAAACAATAGGGACCCAGTGCTATCTAAACTGGTAAAGTTTTATCAAGTAAAAATATTAAATATCCAAATACTTTAAAATGCTAAGCTCCTTTATCATCAGCTCTTTTTCGTGCACTGCAGGGCAGGCCATAAAAATATTTAACAGTAACAACTTAAATTACAATTAGTACTTGGTGTAGGTATTGGGCAATAAAACGAAATAGAAAATATTCAAGGGTTTATAATATTAAGGTCGGAACTACCAACTGACTAAATAACAATTCAATTGCAAACCTTTTCCTAGCTTTAGTTTTCGCAAAAGTATCAATGACTTAGGTTAAATCGGCTCGATGCGGTATCGTTTTCAATTGCTATTAACGATAAAAGTCGTCGTCGAGTTTGGCCCATAGTATATCGTAGTTTTTTATTATTATTTCTAGTTTGCTAAATGACCTTCCAGCTGCTGCAGATGTGTGAAAACGTGTCAATTTTGGTCAATTGTTTGATTACTATCTTCTCTTTCTTGGCGTTGTTTTCGTTTAAATGCACCACTGGGTTTCTTCTTTTTGTTCATAATTTTAGTTTTCTAATTTATTTATGCAATATTTATATTGGATTGTGCTCGAGTAGGCACTCACTGTTCACTGACGACGTTAAAAGTAAAAGGAAGGAGAAACGAAATGATACGTCTTCCCGAAGTACTCAATGTAGCGCTGCTCAAGAATGCGAACCTCCGTTTGCAATCGATAGAGACGTTCCACGAGCTTAACTCTGACCACCGCCCAGCAGTCATGCATCTTGCCCCTTACTCGGGCCCGATCGATCCCAAACTCAGACCCAGATGAAAACCGACTGGAGGACCCATCATCACACCATCCCCGATCACAAAGTGTCAATCGCCGACACGACGGCCGGAATCGACTCGTTTACTGAGCACGTTCAATACGTATTGACGGATTGTTCACGGGAAGTTCCGGTGATGGAAGACCATCGCTGGAAACTACCTACTGAGGTACGTGACTTGGTAACCGCAAGAAAACGAAAGAAACGCAGAGGGAAGTTCGCACTCGGGGCTGGAACAAGATGCTAAGTGAACTCGAGCCCACCCATCAAGCCTTCTGGCACTTGCAGAGGAAATTGCGTTCCTCGAAGAGGTCCTGCTTATTGCCCCCGGTTCGGACGGTATTACCAATAAGGTATACAAACTCCTTCATGCCCCACTAATAATGCTTATGACCGCCATCTTGTGGTATTTTGTTACAACAAAATCACATCTTATAATCTATTTATCTATTTAACACCTGAGGAGCTGTTGTGCACAGTAATTCTTTCTATGATTCAATAAGTACCAAAGTTTTTATGAAAATTGTATGAAATCATTTTACTTACATTTCTTTATCTGATAATTATTGTACTGCCGAAAAGCAAACCTTTAGATACATCTGTCTATTTTTCCACATCCTTTTATATCATTTCAGTGATCTCTTATTATTTTCTTGTATTGAATGTTGTGACATTTTGAATGTAACATTGTCATCTGTCAGTTTTTCTTTTTCTATGGTATAGAGCTAAGAGGTCGTCTATTTTATTATAAAGGTATCGTAAAATTAATGTTAAGCCAGGTTCTCACTGTAAGCAATTTTTATTGTTCCTGGCCGATAACCAATTAAGAAGTATTTGAATTGAAAACTAAAAAAGTCACTTCTAGAACGATCGGCCAGGGGCTATATAAACCATCGGATACTTTTCACCAGGTTCTGTTCTTTTTGATTCCGTCTTTTGACTCGTTCTTGTGACACGCCCTTCTGGCTCGCTCTGTTGGCTTCTTTCTTTTCGTACTTTTTCTTACTCTATGTTTTTCTAAAAGCTATTTAAATATAAACCTTTCTAAAAGTTATTCTCAGTGAATTTATTACAAACATCTTGTGTGTGCAAATGTGTTCGACTCACTCGATCACCTCCGACCCTCCCACTTCCGTCTACGAGAGGAATTCGAGACGGTTTGCATAGTTTGCAACTAATAAACGTGGCGTGAGACACCGCCGCCGGAAGAAACACCAACCGACGCGAGCTCCCTCGCAACGGGCTGCGGGCTGATGGGAGAGGCTGCTGCGAGCTCCCACTCGACGGACTGCGGGACGGAGGAGCGGCCGACGCGAGCTGATTCAACCGTGAGCTGCTTCGCGACTGTGAGCACGGAGAGGCTACTGCGAGCTTCAACTCGACAGACTGCTGGCTGGAGGAGCGGCCGACGCCTCGAGCTGCTGCACGACCGTGAGCTCCCTCGTGTTAGACTGCGGGCAAGAGGATCGTCCTATGCTACTACTAATCGATTTCTATTCCTTAATATCTTTTTACTTACTTTTGTATTTTATACTTTAAAATTACCTTTTAACTTGTAACCACGTTTAGCCAGTCGGCTAAACGTTACGTTACAGTTTGGCGCCCCTCTTTCTAGAACCTCACACCCTCTATAGCGAAAACGTCTTTAAACCCTCCTCAAACATGCACTCACACTATCTCGAAACATTTTTACTCTTACGCCCTCACGCGCGATATCTAACAATTTTCATAGCGTGGGCTCGATTATTTTTATCTTTTTTTAATTTTAATTTTCTTTTCTTTAAAATTAATTCTTTTACTTTTAATAACTTAACTTTAAAAACCTAGTTACTGATAGGAGTACCTTTCTCTTAAAGGGATCCCTAGACGATCAATCCCCTTTAACTTAAAAAGACTTCTACTACTAATGTTAGAACCCTCCGAAACCCTCTCTTAGTACCTCTAATCCTCTCTTAGTACCTCTAATCCTCTCTTAGTACCTCTCGAACCCTCTCTTAGTACCTCTCTAACCCTCTCTTAGTACCTTTCGAACCCTCTCTTAGTACCTCTCGAACCCTATCTTAGTACCTCTTTTAGTACCTCTCTAACCCTCTCTTAGTACCTCTCTAAACCTCTCTTAGTACCTCTCTAACCCTCTCTTAGTACCTCTCTATCCCTCTCTTAGTACCTCTCGAACCCTATCTTAGTACGTCTTTTAGTACCTCTCTAACCCTCTCTTAGTACCTCTCTAAACCTCTCTTAGTACCTCTCTAACCCTCTCTTAGTACCTCTCTATCCCTCTCTTAGTACCTCTCTAACCCTCTCCTAGTCTAACCCTCATAGATCCTCTTAGACCCTCTAAGTCTAACCCTCTCAAAACCTCTTAGATCCTCTTAGATCCTCTTAACCGTCTTATACCTACTTAGTACCGCTTAAACACTTTTAGGGACTAATACTCGTACAATTAGAAAATAAATTTTACAATTTAATCATGGCCAGACCGATTAAATATAACTTATTAAACAAACCTGAACTTGAATATGAAGTAACTATAAGAGGCCAGAAACCATCAGATTCTTTACTTTTTTTAAAAGACCAAATAATTAAAATTAGTAACATACCCTCGGAGAGTATCTCATCCTCTCCAATTCCTTTGAAGGATGACCTTGACCAAGCTGAAATAACATTAAACTATCTTGAAAATAAAATTTGTGATATAGAAACTTCTGACTCTAATGGACTTAAAAGAATTGAAGCATTTGTTAACCATTTACACTACAGACTAGAACGCTTAACCGTAACATCTCCATTCATAGAAGCATGTTCTAATATAAGATCTAGATTTCACATGATAAATTTTAAATTTGAAAATTTTAGGAGCACTCAAGTAGAGACTTTTGAACCAACACCTTTGTCAGTCCCTCGGACACCCCCAATAGCTCAAATTGCAGTTCCTAATACAAATGTTTTTGATCAAACAATGTTGTTTTCCCAAGAATCGAATACTCAGACTTTTGTTAATACGACTCAACAACCTCTTTCTATTCCTCAAACGATGCCTATATCTCAAGACTCTCCAATTACCTACAATCTAATTAGAGAATTAAAAACATTCTCATTTAATGGCAATACCTGTCCTAGATCATTCTTACAAAAAATAGAAGAATTCAGACTATCTCGAAATATTTTAGAAGAAAAGCTTTGCAAACACGCTTTTGAGATCTTCTCTGGAGATGCTCTTTATTAGTTCCGATTCCAGTATAATAGAAACCCTAACTTAACTTGGAAAAACATTCATGACTTACTTATCAAAGACTTTGGAACTTATGACTACGACTTTAAACTACTTGAGGCTATAAGAAATAGAACTCAAGGTGCGACAGAA
The DNA here is from genome assembly GCA_963555695.1 of Dasypolia templi. Lineage (NCBI taxonomy): Eukaryota > Metazoa > Arthropoda > Insecta > Lepidoptera > Noctuidae > Dasypolia > Dasypolia templi. The sequence continues at coordinate 33,332,888 of OY743141.1, forward strand.
ACAATAATTGTTTATATCTCAATCATGTTCGGAATGTTTGCCCGTCTATCTAAGAAACTCAATGAAAATGAACAACTCGAAATATTACTTCATAATGTAAGACCTTGCTACTCAGTTTTTATTGCCCTTAAAGATGTAAAAACGATAGACGACTTAATAACAACATGTCAAACTTACGAACGTTTTTCTGAAAAAGACCGAGACTTTCATGAACCTCAACGTGAAACTAATTCCTATGCTAATGAATTTGCTTATAAACCCTCAACCTCTAAAAATTCTCAAAACTTAAATACAATATCCACTGACAAACAATCGAGTTTTTTAAACAAAGATTATTTTTGCTTTAGATGTCGCATTACGGGTCATACTTTAATATCCTGCACTAAACCTAGATACTTGATTTGTTTTAAATGTGGTCAGAAAGGTGTAAAAATTACTAACTGTCCTAAATGTTCTCCATCTGACCATCAAAAAAACTAACTAACGACTTGAATAACCCTATAAAAAACAAAAAAGACTATTTTGACCTGTGCGATTGGAATAAATGGTTGTTAACTATCACAAATTTTGTGAATTGTTATAAAACAACTTCCGTGTTATATGACGAAGAGAGAGATTACAACCGACCTTTTATTAAGGTATCAGTAAACAACTTAAATCTTTCTGGATTATTAGACAGTGGTAGTTGTATTACTATCCTAGGAAACAATTCACACCAAGTCTTCCAAAAGCTAGGGTTTAAGTTATTCAAGTCTTCTAATCAAATTATGGTCGCTAATAAACAGAAATCAATATCTTCTGGTTACTTTCATTTACCAATGAGATTCAATAACCAAACTCATATTGTCAAAGCTCATGTCTTCCCTGAAATAATTCCTTCACTAATACTTGGGTGGGATTTTTGGAAATTGTTTAAAATATGCCCTAAAATACTCGCTCTTGAGCTAAAACTCGATTCCAACGATCACGCAATCTGTGCCGTGGAAAATAAAGTTCAATCACTCGAACATTTTTCCGTAAACCAAAAAAATATTGCACAAGATTTAATTCAACGTTTTAAGAAAATTTCTTTTGAGGACAGGGGTGTACTTGGTCGTACTAATTTAGTAAGTCACCGAATCGATACTGGCGATTCGCTTCCTATAAAACAACGTTGCTATCGACTGTCCCCAATAAAACAAAAAGCTCTTGTTGATGAAGTCGACAAAATGTTAAAGCTAGACGTAATAGAGAAATGCGAAAGTCCTTGGTTATCACCTGTACTCATATCCCCTAAAAAAACGGTGAATGGCGTTTCTGTGTAGATAGTAGAAAGCTCAACGCAGTTACCCGTAAAGACGCTTATTGTCTTCCTTTTGTATCTGAAATTTTAGACAATCTTAAAAATGCTAAATATTTATCAAGCATTGATATTGCTAAAGCCTTTTGGGAAATTCCTTTGAATCCTGATGATAGAGATAAGACAGCATTTTATGTCCCAAGCAGAGGAATGTATAGATTCAAGGTTATGCCTTTTGGTCTTACTAATGCACCGGCAACTCAGCAAAGGTTGATGGATACCTTATTTACCCCAGAATTCGATAACAAAGTATTTTGTTACTTAGATGACATCGTCATAATTAGCGAAACTTTCGATGAACATATCTCACTGCTCCTTAAAGTCCTTCAAAAATTGTCTTACGCGGCTCTTACTATAAACTTTGAAAAATGTCAATTCTTTCGTAAAGAACTTAAATACCTCGGTTACATAGTTGATGAGCAAGGCTTACGAACTGATCCTAATAAAATACAAGCTATATTAGAATATCCCACTCCAACTTAAAATAAGAAGTTAGGAAATTCCTAGGTACTTGCAGTTGGTTCCGTCGCTTTATACCAAATTTTAGCTCTATTGCTTCCCCTCTCAGTAAATTAACCTCTATGGGGAAAAATTGTCCAAAAATTTTATGGAATAAAGATGCTGAATCCGCTTTCGCTAAATTAAAAGAATGTTTAATTTCAACTCCAATTCTGGCGTGTCCTGACTATAATCTTCCTTTTTAGGTTCACTGCGATGCCTCAAATTTTGGCATTGGTGCCATGCTTACTCAGGATCAGAATGATAAAGAAGTAGTGATTGCTTACATGAGTAAATCCCTTAATAAACATGAACAAAATTATTCTACTACTGAACGCGAAACTTTGGCAGTCATTTCTGCTCTTGAACACTGGCGTTGTTATCTTGATAATGGTAAACAATTCACAGTTTACACTGATCATGCAGCTTTGAAGTGGTTTCAAAATCTTTCAAACCCTTCGGGGAGACTTGCAAGATGGACTTTACGATTATCTTGTTTTAATCTTATCCTGAAACATAAGACTCACGTAATAGAACTCCAGATATTGCTGTAATAGGCATGTCAGAACCTATCACTAGGAATAACGAGTCACAGTTAGAACTTTATAACAGACTTTTTACCAATTGCAATGATAATCCAGATGACTATCCAAATTTTAGAATTCTCAATTCTAAATTATATCGTTACACTAACTCTTCTGATTATCTTAATGAGGATTTCATTTGGAAAGAAGTCCCTTCTCCATCTAGGAGACAGGACTTAATAAATTCTTGCCATGGGGGTACAGATAATCCTCACTTAGGAATTTTCAAAACCTATAAGAAACTGTCTCTTAGTTATTATTGGTCTGGCATGTTTAAAGATGTATCAAAGTTTTGCTCTTTATGTGACACTTGTCTCGCTATCTAACACTCGAACCACTCCCCGTATGGTCCTATGGGTAAACCTAAAATATGCTCAAGACCTTTTCAGACAATTTCATTAGATTTAATGGGTCCTCTCCCAATAACAAGACAGCGTAACCAATACATTCTTGTGGTTACCTGCTGCTTTACTAAATATTGTTTAATCTTCCCAATAAAACGCGCTTCAACCGCTAATATTATACAACACGTGGAGAATTCGGTATTCTTATCGCATGGTGTTCCCCAATGTATGTATTATAATGGATAATGGATCCCAATTTCAAGCAAATGAATTCAAAGCATTTCTTGAAAAATATAAGTTCCCGTTTGTGGCCTATTCACCTAAATATTGCCCTCAAGTTAACCCTACAGAACGATATAATATAACAATAATCACAGCACTAGCACAACTAGGTGAGGTATTTTGTTACAACAAAATCACATCTTATAATCTATTTATCTATTTAACACCTGAGGAGCTGTTTTGCACAGTAATTCTTTCTATGATTCAATAAGTACCAAAGTTTTTATGAAAAATGTATGAAATCATTTTACTTACATTTCTTTATCTGATAATTATTGTACTGCCGAAAAGCAAACCTTTAGATACATCTGTCTATTTTTCCACATCCTTTTATATCATTTCATGTGATCTCTTATTATTTTCTTGTATTGAATGTTGTGACATTTTGAATGTAACATTGTCATCTGTCAGTTTTTCTTTTTCTATGGTATAGACCTAAGAGGTCGTCTATTTTATTATAAAGGTATCGTAAAATTAATGTTAAGCCAGGTTCTCACTGTAAGCCATCTTTATTGTTCCTGGCCGATAATTAAGAAGTATTTGATTTAAAAAGTCACTTCTAGAACGATCGGCCAGAGTCTATAAAAGGCAACCGTTAGTTTTTACCAGGTTCTTTCTTTTCTGTTCGTTTGCTTGATACTCACCAGTCAATGTACTTCTAAAGCTCCTTAATATAAACGTGTTGAAAAGCAGTGATTTTATTTAATATTAACATCTTGTGTGCGTGACATTTACTGACTCATTCAATCACCTCAGACCCTCCCACTTGCGTCTTCGAAAGGAGAGGAGTTCGACACGTCTTGGAGAGAATACATTACTTGGCGTGAGACACCGCCTCCAATACAGTGAGACGAGAGGTCCTAACGTCTCCATTATTAACTTTTATCTTATTCATTTCTAAGATTGAACATCACACGGTTTGCCTCCCTGACTAACAAAAAAAAAAAGGACGTGGGATCCCTCACGACGGGCTGCGGGCTGGTGGAGCGGCTGCAGCGAGCTCAACTCTACCGACTTCGGGGCGGAGTAGCGGCCTGCGAGAGGTGCTTCGACTTCCGAGCTGCTTCGCTACCGTGAGCTCTCACTCGACGGACTGCGAGACGGAGGAGCGGCCGACGAGCGCTGCTTCAACTTCGAGGAGGATCATCCTACGCGAGTTACTAAATCGATTCCTATTCCTTAATATCTTTTTATACATACTTTTGTATTTCGTATTCTAAAATTTCATTTTAACTAGTAACCACGTTTATACAGCCGGTTAAACGTTTCGTTACAATCTTCAATGGCGCCTTGAGCAACAACATCTTCCCACAAGCGTGGAAAGAAGCAACCGTCATCGGTATCCCATAGCCAGGCAAGCCAAAGTCTGAGCCCTCTACCTGAGCTACCGCCCTATTAGCTTACTCAATGTTCTCGGCAAAATCTACGAGAGCCTGATTTATAAGCGTCTCAAAGACTATGCCGAAGCAAAGAGCCTCATTCCCAACGAGCAGTTTATTTTCCGATCCCAACACACGAGTACCCACCAGGTCCAACGTATCGTAGAGCACTTGTGCGCTGGTCTACAGCGTAACGCGACGACGGGTGTGCTATTCTTCGGCATAGCGAAAGCTTACGACAAAGTCTGGCACAACGGCTTGTTATACAAGCTTTACCAACTAGGAGTGCCAGATCGTCTCGTGCTCATCTTACGAGACTTTTTGTCTAGTCGTACCTTCCGCTATCGCATCGAGGGTGCACTCTCGTTCTCACACCCTATTCGCGCCGGTGCCAAAATAAGGCTCAGTTGGCTCTCTTCGCCGACGACACTGCCGTTTACTATACTGGTCAATGTCCCAAAGCTATAGCTCGTACACTCCAAACCTCCGCAAACGTCTTAGGCGCTTGGTTCCGGAAATGGAAAATCGAGGTCAACCCCGATAAGAGCCATGCGGATCCCTTCTCGAGACGTCGTCGATTCCCCCTCCCCCTTCCCAGCCCGATCACTATGTACGGTAAGCTTATCCCTTGAGAGAAGCAAGCTAAGTACCTAGGTCCTCCACGTCGACCTTAAAATGCCAACCATAAACCAGTTTATGAAACGCATATGCAAGCGTTTCTTCGACAGTGGCATAAAACACCCAAATCCCCAGATTTCAGCGGCCGCCCGCTATACTCTCTCCCGCATAAGCATTATTCGCCGACCAAGGCATACCCTAATCGCCCCCGACGACGCCACTACTCTCCTCCAGGAGAGCAGTAAGGGCACCAGCACTTTACACAAGTGCAAACCCCGAACGCCGTCCTACCGTCCTCGCCGCCGAAGACCGCCGCGACTCCCAAATCCACGCCTCTCCCGACCCTTGCTCGAGCCAGCCCGCGTTGTTGAGCCTGTAGCTTAGCCTTAGCCTGTGGCTTTTTCACGATATTTCGCGTTAAACAATGAAAATCTATAAATTTGACATGATTTATTAACGTAACGGACATCCGTTACGTTAATAAATATAAGTAGTACTAAATACACACACACTATATTGACCAGTACTAAAAAGTGTATTGACATTAGCTTACTTACTCCTGATACAGAAGTAAAAAAAAAAAAAAAACTTGACTCGAATTCACAATAATACGTACGTCGGTGAATAATAAAACGCACATATCACTATCCCACAGAAAGCGTTTAGGGGAATTCCCTAGGTATAACTTTCGAATTATTTAACTAACTTGCCATGATTAAAGTCGGGTTGCACCCTGTCATATTTATTTTGAAAATGGGAGAAATTTTCCAAAGTTCAGTTCGATCTAGATTTTCTGGTAACCATTTGAGGGCCCCCTGAGCTTGAGGGCCGGGGCACTGCCCCGCCTAGCCCCTAGGTAGCTACGCCACTGATCACGCTATAAATTTGACTGCATTTTGCTCTCTAGCTTGAGCAGGTACATCCCGAATCTAATTACTTTAGCAAACAAACAGATCATTAATTCCTTCGTTCAGAACCTATTAAATTATCCTTTTGTTTTTCTGTCGAACCCACGATGTAACTAAGGTTTACAGGCTACGAATATGATAAGATCACACATGATCTAATATTGATAGCTTCAATTTGACGCTCGGATTGACTTAAGCTGAGTATACGTACACTTCCTCAAATCAAGTGACTACACCGTTATAACATTGTGTTCGTATAAACACATGTCGAGGACGAGCTGCGATAAAACGCGGTGAGGGTAGCCAGGGTGGGGACCACGGGGGGGGGGGGGGGGGGTTGGTAGAGATCACTCGCGGTGGGTCGTAAAATACGGCAATTTGTAGGTTATCGAGGCGGCAAGACCTCACCACGTAAGTATTGAACTTAAGTATGATTTACCAAAAACCGAACAATCACTAAGAATTGGGGGTATACTGGTGTCAGTATAACTATCTTGTCTGGATTTCCAGAGTCGCAAAAACATAACTAGCAGTGTTATGAGTCCATGACCTGAACCGTTGAACTGATCGCAACAAAATGTATATAGTGTGTGTAGTTTGAATTTGTTTATATTTCAGAGGTGGCCCCAAAGTAAAAGTAGCTCGTTACTGTATGCTTTTTTCCTGTTTGTAGACAAGTTTCATAAGTAGGTACAGGCCGCGAGGCCTAAGCTGATCTTTGCATTTGTGTGAGTGATTACCAATCACATGAATGGAGGGACGTAAACCACCTCAGGCCGATTGTATAAACCGGTTTAAATTAATCGCGCTCTAGGCCGACGTCACACTTATGTACACTACCTGTATTATATGTGCACTCACACAAATGCAAAGCACAGCTTAGGCCTCGCGGACTGTACTGTTTTCAACCGTAGACAGCTACCAAATCAAACTAATAACAGGCACTTCTGAAGTTGAATGTTGTGATATACCAAAACTACATAGGTGAGTAAGTGAACAACGTGGGCGGCGGCGGTGTCGACTCACTTTTAACATTAACATTTCTATTCGCAACTAAATTGGTAGTTTCTTCGATGTGTTGACCTTTTCCACATAAATTCACTCGCTTTCGGATATCATGTATGATACCAGACGGCTAGCTTCAATATTTATTGTGTCCTGTCGGTACTCGTAGTACGTAATGTCCGCTTGGGGGAGGACGGAAGAATGTTTTTGGGTTTATTATTTTTATTGCGATCTTGATTTACCGCAACACGTTGTACTGCCGACTCTCCTACCCAGTCGAGCGCTCGGCACATTAGTACGGACGGGTCCCGTGTGTCATCATACACATCAGTCTGTACATGCAACTTAACAAAACAGAAAGAAAGTATTGTGTTCTTCAGCTGCGACTTATTAACGTCACTCGAAATAGAAAGAATTGGGCAAAAAGCTCGAGTTTCCTAAGAAAACGATGCCGTTGAACATTAATATATCTTGACCAATAACGTTCTCAATAATAATTCCGTAATTTTTACCTTAATTCCACCTCACATATTTACGCTTAAACACTTTGGACGTGTTACGTGTAGGAAAAATCTTAAAAATATAATGTTACTAACAAAACAAGGTATACACATATTAAAATATAATTAATGTATACTTAATATTGTAAACATTAAAAAAGAGTAACGGTGGAGCTTCTTGTCCCTTCTTCTCCATACGAAACTACCTTTTGGAAGTGGCGTCTAGAATCAGTTCTATTTTTAATGTAAATGTTGACATTCAAAAGTGCCTTTTTATGGGCCTATTCGAAATAAATGCTTTGACTTTGACTTTGAAGGAATATTTGAAGCGCAGGGTAAAACAATACAATAGTATAATATAACTTAGATTTAAACCTTTATCATCGATGAGTTAAAAACAAAGATATGACAATTCTGAACTGTGGGTAATTTGTAACTTATCGCCAACTATGCTCACTGCGACCGGGTGAGGACAGCACGGTCGGTGCTGGTGTAGGTAGATATTGTTATTCACTTAGAAAATAGTGATTTGGTAAACGATTTTGATTATATGTTGCTGAATACGAGAAGTTATTAGAGGGCAAATAATAATATATGGCAACACCGAGTCAACAAAACGTCTGAATTTCCAATTTTGCAAAATATTATCAGTGAAACTAATTTTGACGAAATCCTACAATAGTTTTTCAATAGAAACCAAACCTGAAACTTAAAATAAACTTTAAAACCAAAAAGTGACCATAACACGTAAAAACAAAATGTAACAAATTTAATTAAAAACGACAGAAACGGAGGTGACATGACATAATTATGTCACCTCCGATAAAAATAACATGAACAAGAACTGACGAAATTGAAAAATGAGGAAACTATGTTCACGAGATCAGCCGCACGTCAAGCACGCCCTCCATCTCCGGACTCATCGCTCAGCTCCGCCTCGCCGCCGCCGCGCTGGTACCCAGCACTACTTTGAGCGCTGTGACGACACCAGCCGCGGTAGTTGCGTCGAGCTCGAGCGACGAGTATTTCTCCCCGCTCACGATGCCACCACCTGCTCGTCGACGAGGAGGACGCCGGCCACCGGACGGCTTAGGACCTCGAGGCCCACCGGCCTCTGATAGGATCCCAGCTCCCGGTGGAAGTGTGCAGCACATCAGATGGACACGATCCATCAATGAAAACGTCATGCGATCATACTATGGGGCTACAGAGGGGGGAAACAATCTGACCGTGTACCGTGTTCGGATGCTCTCTCTTTTTCAGGTGCTTGAGCTAGCTGTCAACGTTTCGGCACAACGAAAGTCGGATCAGGTGCGGGTCTTCCAACGTAATCATATGTTGGATGACACTGTGCTTGATCACCTGCGAAGTGAAATGCAGAGTAGCCATGTCATCGCCCCCCCGTCGCAGACTGTTGTGGTACTACCACAGTCCAATACAACGAGGGAAGTGTGCGATTCGGGAATATCGGTTCATGTCGCCCGAACTTAAACCACGCTTACCTCGTTTGCCCATGCATAACAAAAATAGGACGCTGGTGGCGGTCTTGGATTCGCAGTTATCAAACTATTTTGATGACTTCGAAGACCTCACCGATACTCATTCGATTCTGTACTGCGCGGCTGTAGCGGCATGTCGTGTAGCTCCGCGACCGAAACCAACCGTACCAGCTTGGCAGTGCAGAATTGAGCACCGTATTGGTGGGGCCAGAGCGCTCATCGGCAAACTAATCTGCTTCAGGGGCGGCGATGGATGATCTAAAACTCTTTGCCCCCAACAATTTGCAACTAATGGAGCTACTGAAAGTAACTGAATCTTTCAGTAGCGCCATCAGGGTGGAATTTGGTGTGGACAAATGTGCGGTCATGCATGTAAAGCGAGGGGAGATTGTGAAATCCGTGGGAACCCAACTCTCGGATTCCATAAACGTCAGAGCCCTCTCCGCATCCGAAACCTATAAGTATTTGGGTATGTCGGAAGCATTGGGCATCAATGGTACTGACATGAAGCAATCGTTGAAGGAGCGCTTCTTTGGCCGCCTGAAGAAAGTGTTAAATAGTCTTCTGTCAGGCGGAAACAAGGTGCGCGCCTTTAACGGTTGGGTCATGCCAGTTTTGATGTACTCTTTCGGCATACACAAATGGACTCAGACCGAATTCGACGCCCTGGATAGGAGGGTCCGTACACTGCTGACTGCAAACCGAATGCATCACCCACGGTCATCGGTAATGAGCCTGTATATCCCGCGAAAGTGTGGTGGTCGAGGCTTTATAAACGCTAAGACACTACACAATCGCGATATATGCAATCTCAGGGAATATTTCCTAGAAGCCGACGTGGGGATGCATCGTGATGTGGTCGCGGTGGACAAGGGCCTCACCCCGCTCTCCTTGGCTAAAGAGAACTTGCGCAAACCTGTAGTGCTTGACACTAATGATCGCATGGAAGTATGGCAGAGTAAGGAGCATCACGGGCGCTTTTTCCGGGCCCTACATGGACCCGATGTAGATCTTCTATCCATCCATCCATCCATCCATAGCCTGGCTGCGTTTCGGTGACCTCTTTGAAGAAACCGAAAGTTTTGTCTGTGCAATTATGGACGAAGTTATGATGACGAACAATTACTGGAGATATATTATGAAAGACGGCACGGTTGACATCTGTCGGGCATATCACCGTCCGAGGAAACAATAAGACACATTATCTCCGGTTGTTCTCGTCTGGCTAACGAAGAGTACTTGCATAGACACAACCTTGTAGCCAGGATTATCCATCAGCAACTTGCTCTAAAATACAGCCATGTGGAATCGGAAGTGCCGTAATACAGGTACGTGCCCGACCCAGTTCTCGAAAATGGAAATATCACATTGTACTGGGATCGATCTATCATCACTGACAGGACTATTGTTGTCAATAAGCCTGATATAGTGGTGGTGTAACGGTCCCGCATGATGAACGGTAACGTATAACGGTCCCGCATGACGGTAACCTCGTGAAAGCCGAGAAAGATAAAGAAATCAAGTATCTTGATTTGGCTCGCGAGGTTGTCGACATGTGGGATGTGGACTCAGCAATCATTGTGCCGATAGTCGTGACAGCCAATGGCTTAATAGCCAAGAGCCTCAAGAAACACCTGAGGAGGCTCTCGTTGGGCAGCTGGATCAAGGGCTTGATTCAGAAAGCGGTACTTCTGGACATGGCTCGCATTGTAAGCAGGTTCCTCTCTCTGGAACCCTGACCGCCGGTAGCTTGGACCCTGTTCTCGATACCGGTGGGATACAATTTTTATATTTTAAATGTTTTTTTTGAAGTTGTTTTATAAAAAAATTAAAAAATGTAACTTATAAGTTTGTTAAACGTAATAAAGGAGTTAATAATAACCCCACCGACGTATCTGTACATTTCAATGAACCCTAGGCCTGTGCCGGTAGGGTTTACTAAGCTGAGACAGATCTAGAGTGAGGAGTCAGACCAATAAACGCGTACGTATTTAATCATCACCAAATTAGATACGGTTACAAATTCATATCTAACATCATTGAACCAAGAATTCATTAACAAAGAACAAATGAATGTCTCGAAGCAAAGAGTTGGAGATCAACAAAGAACAATAGTTCACAAAAAATTACTTCCGCCCACTAAACCTGAGAAAATTTGTTTAAAAGAAAGCAGAGAGCTTCAAACAGACACCAATCAATAATTTAGATACACATCAAAGACACACTCATTTACAATAAGAACCAAAAAGTGGAATGAGATGGTCAAACGAAATGAACGATACTCTAATAAAATGCTATTTCATTTCTATGAAAAAGGAAACACATATGCCTGTTTGGAGGAAAAAAATATAGAAATGGTCGTTCAATTCTATCCACAATTGTCACATTTATCTGAGCAGAGAATATCAGACCTTAAAAGAGTCGTCTTAAATAACAAAACGATATCAGAAGCACGACTTTGAGACGTCAAAATAAATGCAGAGAAATACACTTAACCAAGCGAGTCCTTATAAGAAAGAAAGAACGAAAGAAAAATGCGTTTATTGGCATTACAACTCTAAAAAATTACACCTTAAAACTATAAAAAACAGTAAACAAAAAAAGTAATGCCAAAAGGGCCTCAGCTCAGCATAATGTCAGATGACAACACAAGGTGACATTTGACGCTGGTTTTCAGCTGCAACCCACGAGTGCCATACGCCAGAATACTAAAACACAGAGAAGTGTGTGTCCGTTTTAATGACATACATGTTTGTGTGTATGTTGAGTTTGCGTTAGGATAAATGAAATACTAAAATAAATGCCCAGTTTCTGCGTATTTCCTACATACATTAAAATAATAATCTATAAATAAATAAAAAAGTAAAACTACTCCACGACGTATTTGGCAAAATTCATTCATCACCACTGTCAATAAATACTATTTAACCAAAATAAAAATTGATAAAATGGAAAAAAATAAAAGAAATTCAAATTAAAAATTTATAAAAATTTGAAAGAAATAAAAAATTGATAAAATTGAAAATGAATACATTGATTGCTTAATATGGCCGATATGTCGACTCGAACATTTTCAAAATCCTTCTGATGGTGTAGTAAAAATTCTTTTAATTTCAATTTGAAAGTCGAGCAACTTATACTATACCTTTATAGGAGGAGGGATATTGTTCCAGCATTTAGAAGCTGCGTATCGAAAACTGCCTCTGAAAGCCGCCGACTTGTGCTGTGGGATGGAAAGCTGTTGAGAACGTTTTGGTCCCTCACCGATTCTGTGTCTTCTTGTCCACGATAGTCTGTCACATATGTAAGAAGTGGAGTGAGACTTAAAAACACCAAAGAGTAGGCTCGCCAAGTGAAGTTTACGCCTAGATTTCATTTTTAAAATGTTGTGCTTGTTGAAAAAAGGTGTAACATGTCCTCTAAAGGGAACTTTAAAACATAAACGTGCACAAGCGTTTTGAAGTCTTTGCATCATTCTTTCAGTTTTTGACAGTAGTAGTTGGCCGTACACCGTGTCCGCATAATTTAACTAAGATAGGGACGGGCTTTGTATAAAATCTTAAGTCTATAATAGCAGTTACGGATAGACTAAGACACGCGTTTATGAAAGCGAAGTTCCGCGTCCATGAAAAGACCCAGATTACGTGCCATAATAGTGACACAGCCGGCACAGGGTTTAATTTTACCTAACTGGTTTTTGGTTCCAAAAAGCATATACTTGGTCTTGGTAGGGTTCAAGGCAAGCGTGTTGGTATTGGACCATTGCACTATGTTTTCAAGATCTTTATTAAGATCACTTAATGCTTGTTCATAGTTAAAAATATTGTAAAAGACAAATATTTTTAAAAGAGTAACCATGGAGTTTCTTGCCGGCTCTTCTCCATAGGAAACGACCAATTGGAACCGTGCACCTAGAATCTGACGTTTCATAAGTGCCCATGTAGGTTTATGTGAAATAAAATATTTTGATTTTGATAGTCTTCCGACATAAATGATATATATACTTGTGTACCATCGGCATAAATACGGTATTTGCATTTATTTATATTTTTAATTATATAGGCACAGTATAAAATAAACAATACTGGCCCAAGAATCGAGCCCTGTGGAACCCCCCTTCCTACTGAGCGATACCGAGAGACAACTGTTGAGCCGCCTGACCGACGTATGTCAACAAATTGCGTACGATCGCCAAGATAGCTACCAAACCATTTTATTGTGTCCTCATCAAATCCATAAAAAGCCATCTTTGATAATAATAGAGGAACGTTAATACAGTCAAACGCGCGTGAAAGATCAAGAAAAACTAAAATAGTGCACATCCCATTATCTTGCGCCGACAAGATATTGTCTGTCACATCCAACAGAGCCGTGGCTGTACTACGACCTTTCCTAAACCCTGATTGAACATCTGGGAGGATTTTATTAGCCTCTAAAAATTGTACCAATTGCGCCCATACTACTTTCTCTAAAACTTTAGAAAGTACCGGCAGTATACTTATAGGTCTAAGACCCTTCAACTCCAATGCATTCGGAATCTTCGGCAATGGGTGCACTTTGACAATTTTCCATAACTCAGAGAATGATGAGGATGTGACAGATGTATTTACTAAAGCAGTCACGGCGTCCAAAGTCACAAGTAGTGTCAGTAATATCATATTTATGTTAAAGCCATCGCAACCTACAGCGTTCGATTTAATAGCAGTCAGTATTCTCGCAATTTCCTTGTGTGTTGTCTCAACCTAAACGTGGAACTATTATTTCGCGCGGATTGAAAATATGCAAGCAGTAAATCACTAGCCGTATCTGCACCCGGCACATTCAGAAAATGGTCACATATTTTGTCGGGATCGTTAAAGTACAGAGGTAATTCTTTATGTTCAGAGGGGAGCAGGGTAGACTTTAGATTTTTCCAAAGCGCTCTGGAATCATTTATTTGACTGTTGATGTTATGTTTATAGTACGCTCACTTTTCGTAAAATAGAGACTTAGAAACGAGTGACTTTAATTATTTGTAATATAACTTTTTACAATCAGATTTTTTGTCTTTAAAATACGCTGTGTGTGCTTTATTCCTCAAATTCATCATACATTTTACATTGTCAGTAATCCAAGGGTAACAAAACTCCTTAATAACACTAGTTTTTAGAGGTGCATGGATATCAAATAGTTTAAGTAAGTTCGAGTTAAATTCATTGACCATAGTATTAACATCTTGCAGCTCGGTTAACGCTTTCCAGTTAATTAACTCGAGATTCTGATCAAAACGTTCCCTAATAATGTCTTTTAGTGGTCGATAAGTTATAGTTCGCGACGGAATTTTCAAGCGCTTAAAACTAAACTCACCAGAAATCAACGCGTGCGCGCCTAGATCCGGTATTACATCAACTGAGACAGAGCGTGGCTTAACATTTGTACAGATGATGTCTATCAGAGAGTTGCCATGCACTGTAAAGTGCGTGGGTGACTGCACCAATTGTTTAAGACCCAGGCAGTTCAAGAAAGAGACTAACTTGTGCGTCTTTGAGTCCGTGTCACTAAGCATGTTTATGTTAAAATCACCTATCAATATTGTGTACTCACATTGCGTAAGCGAATTTAATGAACCAGATACAGCGTCTAGGAAAAGATCAACATCTAGCCAGGGCGGGCGGTAGGCGGTACCTATTGCTAGATTAATTCCGCGAACACTAATTGTGAGCCACATCTGTTCGACCGTGGTATGCAATGGGCTAGCAGTATACGAATGGTTTCGAACATTAATACCGTGCTTGATATAAAAACCAACACCGCCACCACGTCCTTTCTTGACAGATAATGGGCTGGGTATATGCCGTAGCCTGTATCCGGGTACGGAGGGGGCGCGCCCTTCTTCGCCTGTTCGCAGCCACGTCTCATTAATAGCCATAATGTGAACGTCCAAACCCAATAATGCTGCAATAAACTCGTCGTGTTTTGTGCCTAAAGAACCCGCGTTCCAAAAACCAACCTTTAGGTATGTAGTAGACATCATAGATGAAATAACTTACTAATGATAAATAAAACTATCACAGAGTAAACTAAATAAAAGAACTCAAATAATAATAATAAATAAATGTAAACAAGATTGTTGTGATAAATAAATAAAGTGTAGTGTAAGTGACATAATATGCACGGCTTAGAAAAAATGTATAAATATGGTCTGGCACCGTGGGCAGCGTAGATTCTACGTAAAACATGCCAACTTAAATGACTAAAGATGCAAATAGGATGACACTGGCAGGAACATGTATAATGTATTGTACAATATCTCTCAAAACTAGGGATAAACAAAATGCATGTATTTAACAACGACAAACAATGAAAAAAGTATAAGCAAGTTAAACAAAACATAGGACTGTTAGCGTGCATTGACTTCCTTTTTACAAGTGATCATTTAATAATATCAAATGTTCTAACAAACACTGCTTTGACTTCCTGTTAGCATAACGCTTTAAATATTATCTGTAATAAATATTGAACTGTTGACTTCCGGTTGTCAGAATGACACCTTAGGAAGAATTTACCGATGGGGCGCACTATCGGCTGGACAGTCGACTTGTGAGGTTAATGATTAATGTTGTGTACGTGTACAAGTGTAAAATATTAAGTAAAGCTGATTATTAAAGTCAGTATTAGCAGAGTGATTTGTGTTTTATTTGTAATCTACAGTTATATTACACCTTGATGATATAAGAAGGCATACGTTCCTATAGTTCAGAAGTGGGATGAACGCAAAATATGCTTCTCTGCCATCTATGAAAACGTAAGTAACGATAAAATAAAAATAAAACCTAGAACAAGTGTGTACTAAAATTTAAAAAACAGGGTTTAAAAACGGAGATACCTGTTACTGTGTAATTGTAGTGATGGCTGGTGTTTGTTTTAAACTGATTATTTAAGTTATTCACGCTAGTTATTAAATTACTTACGGTTTACGACGTTACATACAGCGAATTTGTTTTTATGGCTTTGGATATATATTATGCAATTTTAATGTTGCCTCTATTCTGCAAAGAAATTAACTTTTTTTGTTTTTAATCGGTAAATGAATTGTTATTTTTTTCTTTATATCATGTAAAATTAGTCTGAGATTTCTTATTTTTCGCTTTTCGTTCGATGCTCGGATTCGGTGCCACTATGTACTAAAAATATCATAAGTGCTGTACTATTTAATTTAAGTCTCACTGTAAATATGATAATGTCCTTCTCACACAACACAGAAGGTAATGATATGGGTCCCTCCCCTTATTTTAACTAACGTGGTATTTTTCACCAACGTTAATGAACAAATTTTTGAATTATTTAAGAAGTATTTATATTTAATACTAATGTTTTAAATGTTTGGGATGAATGATGATAGTGACACATACTTTTGAGTTTCAGAACCTAAATAGATAATCTAAATCGGGACCTAGTAGCCCTATTTTACCAAATGGGTCAAAGCGAAGTCGTCAAGGAAGTGAAGTTGAGAGACTGAACCGACGTAGACGTAGTGATGATAAGATACGTAGAATGAGAGGGAAACCCCGTTTCGATGAGCTTGAGCAGAGGCCGGATGGGAGCGATAGATTTTTGGCGAGTCTCGTGCTGGTGAGCTTGAGCGACAGCCGAGTACAAGCCGTGCGTTTTCTGGTGAGCCCGTGCCGATGAGCTTGAGCGACGGCCGGTTGAGACCGATAGTTTTTGGTGAGTCTCGTGCTGGTGAGCTTGAGCGACAGCCGAGTACAAGCCGTGCGTTTTCTGGTGAGCCCGTGCCGATGAGCTTGAGCGACGGCCGGGTGAGACCGATAGTTTTTGGTGAGTCTCGTGCTGGTGAGCTTGAGCGACAGCCGAGTACAAGCCGTGCATTTTCTGGTGAGCCCGTGCCGATGAGCTTGAGCGACGGCCGGGTGAAACCGATAGTTTTTGGTGAGTCTCGTGCTGGTGAGCTTGAGCGACAGCCGAGTACAAGCCGTGCGTTTTCTGGTGAGCCCGTGCCGATGAGCTTGAGCGACGGCCGGGCGGAACCTATAGATTTTTGGCGAGTCTCGTGCTGGTGAGCTTGAGCAACAGCCGAGTACAAGCCGTGCGTTTGCTGGTGAGCCCCGTGCCGATGAACTTGAGCGGCGGCCGAGGTTTTCCAGCAAACGTACAAATGATATGATGAGCGGTGAGCTTGAGCGACGCTCTAGAAATAGGGAAATAGACATGAGACCAATGCATAATTCGGGTTGCACTGAGGATGAATTGAAGATGATCATTAAGAACCTATACTTCATCACGAAATACATCCGACTGAACAAGACCGACACGGTCACGGGATGAAAGTCATTTGAGAAGCAGGTCACGGGATGAAAAGCATTTGAGAAGCAGTTCACGGGATGAAAGACATTTGAGGAGCAGAGCAGGTCACAGGATGAAAGGCATTTGAGAAGCAGGTCACGGGATGAAAGACATTTGAGAAGCAGGTCACGGGATGAAACGCACTTGAGAAGCAGGTCACGTGATGAAAGGCATTTGAGAAGCAGGTCACAGGATGAAAGGCATTTGAGAAGCAGGTCACGGGCGAAAGGCGTTTGTGGAGCAGTAGTCATCACAGTCATCGGGCGCAAGGAATAAACCGGTATGAAATTTCGAATCTTAATAATATGTTTTTTTCAATTTAGTGATTCGCTTAGGTTTTTGAAATCAAGTAGTCATAAATTTGCCAATGTAAGTAATGCAATTCCAGAATATGACCACGTGTCAAAAAAAAATCTGCGCATTTTTTTGGATCAATAAAGTCGAAGAATGCGCAGATATATATGAATTGGAAGAACGCAAAATCATTCATTATGCACTTTTGAAGCTCACTAGTTTAGCCAACTCATGGTATCAGATTCTACCTAGTGTAAAATTTTGATGGTCGGAATGGAAGACGAACCTTTTTCAATTGTTTCCATGTAGAGATAATAACACAGAGTACACACACATATGGGGAACATAACAGTACTGTTACTATAAGCTTAACTTGTTACATAGATGTCAGATAACGGGGAGAAAAGGCAGTAGATTGCATACTATACGGCAAAGAAGATAGGGTAGTTGAAGTAGGAGCTCAAGCAACACAATGTGATGCACCTGAGCAAGTTCTTAGATATCTGACACCAGATGATTTGAGTTTGAGTTTGAAGTAGTTAAGGCACGAGAACTTAAAGAGTAGAAACAATAATGAGAAAACTTTAGTTTATCAGAGAAAACGAGACTGATAATAAATCGAATCGAGATCGGATAATAAATCGAGTTAAACGGTAACAAGACGAGCAATTAGAAGCTTCTATTGTAGTGTTGAAAGTCGTCCCAGCTTTAAACGTCCTAAACCCATATAATCATGCAATAATTGTCATTAAATCGGACACGTCACAACTAACTAACATCACGCGAAAGAGTCGCGAAAATTCCAAACCGAATTCTATTCTAAATTAAAGTTAGGTTCTAAATGTGGACTGTTAAAGTTCGAAAATTTCCTAGCCAAATGATAAATATATTGTTACTTCATAATTAAAATATTTTCCCATTTCTTGTCACGTGGATCTTGTTAGTGAATGTTTGATAATGCGACAAGCGGAAGCGAAAGAATTTGATTTACATTTAGACCGGTGTGATTTACCGCGAATAAATCGTTCTTGCGACTATAGAAATTCTGGGAATTAGAGAAACCGTCGATATTCTTGTCGTGGATGATTGCGTTTTGAAATATGTGCTTTTGGGTCATTCTTTTTGCAAGCTTTCTGGATTATAATAACTAAGACACCGTGTCGTCTTATATTTCGAAGGACGAATAAAGTTTTGCTTATGATTTCTGGGGACACGAATGTTTCCATCATCAAGCTCATAAGATTTAGTCTATACCAGTTAAATCAGATTGCGGCTTTTACTCATCAATTTTGATAAACGGTTCTGTGATGGGAAGAAATGGATAGGAATTTTATCTTTTGTCCAGAGAATACACATTCTTGAATGGTGTAGGACGATTACTAGTACAAAATTTAACATTGTATACCATCGCATTCCAACAACATATTTTTATTGCTTGCGCCGTACCTGTCAGTAATGTTAGCCGCGTATTTCAATTAACCGTTGCCGATATCAAATATTGTGATTTTATTAACTGTGGTAACTTTTTAACTAAACAGAACTCAACAATTTCAAATCCACGTTATGTGAGTAGAAGACTGTTTTTCTAAAAGCCTTAAAGATCTTGGTTATACAACTGTGAGTTGAATGGGAGTTAAACTTGGAGATTCTAAACCTCTTGCTTGTCGCTTTTTTTTGTGAATGTTCTATTCTGAGGGAGCACTAGTCCGAGATATGGTCCAAGAAACGCTGGGAGCTGACATTGTTCAAGAGTCATCCTCCCTTATAGTGTTAATCCAATAAAAGACTGGGATAAAACGTGTGCGTCGATTACAGAGCTCCCAATCGTAAAACAAAGGATTGTCTGTATATAGTAAACGTGGCAATTTTTACTTGTTAATGTCAATGGCTTTACGAGATATACAAATATTACACCTGCGATGAATACTTAAGCAACCACCACTATCCGAGTTGTAAGGCATATGTAAGGTGTCACGCCCTGTATGCCTAGAGGCTTTTATTTGTGTCTTAAGTTGTGTTGTTTTTACTGCCTCGTTGGTCTAGTGGTCGCGGTCGCTGCTGCTGAGCGTGGGGTCCTGGGTTCGATTCCCAGGTCGGGCAGGGTGATGTTGGGTTTTTCTATCTGGAATTTCTCGGTAGCACCCTGGAGTCTGGATTTGTGCCCGGTTGATGGCAGTGGGCTCGCCCCCTATTACATGGGACTTAAACATGACTGGCGAAATGTGGGTGTGCAGGTGCACCTCTGCCTAACCTTTCGGGGGGGCGGGGCGTGATGTTATGTTATGTTTTTTTTCATTGATTTTTATTGGTTTCTGTTTTGAGTATATTGGCGTGGCTAGCTTAAATGTGGCAGATAATATGATTTTCTGTTTCGTTTTTTTTACTTTGATTACCTTTTAATTATTTATTTCAATGGTTTTTTCTAACTGAACAGACAGCTGTGCTGCTGGGGAGTTTGTTGCTCTACTTCTTCTTCCCAGCTAAAGCACTAGGAAGTGGTGAAGGGCGGGCGTTTTGGGGGACTGTCTTATGTAATTTTGATGTTCGAAGAGTGCTAACTCTCAGCCTAATTTCAATAAATGACTTTTGATTTTGATTTTGAAGGGAACATATTGGTTATTTTGTTGGTCCAATACGACTGATAACCGGTAGAGGTTCATGTTTTACAAGTAACATTGTTAGTAAGTTTATTAAAGAGACTGGTATTAAGCATATTCTGAATGCTGTTGCATCTCCAAGAGCGAATGGCCAAGTTGAATGATTAAACATAACAATTTTAAATGTCCTTTACAATTAGACTCATGGCAAAGATGATAGGACTTGGGATGAATATGTGCCAGATATTCAAATAGGGATTAATACCACAAAACTTAAACTACACAAAAAGTCACTCAGAGCTAGTTTTCGTATTTAGGGTGACGAATGTGTCAGAGTCCAGTTTAAGTGATATTTTATGTGATACGTGGATAATAATTTAACAAACCAAATAGCAACACTGCACGAATAATCAGGAGAACTTATAAGAAAACAACAAGAAAAAGATAGAGAAAGTTTTAATAAAAGTAGAAAAATAACTAATCAAACCATTTATAAAGGAGATATAGTATGGGGAAATTAATTAAAACGATGGTAGCATTTCTCAAATCTAAGAAATTAGTAGCAAAATATCAAGAACCCAATCATATTGTTAAAATACTCCCCAAAGACCGATTTTTCGTAGAAGACCCTATTTCTAGAAAACACACATAATTACGAAACTATTGTAGAGCTACATTGAGGCCCTGGCTATATCTTAGTTCAGATTTAGCAAGTAGTAGACAATAGTGGGGTGTCAAATGAGACAGATGAAGTGCATGTGATAATGACTAGCGTTTTTTTGTTTTTTACTTCATGATGGTGTACTCATTTTTATATATCCTTATATTTAATATAAACCTTAAAGGAATTATGTTATTATAAATTAAATTTTTCATTAACGCTTTATGTTACTAATCTAAACATTTGTTTTTTGTTAAGTACATTTAAAATGAGACATGATTAAGTTATGTATTTTTGAAGTGAGCCTGTGTCATTATCAATTGTTCTGAATTATTAATCTTACATAAATTAAATGAGTGGAACTTATTTGTATAGTAGGGATTAATGTTTTTTTTTTGTTTTTCAATTATACATTTTCGCTCGGTACGAGGACGTAACCGAATGTCAGATGGCCGAGCTGTTAGCGTGCATTGACTTCCTTTTTACAAGTGATCATTTAATAATATCAAATGTTCTAACAAACACTGCTTTGACTTCCTGTTAGCATAACGCTTTAAATATTATCTGTAATAAATATTGAACTGTTGACTTCCGGTTGTCAGAATGACACCTTAGGAAGAATTTACCGATGGGGCGCACTATCGGCTGGACAGTCGACTTGTGAGGTTAATGATTAATGTTGTGTACGTGTACAAGTGTAAAATATTAAGTAAAGCTGATTATTAAAGTCAGTATTAGCAGAGTGATTTGTGTTTTATTTGTAATCTACAGTTATATTACACCTTGATGATATAAGAAGGCATACGTTCCTATAGGACTAATTAGAACATTCTCACGTAGCACCGTGTAATCCTGTGTGTGTACTTTGTACAAGAACAAACCTACTGAGCGATGAAAAAACGCGAGATGTCCTTTTCCGTTCGGATGTGCACAACCGACTTTCCCTCTTCTTTACGAGCAAGTATGCGGCCATCTTTAGTCCAGGTGTACTTGCATTCCAGGCGACTAGCAGCTTGGCGAGTCTCGTAGAACAATTGCCTGTTAGTTTTAGTCAGGCGCTCGTTGAGGTAGATGCGGTGTGGCGCTCCAGGCACTTCGATGTCAGCAGTAGTGAGGTTCTGGCGGACGCGCGCGGCACTCAGCAAATTATCACGAGTCGCGCGTCTTGCTAGTCATACAACGACGGTTCGAGGGCGGGGCGCTTCACATCGTTCTGCGCTGAACATCGTTTAATAGGGACTCTTGCTCACGTTCATTCAGCTGCTGCTGGGGTTCCCCGATTGTTTCCTCCAGTTGACTTAAACGAGGGGAATTCGTTTGCTCGGTACTCACTTCGAGTTCTTTAACACGATGTTCCAGGGAGTCCATAGCGGTTATAGCACTTATTCACCTTATCATCCAGACCTGAAAACTCATCCCGAAACTGACGTATTTCATCCCGGAATGCGTTAACTTCACTGCGGAGACCACGGATTTCCATCGCTAGGCTGATCTCTTTCCGGTGTGTTATTTTTTATTTTAACAGGGATTATTTCAGGATTATTAGAGGGCTCTCCGCTGCTGGGCTGGTGGTTGAGCTTGACTCCTCTGTTCCCTTCACAGGGGTATGGGAATTGTCTACGCGAGTGACAATTCTGACACGGTGATAAAATCCCGGACATTTCGAACATTTTGTGCCGTCATTTACTGTCAAAAAAAAATCCGTAGGCTCCGCACTTAGGCTTACTCGGTTTTCTAAATCACCAGATCAAAACAAACTTAATCAAAAATGTAAAGATTACTAAAAGTGTACGATGCTTATCGTGGATTTGAACCTGCACTTTTACTCTACTATGGGACAAGTACGGACTTACGTACGCACTTGGAAGAGTTGTCAAATTAATTGACCTTATAGCAGATGGATGCCAATTCCAAAATTAGTGAGGGTGTGACAGTTTTCTTTTTAGTTCAAATAAACTAACACCTTGCACTGCACTGACACTTTGAGTGATATTTTATCTTTTGTTTTTGTTAGGTTTTGATTGTTTACACTGATTGTTTCCGTCGTATTATTCGAAATAATTAAAGATAGGGTAACGATCACCGCATACATGAGTTTTTTAAGTCCAAAACTTCACTAATTACTACAAAAAATATTATTTATTACGGAGCAAAAAGAAATACGTATACTAAGATTCGAGCGTATGAACAACGTTCAGCGTTATAGGTAATCAGAACCTCATAATTCACATATGGCTGCGAATCCCCAACACAAGTATCGACAAGGAACAACACAGAAACTGCATACTGTAATCAATAACATACTCAAGAAGCCGAAATAGAAAATGAGCCCAATTTCTTGAATAATATTAACTTTGAAGCGTTGTAAACACTATTGTAAGCACAGAACATAGTACCACGTATGTAGAAATAAGTCAAGAACTAGAAGAATCTGTGAGAGAATCTCACAGACTATAAAATTTCACAAATGTTCAACCCAAAAACAGAAATTTCATACCTAAACAAAAACCAAAAAAAAAACACAAATTGTAAGTTACATTAACAACGTCAACCTAACAAAATATGTCAATACCGATACTGATTTTGAAACCCTACAAGCAGTGTACATATTGTGCTGCTTGGACAGCTGCAAAAACGAATGGATGTAAACTTTCACATGTCACCTCTGAAAGTCTGGATAATATTAATTTACCAAAATTTGAAAAACCCAAATGGCAGAGGAGGTTAGAATTGGGATTTAAAAATTTAAGAACAAACATCGGCAGACTGACAGCGTACATTCAAGGAAACAGAGGTAGAAAGCTTGTTAGAGCGATACACACAATTCTAGAACATTATAAAATACACTCAATTCATGAAGAACTGCCACACAACTCACACACTTTTTGGATACGCTTACACAGAAATTTAGTATTGTAAACAGCAGATCAAATAGATATAGTAAATTCAAACTTTGAAAAACTCAAAATAATAAGTTTAGAAATAACCCTTATATCTATAGTTACATCAATCCGTTCATTGAAAATCCAACAATGATGCCTACGTACATAGCGGACGGAATAACGTATATGATACCAAAAGACAGCAACGACAGCATAAACCCATTAAAGAACAGACCCATAACATGCCTACAATCAATAAATAATCACTAAATCAATAAATAAATAAAATAATAACCTCGTGCAACACTCATATCATTTTATCAACATCTTGAAACGAATACATTATTATCCGAGGAACAAAAAGGCTGCCGAAAGTTTATTCAGGGCTGTAAAGAACAACTTAAGATAGACTCCGTTATACTTAAGCAGGTCCAATGGAAGAAAAGACATCTATGGACTATATATATAGACTATAAAAAAACGTACGATTCAGTAACTACGACCCAGTTGGTTCAAGTAACTGCAATTTTAGTGTTGAGAATAATAAATAAACGTATCTACTAAACAAAAATCGCAACCATAAATGAATGAGAAGGAAAACACCAAAAAAAATTGGCCAAAAGACAAAACTCGGCAATAAAAAAAATCAAAATCCAATATCTTGAGAACGGTTAAGTTTGGGGTAGAGTATTCCATAGTCGAATCAGTCAGGAATGGTGGAAACTACAACCTCTTAAGTATCTAGGTGGACTTAACCTGTAGCCCTGTTTAAGAAAACCCACTAATTGTAACCTTTTTAAATGACACCATGACTCAATGGACTACTCGCTTACTTACATCTTAGATCACCTTCAGGGATAGTTGGAACTGAACCTATTAAAATTCAAAGAGGAATATTCCAAGGTGACTCACATAGCCCATTTTGGTTGTCTATGCATGGCATGCCTCCTACTGGTTGGAGGCGCGCGGTAGCTGAGGGGGCTCGCGGATCAACGGCATCAGCATCGGGCGTCGGCGGCGGCTGAGGGGCGCACGGGGGCGGCGCGGAAGCTCGCGCGTCTACCCGCGCAAATACCACTTTGACCAAAAACACGAAACACCACCATCGATCTTCTCGATCAGGAAAGAGGCAGGACGAGGCACAATAGATATTACGAAACTAAACAATAAACAAACAAGTACCCTTTTTTTGGCTTGGCAATCATCAAATGACTTCTCCTTCTCCTGCTCTGGGTGGAGCGGGAGGGCGTGTCAGACTTTTACTGAATAAACCCAACCGTGTTTCTTCAGTTGCCTGCGCCAGGGCCACAGTACCTCTTTCGAACACCCGCGATCCTGAGGCATCGGCCCTATCGGACCCCGTCAATATGTGCTGACATCTCTTTGAGGCGCGCGTGGTTGGACGATGCGCCGTTGACCCGGGCCTAGTCCTTACCGGACTGCGAACTACCCATTGCTCGCTTGGAAATCTGCAGGCGACTCCCGACGCCCAGGGCGTCTCCTGCGGCGATTAGGGGTGTAAGGGCGCAAGGCTCAATGCAAATGAGTGTCGAACGAATGGCTCAGGCATGGAGATCTTTTCTTTATGACTGAAGGGTTCATGACATCCAGCTAAGACCAAGTAATCGAGACTCGTTACTACCAAATGCATATTATGCGAATCGCCCTATGAACAGATCTTTGCAGGCGATGTCATAAATCTTCCGAAGCTATCCAACATATAACTGGAGCATGTAGAGCAATTGTTGAGACTGGCTATAAGCACAAGCACGATCAAATAGCAAACATAATCCATCATAAAGAGGCTATAACAAATAAATTATAAATATACCCCCAGTACCTTACTACAAATATAATCCTGAAATAACATAACATAACATCACGCCTTGTTTCCCGAAGGGGTGGGCATAGGTGTACCTATAGAACACCCACATTTCGCCAGTTATGCTTAAGTCCCATGTAACCCACCCAATAACACGTTGCCCGACCTGGGAATCGAACCCAGGACCTCACGCTCAGCAGTAGCGATTGCGACCACTAGACCAACGAGGCAATCCTGAAATAGTTCTTGAAAACCAACACACAAGCTATGTTTTGATCGAGCTACCCTCACAAACAGCACAACACATTACAATAGACCCGACATAACTTTACTGGATAAAATTAATAAAACCGCGCAAATAATTGACATAACAGTACCAAACACACATAACCTATAAAACAATATAGCAGAAAAGCCGTCAAAGTATACGGACTTCAAAATAGAAATGAGCCGAATCTGGCGATTAGACAGCGTAGCCATAATCCCAATAGTTAAGTCATGGGTGTCATTCTCAAACAACTGCACCAATCTTTGAAAACGCTAGACTTATCTCCTCCTACCTACCAAACTCTACAGAAAGCTGCTATCCTGAACACTTGCAGAATTTATTTATTCACCTAATCCACAGCCTTTTAACAATTTAACTTAAAATGAATAAATTAATCTTACAGCCAATTACGGATTTACAATTAAGAACCTACACTTATTAAATTACTACTACTACAACTACTACCACTTTACTTATTAGAATTGTCCGAAAATTCCTTCAGAACGACAATGATGCACAAATATCACATCCACAAAAATCATCAACAACACAAAGTCTAATCATAATATCATCACACCATATTTTATCATCAACTAACTTAGGTTAGTACTCTTAGGGTAGAACTTGGCTTTGGCCCGTGTTAACCTAAAAAACCGGCAGATCAGTGCCGAGATAAAAAAAATTATACCAACAAATAACAATAATAATGCAACCACATGTCCTGATTGACAATCTGATGTCTCATGTAGGGGGCGGACACACGCTAGAAAATGACTGGAGTGGCTAACGTGGCTCTTCAAACCCATTTAACATGGAGACTAGATCGAAGCACAAACGTACAGGACCGCTACCGGGCAAGTGTCAGGGCGCATCCGGGGCCGATGCTGGGTGTCTCAGCATGCGACCCATCAGCGGTGGGGGACTGAGTAGGCTTAGGGTTTTAACCGACAAAAATACCGCGCCGTGTGGGAGAAACGTTGCATTTTGATTAATTTATATAATTAATGTAATTTTTCGAGTAACTTCTGGTATAATAAGTTGTTTCGTTGGCTACTCACCCCCACCCACTGACAAGCAGGCCATAGTTTAAAAGAACGCGCAAGTGGCTCGACCCATCAAGCCCCATCAGTCTGCTCAATTTCCTCGGCAAAATCTATGAGAGGCTTATTTTAATCCGTCTCAGAGATTATGCCGAGACAAAGGACCTCATCCCTAAAGAGCAGTATGGGTTTCAAACTCAACATTCTTGCGTTCAAGAGGTCCACCTTATCGTCGAACACATAAACGTTGGTTTCCAAAGAGGTTTGATGACGGGTGGTATTACTTCGCGTGAAAGCGATCGACAAAGTCTGGCACAACGGCTTATTATATAAGCTGTACCACCTTGGTGTGCCAGATCGTCTCGTGCTCATCTTACGGGACTTTTTGTCGAACCGCACCTTCCGTTATAGCATCGAAGGAGCGCTATCCTCTCCCTACCCCATTTGCGCAGGAGTGACTCAGGGCTCTGTGATTTCTCCCCTCGCTTTCACTCTATTAAACAGCGACATGTCCAAGAGTAATATGGCGCAGTTGGCTCTGTTCGCAGACGACACAGCCATTTACTACACCGGCCGCGACCAGGACTCGATATCTCGCATTCTCCAAACTCAAGTAAACCAGCTTGGTTTAGAAAGTGGAGAATCGAAGTCAAACCCGACAAGAGACAAGCGGTTCTCTTCTCGAAGCCGCGTCATAAGCCCTGCCCCCCTCGACCACACAATGTTCGGCAAGCCGATCCCTTGGGAGAAGCGAGCCAAATATCTAGGTATGGTGCTCGATGAACATCTCTCCTTTTCAGAGCTCATTAAGGCGGCTCGTTCGCGTGCCGCTATCGCTCTAGGTAGACTCCGCTTCGTCCTGAATGCACGTAGCAAATTGTCACTCAAGATCAAATTGCGCATTTACACAGCGTGCATTCGCCCGATCATGACCTATGCCAGTGCAGTATTTGCACACGCCAAGCCCCACCTCTTCAATAGAATGCAGACTCTCCAGGATAAATTCCTCCGTAGGACAAAAGGCTCCCCCTAGTATGTTCGGAATTAAATACTCCACGTCGACCTCAAAATTCCTGCTTTCCGTCAATTTATGAAACGCAACTCAAAGCGTTTCTTCGATACCGCCGCGAACCACCAAAACCCTCTGCTTGTCGAGGCCGCCCGTTATTTTGGAGGGGGTCTTCACAATTTGCCAAGTCCACCATCCAAGGCATGTCCTCACCAAACCCGATGACCAAATAACTCTCATCCAGGAGAGCAGTCTGTAGGGCCACCAGTACATTGCATAAAAAACAAAAACCGACATTCCGACCTCGCCGCTGAGGTCCATCACGAAGACCCCGACGTAACTGTCCCGCCCGACTGACCAAATCAAATCAAATCAAATCAAAATATTTTATTTCACATAGACCTACATAGGCACTTATGAAACGTCAGATTCTAGGTGCACGGTTCCAATTGGTCGTTTCCCATGGAGAAGAGCCGGCAAGAAACTCCATGGTTACTCTTTTAAAAATATGTCTTTTACAATGTTTTCTGGGAGGACAGTGTAGGCCTGTCAACAGGTACCATATGTTAAACAAATAGACAATTGTCTATAATTTATAATCCACAGGGCCTACGACGTTCTCACATTTACAAAATTACCGTAGCTGAGCATGTAGCTTTAAATTCCCCTGATAATAATAATCATCAAAATTTGATCCAGCCTGTCCCATCTTGCTGTCCTCCCTCCAGCGACGCCCTAAGCCGAGGTCCGTACCCCACCGTGCCATTGGCGAGCAGTCGCTTAGTAGTTTTAGTTTTAGCTTAGTAGTAGAGGCTTCGAGTTCGCTTAAGGCAGCCACAGTTTAGTCAGGTTAAGTAATCATGATCTCTCAGATGTCATCTACGAGATGGCATTAGTCAAAAAAAAACTCGACCGATCAGACTTTGTTTGACTACGGACTCGGCAGGACAAATTCTTTATGGTCAGTTAAGTTTTGTTTTACTTGCTGTTGATAAATAATTACTATGTTGCTTTGTAAAACGCTGGTGGTTTTTACTATTGATATGCTAAATTGTTGTGATGTCATAATGTTTAATACCGAGTTTCGTTTTTTTTAAATAATATAGTCGGAAACAAAGGAGTTTCGATCCTTTCATAGCTAGATGCTGTTCTGGAGTTCTGTAATCTGTACTTGGGTCTTGGAATATTGAATATTTAATATTAATATTTGGTTTTAGATTTCTTTCAAGAGGTCTCATCTCATTCAAGTAATTTCAAAAGTTTTCATGATCACTTAAACTTTTTTAACAAGAATTCTTGATGTGTTGCCGTTTTTATATTGTGTTAGTCTAATTATTTATTTTCTTAGCTGTCTTGCTTATCTAGAAAAAATCAAACTGGTTGCTTATAGAATTTTACAATTTGTTATTTTTGCTTAGGAAAATCGTATACTTTTACAGTGTTTGTAAATATGTGAGCACCATGTACCTATCACTTGATTGATTTATATGTTATAGTATTTTTATTCTTGGTGCACATATAATTTTTTTGTAAATAAAATGTTGTTAAACATTTTAAAAGAATAACGGTGGAATTTCTTGCCCCTTCTTCTTCATAAGAAACTAACTTTTGGAAGGGGTGCCTAGAATCAATTCTTATTTAATGTAAATGTTGACGTTCAAAAGTGCCTTTTATGTGCCTATTTCAAATAAATGCTTTGACTTTGTTCTATGTCCGTTACAAATCTTTTTTGGATTGGTGGATCGTTTATTACTCTATTATTATTACTAATTCTATCTATATTTATTTTAAAGTGAATTGCAGCTGTAATAGCTAAAGAATAGCTGAAAGAATGCCACTTCACAGGGTCACTTAAGTTTTCTAGGGATGATAGTTTGGGAGGAATAATTATTTGATCAAACATATCTAATTTTCTGTCAAATTTTCGGTAATAAAGTCCATTACTACAACTACACGCAGGATCCATTCCATTGTATTTTAACATGTTTGATTCAAATTCGTTAATTAATGATTCTACTATGAAAGGGTTCAAACTCAGTATTATTCTGTTTTATGAATGTGAGATTATCTGTAGTAGATTGATTGCGTTGCTGTGTGGGTGTGTTCAGTTCTGTGGCACAATATTCAGTCCCTAACCTAGTGTCATGTTCTAAGGAAGGATCATATGTGGTAACTGATTGGGATATCTGTAGATGTTTGTTAGTTGTGTGAGATTCATACTTTCTTCTTAAATTTGGAGTTGTTCTCTTAGTTCAAATCTAATTATATTTAAAGTGTCGTATGATAGTAGCTTGTTTCTGATAACAACCCGTCTTTAGTCAGCTATTCTTTGTTCTGTTACATTAATTTCTGAGTACTGTTTTTTTTTTCGAATAATTGTGTGCACTACATGTTTCTGTCCTCTTTTAGTTTCGTAATACGATAGTAAGTGCGCATGATGAATATGTCCATATCTTCAGTCCATTTACTAAACATGTGGTAAAATAGATGGAATAAAACCAATGCATAAATTAGATCAATATTATAACCATTATTAAAGCAACACATTAATTATTTGCACAACGAAATGATGTATCAATATAATATTGAATGTACACGTCGACATCACGTCATATTGTTAATACAGAAATGAGTGTCTCTTCTGCGGAAAGTCATAACACCGTGATTCAGAAATGATCTATCGATTATTTACAGTGGTTAATAGTTATGATTTAAATAATAAATTAATATCTAAAATTCACCACACCAGAACACCACACAAATTTTATTATTATTTACTTACACTATCACCACTTTTAATTTGAAATTCTTTTAGTGCCATTAATCAACCACAAATGAAAATCGATTTTTATAATCAATCAATCAAGCATTTATTTTTTTAAACATAGGTATGGTTACAGATACTAAGATGTTTAAAATATGTGCACTATGTTCTGACAGCGTATGGCGTAGAAAAATAACATAAACAATCAATTATAATCAAAGTGTCATGTCAATAGATTACATAAAAAAAATCAATTTAAAATATGTCAGTTATGCGAACAGGTAATTACAAAAATATATAAATAAACACATTCAAACTTAATCAATAAAATTAAATCATAAGTGACTAATTACCAAGTCGGAATCATCATACCTTCGTGTATCAGTGGTAAATTCAGTGATGGAGTAGTAACATCTGTCTATAAGGAATTGAAACAAAGACCGTTTTTATTTCTCATAGCGGCTGGTATACTATTTTTTTTGGACATACCTAGCACACTTTTGCTGAAAAATGCGGTCTTATGAGAGGTAACATGAATGGTATTCTGATAACGGCGAGATCGCAGTTTTACATATAAATGCAGGTTACAGCGAACAAACACTCCCATTTCATATATGTACATAGACGGTAGAGTGAGCAAACTAAGTTCCTTAAGCGATGGTTTACAACTATCAATCGATTGTAATTTGTCGAACGATCGCAAACATTTCTTCTGAGCTTTAAAAGCAATGTCTCTGTCACTGGAATTGACCCAGAAAATAATTCCGTACCTAATGCTAGAAGTCACAGAAGCATTATAAGCTATTTGCACTGTAATGCGGGTTTTAGATAGTTTGTACAGTGCATACGCGAATTGACTAAGCTTTTTTGACAAAGCGTCGATATGATGTTTCCAAGTCAGATGACTGTTTAGGTAAAGGTTATCAACTATATTCGTTAGTACCATTTGCAGTCAATAGATGCCATTATATATATGTACATTACGTAATAAAAAAAAACATGAACACTTTAAAATAGATGAAACAAAAACTAATCATTTCTCCGAGTGATACACAATATTTGAGTATAAAAGTTGGAGTTGGGTTGGAGATGGAGTTTCGTACTTTTAACGTTATAGTTGTTCTAGTTAATCTCTCCTGTTCAAACAGACAAACAGATAAAAATCCAAAAATGTTAGAAATGTCATCTGTTGGTTAACCCAACCCAAAATGTATTTTTTAAATAATTTCGTTGTGTAGAAACGCCTTGCCTACAGATTTATTATATGTATTTAAATATTGATATATACTAAGTTCAGTTTAAGTTTTTACCATTTATTTCTGCAATGTTTTCGTTGGTATACTGGCGTGTGCTAGCTGACATATGGCAAACAATTTAATTTAATATTTTGTGTTTCGAAATGTGTTGACAGCCTCGTGGGCTAGTGGTCGCAAGAGCTACTGCTGAACATGAGGTCCTGGGTTCGATTCCCAGGTCGGGCAAAGTATTAATGGGTGTTTCTATCCAGAATTTCTCAGTAGCAGCCCGGAGCCTGGATTTGTGCTTGGTGGGTAGCAATAAGCCCGCATGGGACTTAAACATAACTGACGAAATGTGGGTGTAGTATAGGTACAAATCTGCCTAACACTTCTGGGATTTTTGGCGTGATGTTATGTATCTATGTAATAAGTAGAAAAAAACCTGATTCTCAGCCTAGTTTCAATAAATGACTTTTGATTTTGATTTTGTTACGCAGAATTTACAAATTTTATTTGTGTGAGGAGACTGTTTTCAATAGATAAGTCGATACAATTAGTTTGGGTAGAAGCATTTTTAAATGCTACTACCCAAACTAACTGCTCTACTTTGTTTTTCATTACCTGACATTTCTTTCATCTAATTTTGGTAATTTTTATTCAAGTATTGCAAAATTATTGTAGTTAATACTACAATAATTTACTATTTATTTTACTAATTAATATTATACTATTATTATTCCGCCTACAGGCTTGTCATCGAGGGCGCAACGTTACTTCGCTACGTTACTTCGCACACACACGTACTCCTGCAACGAGCACGATTACAAAGACACGCGCCGTAGCGACCAATTTGTTCAGAAGGTTTACTATTTAAACGCATTGTTATAACTTCAGTAACGCAGCATTCTCAACCTGCTGCCATCATGAATGGGGAGCGCTGTGCAGGTTGTGTTTGGCGTCAGCGTGTTCGTGAGCTGCACTAAGTGGATCCACTGCAGCTGCCCACGAGGTGACACCGAGCGCGAGGCGTGGTCTAGTGGCTCGCCACGAGAGCCCGGCACCTCACGGCAATTACCGGCCGCCCGACTAATGACGCTCTCTAAACATATTGATGGCTAAGGCACAGGCGCGTCTAAACGCGCCTCATCGACACATATGCCGGCACAACTCACCTCTTCGAACGCGTGAAATTGATGGACCATTATCGTTTTCCGATTCAGTGCATGCTTGTTTAGAAGAGGCTATAAATTGCTGAAATTAAAATGAGTCGCTGCGACGTGTATTTCTATTTCTAATGTATTTCTTTCTATTGGATTAAAAAAGGTCATCTTTGACCGCTTGAATTCGACAGTTACAAACAGAATCTACTTTTATTGAATCTAGTGTAGATTTACCATCAACTTGTTAAAGATGTTTGTTTAAATAAAAATATTTTATAATTGCGGGAACGTGTACTTCTTAGTTCGCAAAATGCATGGTTTTCCAGATTTCGGTGCTGGTGCCAAAAACGCGCCTCCAAAAACCACGGAAATGACATTCACAACAGACATGAAATTCATAATCGCCATCTTCGTTTTAATGTAAAGGTGGTAAAACAAGCCATTAAGTATAGTTACTAAATAGTTCTAAGTCTGTTAAAAAGAATTATACGCCGGTCATTGCAGTATCAATCGTCAGCAATTCATCATAAAAGTATTGGAATTTTCTATTCAACAATTTTAATACAATACATAATGAAAAAATAGTCCGTTAAGTAACAAGAAGATCGATCTGAATATGTTGTATAGGATCAACTTAATATTCCCCATTTAATCTATACTATGATTAGGTTCCGAAACTAATGGACCTATATGAAAAATTGTTTTACCTTTAGAAGCGAAATTATGTCTGATGAACGTAAGTTACTTTTTTTTCTTTGAAATCCATGCGTACGAAGTCGCGGGCGAAGTGCTAGTATCAGATATAAAAAGATAATGTAACGTACCTCTTCAACACTCTCCGAACACCAAGTAAGAGTGGCATATGTTGAGACAGCTGCATAAGCAGAAATATCAATTGCTTTCATTAATATTTACTTTTGAAGTAACTTCCAGTTTTGTACAAAAGTTGAGGTGCATCTACCTCGTCGCTCGTGACGCCTTGTACCTTCCTCTGCTTGGGACAATTTGGTCGGCAAAGTTCGGCTCGCGTTCTGCTGAACAAAATGTTTTCGAGTGAATGTCGAGTTGAGTTGGTCACCCCGCACTTACCTACTTCTCCGTAACACCACAAAGTTCTGCTACTTGGCTAGTTTAACGTAAATATTAGGTACATGTATTTACAAAAAACTTGCTTCGTGCAGTTTCTCGCAAAGCTGTTCTAACAACTCCCGCAACTGGAAGATGTTTGTAATTAAAATATGACTTGAATTAAAACTTGATTCGTCTATTTATAGTGTCGATTACGAGTAGCTCTCAAGGCATGCTTCATGACGTTTGAAGACGCAGTTTCTGTTGCCATAATTTGAGCTAAGAACTTAGTGAACGAGTAGCTATCGGTCGTGGCGGCATGGAGGCACGGAGGCACCGCTCCGCATCGGCGATGATTACAATATCTCACAGAGCGGCCCGCACCGCATTAATATGTAAGTGAGCCGAGTTCGCGGTGAATAAATAAAACGGAAAGCGGAAAGTGAAAACCGCAGGTCTTAAGCAGCTTTAATATTACAGAAGACGTGGATCGGCGGCGAGCTGCGATCAGCGGCAGCGCTTCTTAAACTTTAACTGGTTCTCGTGCCCGTTGGCCGCCGTCTATCCATTCGTCTGTCCGCCCGCGCGCGCTCTTGTCCTATTTATGTCGAGATGAAAAACAGCGGAGCGCCCACAGTGTTTTTAAAGCGTGAAATTTCTCATTTCACCGGGACTTGTTACAATGAGCGCCGACAGACTGAATATAAAATACAAAACGCGCAGAACATAATCCCGCTTTGTTGTTAATATCAACAGCAGAGTGAAAGTATCGCTCTCTCACAGACGTGCTGTGGGCATCATCGTGAACCGCTCGGTCACGCGTGGCAGCACTTGTGAGGAGCCAGTGACGTGTCGTCATCCGCAACCCAACCTCACTCACTGCGTGACACAAGCCTCTCTGGTGCCTATCTCCGCGCTCCTGTGCCAGTCTCATTCAGATCCGCGTCCGCAACAATGTTTTACGCCCATTTCGCCGCCCTCGCCGGACGACTGAAACTTCGTCGTACAGTACACTATTATCTATATATATATCCTTTAATATATTTTTTTTTTCTTCATATTTTCTAAATAATTAAAAAAACACATTTGAAATATAAAAATAGCCCACCGGTATCGGGAACAGGGTCCAAGCAACCAGCGGTCAGGGCTCCAGAGAGAGGAACCTCCTGACCTTGTAGACAAGATGAGATATAACCTGACCACCTCTACTCAGCCGATAGCCTAGTCCTGAATTCTCCAGCAGTGTGCTAAGATAAGATTCAAGGCTAAGCAGAACCAAAGCGGACTCAAACTATCACCCTGAAGTATGCCACGCTCGATCCTTATCGGCTCGCTATTCCTATGGATATTTCGACATCCTGGATAGCGAGGAACCATCCTCCATTGCCCCATACACGACACAAGGAAGGTGCGCAGAGTTCTCGTATACAACTCCAGCACCCTCGTGAGCCATGTATGTAGCACCGAGTCATAGGCCTTTTTATAATCTATCCAACATGTCGACAGATCCTTTCAGAAACATCGGAAACGACGAACCTGTCGGCAAATGGTCATATCAATAAGGAGCAGCTCCTTAGTACCACGGGAGTTGGTGTCCATATGTATGTTTATTTGAGCTCTCAAAATGGATGGAAGAACTTTATATACCATCGGTAGACAGGTAATGGGTCTATAATTTTTGGGTTCCGTAGTGCTACCTAATTTATGGAGCAGGTAGGTTATTCGTGTCGTTAGGAATTGGGGCAGTGACCCTGACTCTAAGGCTGACTGAAACTGGAATGCCAAGCGGGCGTGGGACCTTTGGAAACATTTAATCCAAAAGTTGTGCAGACCGTCCGGCCCTTGAGATTTCCAGTTAGGTAACGGACGGACTGCACGAGCTAAATTTTGGGGGTAGTAGGTAAATGCCCCCATTTCTGGTAATAGATCACACGCTTGCTCGATCTCCCTAGTCCAATCACCTTCAGTGTGTTTGACAGGCACCGACTAGATGTTTCGCCAGAACGAACATATAGCGTTATCATCCGTGTGTAAGCCACACCTTGGTCCGGTCATTCCCAAGACCTATAAAACCCTCCTTTCATAGCTCTGGAATGTGCGATTCTGATTGTACCGCTCCGCAAATTTAACATGAGCTACACGACCTGGCGCTACAGCTGCACAGTACAAGATTGAGTGGGTATCGGCAAGGTCTTTGCTGCTCTCAAAACAATTTGACAGCTGCGAGTCTAGACACACCAGCGCTTTGTTTTTCTTGTGCATGGGCAAACGAGGTAAACGTGGTCTAAGTTCAGGTGAAATGGAACGGTACTCCCGGAATGCATCTACCAAAGCGCTCCTCAATCGTTCATAGCATTGGGAACTCACGGAAATAGTCTCGTCATCATTCTCTTCACCAAAGCGGTTGGGTCGTGGTGAAACACTGGATAAATTTTACAATTGCACCACGACCAGTGGCGAAGCAGGCGTAACACGTCTATTCCGTGATTCGAGGTGTAGCCGATCAAGTAGGACGTCATCTAGCATATGGTTACGCTGGATGACCCGCACCTGATCCGACAGTCGTCGCGCCGACAGGTTGATAGCTGGCTCAAGCACTTGAAACAGGGAGAGAGCATCCGACCGCGGTACGCAGTCAAGTTACTTCCCCCCTCTGTAGCCCCATAGTATATGCGCGCATGCGCGCGCATGACATTTTCATTGACATTCTGTGTCCACCTCATGCGCTGCACACTTCCACCAGGAGCGGGGACCCTATCAGAGGCCGGTGGGCCTCGGAGTCCTAAGCTGGCCGGTGTTCGGCCTCTTCAGCGTCGACATACTGGTGGTGGTGACGTTGGCGGCGATAAGTATTCGTGACTCGAACTCGATGCAACTCGCGATGAAAGTCGCGGGCGAAGTGCTAGTAAGTAATATAATAGACATCGTAGCCCCCTATCTAACTCTTAATAAATGTGTTGATCTCGGAACTTTTACTGACCTCGTATAGAGTGGTAAAGTCAGACCATTATTTAAATCAGGAAATATAAATAACATTGGCAAATTCAGGCCCATTTCTATCTTACCAGTATTTAGCAAAATATTTGAAAAGTTAATACTTAAGCAGTTGCTAGGACATTTTAATTTAAATGCCATCCTTCATATTGAACAAAATGGCTTTACAAAAGGTCGTTCGACTACAATCGATGCTTGTGTTGCTCTGCTGACACACATATTCAACGCATGGGAGAACTCGCAAAATGCTGTTGGAGTTTTCTGTGATCTCTCTAAAGCCTTTGATTGCGTGCACCATGACACGCTTTTGCGTAAACTATGTCATTAAGGTGCCCAAAATGGTCTTATTAGTCTTGTTAATAGTGTGAAATCTTCCGGGCTGTCAGTTTGACTTACCATTCTATTTAAATGATATCTGTGACATTGTACTGTTTGCAGATGATACCAGTTTTAATTTTTAAGTGAACAGGAATAGACAAGATTTTGACGACGTATACAGTGTACTCTTAATGATTACGGATTGCTTTACGTCAAATAACCGAGTTCTCGTTGCCCGAAAAACGAAATGTGTAAAGTTCGTCTTACCGAATATTAGAAATCTAATCTACATCGTCTTAGATAAAGATCTGATTGAAACTGTAGACTCGGCAGTTTTTCTACGCATAATATTTATATGACAGAATAGGGGAGCCCATTGCTTAGGGAAGTAGTCTCCAACCAGCCTCCAGTATAATCTTTCGTTGATGGTAAATAGGTTGGTAGTTGGTTTTCAATCACACACAACACTTAACTCAAACTCAGAGCATTTATTTCGATTAAAGCATGTGCAGGCACTTTTGAATTATTATTATCATTGAACAAGGACTTGTTAAGTTTGAGTTAGTAAGTTAAGCTATTTGCCCATTCCAAGAGGTAGGTTCCATATGGAGAAGAATGGGCAAGAAACTCCATAATTATGTGAATAAAAACCCAAAGACATAAAATAAATGTTCCCTTTTAATTTGAACTACAGTTTTAACTAAAACATCGTAATGAGTTTTATAATTACTCTTCCATGATCTGCTAGTTCGATTTCACAAAGTAGACAATAGATGGCGTTGATGTCAAAGACATCCATACACATTTTCAGATGCATGCAATTAGTTGTAAACTTTACTTTATGGTGAAATAACAATTACTTCAGTTAATAGTAACACATTATATTATGTTATAATCTTAACTGACGCTTCCGCGGCGACATATATAATAGTAGATGCCAAACTTCAGTGGGGCCCACATATATCATGCCTAGCAGGGAGGCTCAGTTCAGCCGCCTACGCTGCTGTCAGGAAAGTAAGGCAATTCGCTGACGTTGATAAAGCTCGGTTAGTCTGTTTTAGTTATTTCCACAGTGTTATTCTGCTGTGGGGCAAAGCTGCTGATGTTAAAAATATATTTGTCCTTCAAAAACGAGCTGTTCGCGCAATTTACCAGCTAGGAGAAAGAGTATCTCTGAGAGATATTTTTAAAGATATTGGTATTCTCAAGGTGGCATTACAATTCATCTTCGCCAACATCTTATGTTTTAAGCAAATGTACACATATACACTAAAAACAGTGATTTTCACAATATTAACAATAGAAATAAGGACAAACAACGTGCTCCCTTTCACCGGCTTCATTAGGTCCATGACTCATTTGTTGGGCTTGGTATAACCTTTTATAACAAGCTACCCTCTTATTTGCTAGATTTGCCTTTTTGTGTGTATAGCTCAAGTATAATCCAACCTTTATTTAAAGGCATACTATTCCATCAACGACTACTTAAACGATAAGAATTAAAGTTGGTCGCTGTAACTCAATACAATGTATATGATCTTTTTCCAGAATAGGCTTACCATTGACAGGTTAGATGAGTTCTTATATTCTTTATTTTATTAGACTATGTAAGTCAATTAGTTTTAGTTATTTTCATTTATTATTGACATGATCTACTAATTACAATGTTTTTTTAATGAGTTGTATTGCAACATGTAGTTAGCTAGTGACCTCGACATTTGATCATATTGTTCTTGCCTGAGCAATTGGCAGCAAGTTCGTCATGCTTCCTTAGATGTCACTGATTACGGTAGAGTCGGAGGTCGGGTTGCCTCCTTCTCTGAAATATGGCGACGGGGGTAGTGGTGGATCTTTGCGTTATGCTAAACGGGAGCTGCTTGTGGTGACTGGTCGTCATGCTTACCATGGTTTTGTTATTGTTATAGTAATTGTTCGGTTTATTTATGTTACTTCGATGGTCCTAGTTTATCATTTGTGTGTACTTAATCCAGCATTGCATATGACATGTAAGCTGTCACGCTCTTTATGCCTGGAGCCTTTAATTTCTGTATTAAGTTTTGTTTACTTTTGTTTTTTTTTGCTTGGTTTTTAATTGTATTTGTTGGTATAATGGCGTGGCTAGCTGACATATGGCAGATTAATGACATGGCCGGCTTCTGCCTGCAGAGTCCATTCAAAATACATAAATGTACAGTAATTAATAATATATGAAAATTACTTTTCAAATATACTAAAATAAATCGCAACAATTTGTATTTCTCTAGGACAGGCGACAAAAATGCCAATAAAAATATGTGTCATAATTGATTTTGTCCATTTTTTTATTTCGACATAATTTGCAAATCAATATAAATGCATTTGCATTTGTATACACGCTTATGACAAGTAATGTATCTGTTGCACGCCTGAACATCAGACTAAAATATAAAATAACCACGACTGCCAGAATAGTATGGTCTAAGGTAAATAGTGTGTGTCTGAATGTCCAAGTTATCTTGACGTTTCGGAACTGCGCGCGCTTCCGCTGCTCTGTCTGTCCATGTATTTGTCTGTCGCCTCTCACTCTATGCAGTCTTGCGTTGATTTTCTCACGTATTACTGTGTTGTGTTATTGTTACTCTGTTGGATGTTTTAACTTGACCCAACACTATCGTTTATCGGGCTTTTGTTTACGATTCTAATAATGACATCCTGCTGTACATATTGGACATGTTTGTTTTCGATTTGGATTCAGACGCTCACGATGTTGAGGTGCCTGAATTGTAGTGTTGAACTAATCGAATGCGAAGGCATATAGTAACCACTCTAAGACAGCAGTTATAAAATACATTGACTGAATGGTATCTATACAAAAGGTATGTACCCACGTAGTAATAATTTTCATATTTGACCAACTTCACCAGCTATTTTAAACAGTTGAATTCCATAATCCGAAAGAGTGAGAACGAACGAAGAACTTTATTGAGTACAATATTTCATGTTTTTCGGTTTCATTTAGTTAGATGGATTGATTTGCAATGCATGTTATGTACTGTCAAACCAATGCTCGGAAGAAGGTACATAGCAGAGTACTGAGCTACCCAATGGTATATATTGGTTGTGAATGCTCTGTTTCTTGATGAAAACATTCTATTAATCGATATTTTCTTCTCGTGGAATACCCACAGTCAGGAGCGTGCTGTTGAGCTTATATTTTTAGTCAACTAGCTTGCCCTGGCTGCTGTTAATTGTTATTTTATTGTTCCCATGATGCAAATTCCTTATAATTAATGAGTGTGGTTGCAGTCTCACTATTATATCTACAACTATTTGCGTGTGTGCATAGTGTGACCGTTCTATTTAAAATAGTATTGAGACGCTAACCCAGACAAACAGTCAGCCGTAAACTATACGCCGATTGAGATTGCGACGTAATAATTACCAGTAATTATTAATACTATTATACTAACCAAAATGGCAACATTGTAGCAGGATCGGAAGACAAATCTGCAAGCATGTCATCCCTGTTGGATGCGAAATAATCGGCACTTCGTACAAAATGTACACAGTCAGGTTGAAGAACTAGGGGATAATGAACCTAGTTTGCCCGAACCACCTCCTCTCCCACCACTCGCTAATCCTACGGTCGCACATGAACCACCACCACCACCTCCTCCACGAGCTGATAATCCTGCTGAAGCACGAAGGATTGACCTAATGAATTTTCTGCCTTCTCCGAATACTTCTAGTCATTTTTTTAAGGGAGTGTAATAATCAATCAGGACATTTAATTCGTACCTTTGTTAAGGTAATGTTGCTTAAATAACGCAATTATTACGTTCCCATCAATTGGCGAATACGCATGCCGAAATACATTTATTTGCTAATGAGTGGCATTTATTACCTGAGGACACAAATACCTCATCTTATTTTACTGATCAGCAGTCAGAAGATTTATTACGATTTCTAAAAAGAGATCCAGTGACTTCATTTTAATCATTGAGATGCAATAATGTTTTTCTTAAAATGTCTGTGAAACAAGTGGAAGTAGATACATTTTATAAGCAAAAGTGTATATCCCACATGCTTAATTAGTTACCTAAGTAATATCAAGTGCAATTTTAGTGTTTTATTGTCTAAATTTTATATTTTAACCAAATGTATAACTTTTGCAAAGTAGCTATATCCATGAATATCTATCAATCTCTCTGCTAGCGCGGCCTGCCTATGACGATGTTTGAAAGGTCTAGGCCTATTACTAATACAAGATGAAATTGAAAACTTACGTTCAGTAACAGTACATCATCAATAAAAATTGTCATTTCCCAAATCAAAGTATTATTTGAATTTGGCGCAATACCAACAAGTTTTCCTTCGTATTTAATAAATTTTTGACTTATTTAAAATGAACGACATTAAGAGTATTTCATACATTTTAATAGAACTAGACATTCACTGATATCCGTGTGAATGAACACACATATATCCACAATATCCATTGACGATATTGGATTGTTTCGTCTATAAAACTCGGAATCGTTAGGAACTTTTGTTTTGTATCCTGTTTCTAGTATCTCTCGCTTCTTCTCTAACGAAAACGAAATTGAATAAACAGAGCAAGTTGAAGAACCTACCCGTGTTTGGTGCTGAAAGTTACTGAGCTGACATCGCCCTGTTTTGGACTTCGAAAGGGAATTTCTGTCAGCAAGGTAAAAAACTATCAAACACGAAGGGGATACTTGGTTACTAAGTACCTTATATGATTTTTGTTTCTCGTTGCTTGTAATCTGCGTTTTCTCGTCCGCGGCACCGGCTGGTTCTCTGCTCCGCTGTCCATCCGTCTGTTTGTCTGTCCGTCAATTCAGCGGGCTGTATGCCTGCGGTGCATTTTGTACAATATAGTGTTAGGACCTGCCGTGCGCTGTCTGTGCAGTTGTGACGACTAGACGTCACGGCTAGCGTCACCGATTCATCGACTCGTACGACTGTTATGACTTAGCCACGGTATAACATCGCCATACATTTTATATAGAGGCTTTCTCACTTCTTTAACTGCTACACTATAGCAAACCTCAATGTAAACGTGTTGTCTTTAAAATAGAATATTTTATTAAAACGAATATTACAAAGATAAAATATTTAATTTTGTGTCTGTTAGTTTGTTACGCTTTTACGCTTAAATTACTGAATTTATAAGGATGTTTGGCACATGCGTAGACCACGAAGTGGATAACGACATACTTAATATACTTTTTATCGCGATATTCCTGAGAGATCGGCACATAAGTAGTAGCTATTCCTATACATGTTATGTTGTTTAGCGTAGTCTGAAACCGCTTCACTATGTTGTTCCTTCACGCTGGTTGTTTTATTTCCACAAGTATTGTGTTTGTACCCATAGGCGTTATATGCATGAATAATATACATATGTTTAGCCTATGCTAGTGTCTAGGTTGAATTGCAATAATATGTGAGGTACTTACTTACTCTGACGCCTAAGTAACCATTTTACTCGTAGGTATACGGGTCGGCACAGAAGGACTGCTTCATTAATAATAAAAATGAAATCGTTGATTTATAAAAGGGTCACATTCACACGATAAAAATCAGAGCACAGTTACCAATTTGGCTGGACTAGGTTGAACCTGTGCTTAAGGCTAATAAGTGCATGAATATTTAATATAACAAATTAACAATGATTATATAGTAAATCTTTTCTTTCTATTTGGTTGGTTGGTTCTATTTGCAGACAACAAGTAGATCTTCTGTATGGGCATAATCTATTTTTAGTAAATATTTAAGTATAATTTGCAATTGCAAATATGCAATTGGCATTGGAGCCAAACAGTCACAGTATTAAAACTGTGTTGAGCGATTCGAACCATTTGTTACTGGTTTTAGCGGTATACATTAACGCCGTGTTGTCCGCAAATGATGTAATTTTGCCGTCTTTAATATTTCGATTACACAAGTCGTTAATATAAATAAGAAATAACGTGGGGCCCAAATTAGAATGAAGAACACCAAAACCAGTATTTCTCTGCTCATCGCTCGTAATATTATCTATTCTAACAACCAGTTTGTTTTTGTTCTCGTTTTGTTCCCGCCGTGTACCAGTCTGTAATAGTCAGTAAAAAGTTTCAGTGGCGTTCCCCTTATTCCTATGTTCTCCAATTTGTTCAGAACGACAGCAACAAACACCGTGTCGAAGGCCTTGGCCAACTCGAGACAGACTCCCAGGGTCTGGTTTACTTTTTTTCTTCTGGAATGTAATCAGTCAGGCTATCGTCGACCTAGCTGTCGTTAGTTTGGGGCTAAAACCAAATTGCGCACGGGATAAGATGTTGTTTAGTTCTAGGTAATTACACGTCTACTTGTTTCATATACAGTATGTGTCCCACATATATGCAATAAATGAAACCACAAGTAATACCAGTCCATAGAAGAATAGCAAAATTAAAAATTAAAATAAAAACCGTAAATTAAAAAACTGAAATTTTCAAACAAAACAAGTATCAAAATAAATTCAGTAAAAGTAAACACTCTGTTTACCTTGACCCCTTGGAAGAGCGGCAACAATCCACGCGGGCGCGGGCGGCATTGCGGCTTTAGAAAAGCGCCGACAATAGGTACGTCGTCGGCGCCAGCTTTGATCCGTTGAAAAATAGGCGACGAAAAAAAAAAACAATAATAGCAAAATAGGGCAAACGGCGCAATTATCGTTATCGATACTTATTTACACTAACTTACCCACTACTTAAACAAGGTATTAGAATACAAGCAAGTACCATTTTTTGATTTTTCGCACACAAAAATTATTGATGTGACAAACTATTTAAAAAATACTTTTGTGCGATTGAACTTACGAAACTACCGTTTTGTGAGTTCCAGTAAACGGGTATTGACTTTTTCAATAGGTTGCTTCCTATACGTCACATATAAAACAATTTATTATCTCTAAATCTACTTTATAATGTTTAATAATAACACCCTTAAACAAAGAAGCTGTTTAGCTTTAAATACTAATGGCACAGTGTTTTGATAATTATCATGACAGCCCGATAATCATTAAAACACCATGCACAAAGCATTTGAAGCGAAACAGCTTAATTTATGTTTATCGGTCATGACTTCCAATAAAATAAACTAATCGTCGATAACAGGTATCCTACCCTAAGAAACAAGCGCGCGCGCACGTGTGCCGAACTCTTTGAAGATGCCGCTAAAAGAATCCGCGGCCGACGGACACCCACAGGGAATGTGGGTCCCAGTGATAGGTTTTATTTATTTATTATTTTTAGGCTTTTCAACAATGAGTTGGTACACTGTTACACATTGCAAACTTACGTGTAAACGCCTCATAAATAGGAATTTTGAGTACCATTGTACCAAAATAATCAACGATAACATTAAATTTAATAACCAGCCTACAAT
This sequence comes from Dasypolia templi, assembly GCA_963555695.1. Taxonomy (NCBI): domain Eukaryota; kingdom Metazoa; phylum Arthropoda; class Insecta; order Lepidoptera; family Noctuidae; genus Dasypolia; species Dasypolia templi. The sequence continues at coordinate 33,377,715 of OY743141.1, forward strand.
AAAAAAATCAAATCAAAAGTCATTTATTCGAATTAGGCTGAGAATCAGCACTTTTCGAACGTCAAAACTACATAAGACAGTCCCCCAAAACGCCCGCCCTTCACCACTTCCTAGTGCTTTAGCTGGGAAGAAGAAGTGGCGCAAAAAACTCCCCAGCAGCACGGCTGTCTGTTCGGTTAGAAGAACTGGATTGTATACAATTGTAAGTAATTACCAAAACATCAAATTAAATTAAATTGTCATACGTCGGCTAGCCATGCCAATTCCAAAAAAAAAATGTTAATAAAACTTAATACATAAATAAAAGCCTCCAGGCCTAAAGGGCATGGCAGCTTACATATGCAATACTGGAATTATTATACAAACAAATAAAATAAATAAATGATAAACTAGTACTATCAAAGTAAAATAAATTAACAGAACAATTACTGTAACAATAATAAAACCATAGACAGCAAGACGACCAGTCACCACAAGCAGCACCCGTTCACAAGCATAACGCAAAGATCAGCCATTACCCCCCTCGCCATATTTGAAGGAAGGAGGAAATCCAACCCCCGACGCTACCGCAAGCAGTGACATCTAAGGGAGCAAGACGAACTTGCAGCCAGTTGCTCAGGCAAGAATAATATTTTCAATTGTCGAAGTCGCTAGCTAACCACATATTACAATACAGCTCATTTAAAAAAAACATTGTAATGAGTAGAACATGTCAATAATAAATGAAGATAACAAAATAATTGACTTATCCCGGAATTCGAACACAAAAAAGGTACAAAGGCGGACTTCCTTAAATTCCAGCCTATCGTTGAAGTGTACCTATTTTATGTTTTCGGCTAATAAGTAGAAAAAGCAATAGAGCGTCGTGATATTTGCACTACGTGGCAACGTCGCTTTTCAATGTTCAAGGATTCAAGTTCATTGAATCATTGACCTAGTGATCCAATTCTACAGAGTGTTCAAATTTGCTCAAAGTAAAAAATCCACTCTTTAGCCTAATTACTGGACCGATTCCGTTTTTTTTTTGTGTATCATCAGCAAGGGCGATAACAAGTATGTGGTCTCATTTATTGCATATATGTGAGACACATATTGTATAACTCAAGTTTCGGAACACGTTTCTTGTTTTGTGAGCATTGTAGTAAACGCTCGTAATTGGAAGTGATCCAACGCGAAGGAGCGCGCTCTCGTATTTTATCCAATTCTTATGATTTCCCTGGCTCATTTATGGCATCGATTTTGTCGTCCTCCTGTAGACACCCCTCGTCCGCCCTCGTAGAGACCCCACGATTATATAAAAGATTTCTTTAATCATAATGGCAAGTTGCTCGCTAGTGTTTATTATCATCTATCGTCATCATATCTGTCGGCTCCGCTGGGTCTACCAAGTACCACCCACTAACAATGAGCGGGTGAGTGAATGCTTCAATACATGAACACTGAAGAACCCATGACATGCGTGTCAGAAGATACCGTATAAACTATAAGTGTATATATCGAAGCTGGAAAGCGATTTTGTCGTATCTCAAAAAAATGCATTTTCTTTTATAATTGAAATCAGAAAAAAATACTGCGTCGGACGGAATTTTTTTTTATGATACGACGTTGACATTTTCAAACTTTTTTAACGAAACATGCTACAAAACGCGCTACAAAACGCTGTGCTGTAAGTACTGTCAAATCAACTATTTTTCAATGTTTTAAATATACAGCAAAAATGTTATAAAAACTTTTGTTGGCAGTCAAGATACATGGTACTCGTTTGTATGCTTCGAAACACTTACATCATTTTGTATTTGTCACAAAATAATATTCTATTAAGATACAGCAACTACGCCGCCTGAGTATTTTAGCCAGCTTGTGCAGTGCTTTAGAATTACTACATTTTATTCTACCCATTTCATAATAAAATTATAGGTCTTTACATAAGTAATTGGAGATTCTAAATCCAGCATTTTCAGATTTAATTATCTGTTGATTAAATCTGAAAATGCTGGATTGGAGCGCAATTACAAATTCAAATACATTTAATTCGAAAGCCATGTTAATGTAATTTCAAATTATGTCTTTGGTTTTTTGTTTTTGTGAAATTGTTGTAGTTTTTGGCGCCATGGATAAACTGAACATTTGTACAATTTTCGAATATGAGTTCCTACGTGGAAATACCGCTGCGCAAACAACACGAAACATTCAACAACGACGTGTGCGGGCCTAACTCAGCTTGCATGAGCATGGTCCATTATTGATTCAATCATTTAAATCTGGAATTTTTGAGTTCCTGGACGACAACCGTAAGCGTTCGTCTCAGTGGGTGGACCCGGGTACAGCGCCTAATCAGTGCGCTAACAAAAAAAAGTACTCATAGGAAGATGATGGTGACTGTCTGGTGGACCAGTAGACTTGTACATCACAGCTTCTTAACGAATGGCACAACAGTGACGGAAGTTGTCTATTGCCAAAAATTGCAAACAATGATGGAGAAGCTCGCAAATCAACAACCAAGACTGGTCAATCGCTCTTCCCCATTGCTTCTCCAAGACAACGCGCGAGCTCACACTTCACGACAGACCATCGCAAAGCTACAAGAGTTACAGCTGGAAGCTCTCCGTCATCCACCGTACTCACCGGACCTTGCCCCCAAACTACTGTATAAAATAGTGTATGTAATATTGTATAAAATTTAGACATTATTGAAGTGTAAAAAAATTCAACTCCCGAAAGGCAGTACAAAACGCTTTCGCTGACTTCATAGTCTTCCGTCCGGTCCGGCAGACTTATACAGTAAAGGGATAAACAAACTGCCATAAAAATGGCAACATCGTATAGATAATTTGGGCCAGTACTTTGATTAACTGAAATAAAAATATAAAAAAGTTTTAAAATTTTAATAGGTAAAAACCTAATGAATCCATACATCATTTTTATACTGCTTCAAATTGCGCACAATGGTATGTAAACACTAACTAATCATACTAAAAATTAAAACAGTCTATAAATAAGAAAGTAATTTGAAATAAATGCTATTTAGAGGCTGATTTAATTTTTATTTAAAAAACCGTAGTAGTCATACTTTATTTCTTAATTAACATCGCTTACATAAACTGAAAGCATTTTTTTATTGAAACATTCACAACACAAAATTAACGATGTACTTCTAAAAAGAAAGGTACAACAAAATGTCAGGACTTACATATTATTTTTAATTCATATTAATTACAGCATAATCGTTGCCTAAAAATGTAAAGCTATTTCGTTGTGCCATAATAAGTTCCAACTCCCAAGATACACCAATATTGCTGCTTGAAATTGAAATACCAATTGCTGTTACTATTATAAACTGCATGTTAGACTAACTTTAGAATGCTAACAGTAGTGGTATCTGATAAATATCATTATAATAAACACATGTTCCAAAAATTGCCTCTCCAATTCAACTACATAGTTTACGAGTTATGAATTTTTGAAATAGTTTTTTGGCTCTGGTGCAAAGCTCAACTTTTCGAGATACTACAAGATTGCTTTCTTGCGTTTATATAAACAAATATATTAACCAACTAGCAAGCTTTGAATAACAGAATGGTAACTGCTTAAATAAGTAGTTACCATTCTGTTATTAAAAGTGTCAAGGTTCTTATGAATATGGTTCAAACTCGAGGCTTCTAAAGCTTAGTGCAAACAACTACTCCAGGAAAAGGCAAACAGCAAAGTAGAAAACATTAGTTTAAAGAACACCTCCCTCAAAAATGAGCTGTCTCAGCTACACATAGAACACATGGACTTAGCCGACCAGCACAGTCAACTACAACATCTTATGTCAATATTTCAGGAGTGCAGTGACACCCACGATCTGCCTTTGAATCATATAACAGAACTGGAACGGAAATTGTGTGAAGCCCAAAAGACACTATGTCTCTCAGAGTGTATCAAGGTCAACAAACAGGTTAGTAGCACCAGTTTAACCAAATAAAATATCCAAAAATATCTGTCTGCATTGCCCCACTGTATGATAGTGATCAGTCTCCATCAAATCAACACTTGCCGATGTGTCTCATATGTGAAAAAGTATTCAGTAAAGATGCCATGAAGCCTTCAAAAATGGATGACCACTTATCAAGAGTACATGCTTACAAAAAAAGTAAGCACTTGCCATTTTTTCAAGCACTTTAAGAAAAACTAGACAAAAGGCCATCCATAAGATCGATGTTTGCGTCATCATCTTTTAAAGACGATGATGGTTCACGAGCGTCCTATAATATATCTTCACTAATAGCGAAGTCGGGGAAACCCCACACAATTGGAGAGCAGCTTATCTTGCCAGCCATTGCGGAGGTCCTTAACAATGTATTGCACAAACCCGCTCATGATATTTTAAAGAGAATACCTTTGAGCAATAACACCGTTCATAGACGCATAGACGAGATGGGACGCGATGTGGAAAACATTTTATGCAAGTTCTTACAGACCAACAGATTCTCTCTCCAGTTGGACGAGTCTACATTACCCGGCAATGAAGCTCTGTTGTTAGGATATGTTCGATATATCAAAGATGAAAATATGTGCCAAGAGCTGCTTTTTGCTACATATTTAGAGACTGATACCAGAGGAGAATCGATTTTTCAGGCCGTGTAACATTTTTTTACTGACAAAGCTATTCCATGGAAGAACATTGTTTCTGTTGCGACTGATGGTGCACCGTCTATGGTTGGTAGTCATCGTAGTTTTATAGCTCACTTAAAGCGACAACTGCCTGATGTACTGGTCATTCACTGCGTGATTCACAGGCAGCATTTAGTAGCAAAAAAAGCTGAGTTCTAGATTGCAAAAGTCTTTACAATATGTAATAAATGCTATCAACAAGATTCGAAGCAATTCTTTGAACTCTCGGTTATTTGCTCAGTTAAGTGAGGAAAACGACGAAGTCTTTACTCGATTACTTCTGCACACAGAAGTTCGCTGGCTATCAAGAGGCTCTTGCTTACAAAGATGTTCAGCCATTTTTAAATCTGTGTTGGAGTTTTTACAAGGAAAAGATCCGAATTTGAATGAAAATCTCAAACAATTGTAAAACAGATATTTATTATTTTTGACTGATATCTTTGGAATGTTTAACAAAGTTAATTTGCAGCTGCAGGGTAACGATCTTAACTTGATTAAAACAAAATCAATAATATCGGCCTTCGTGGGTAAACTAATTCTTTATAAACAAAATTTTGGCAAAAATAATATTCGCAGTTTCTGCATTTGTCAAAATTACCAGAAATGCTTCAAGATGATGACATTTTATTATATGTCACTCACTTGGACGCATTACACAAGGGTTTGACGGAGAGGTTTGACGATCTTTTAAATTTACAAATTCCTCAATCGATAATAAATCCGTACAATACCACAGCCATAGAAGAAGCCAATGTGACAATGCAAGAAGAGTTGATTACCATCAGCACAGACGAAGAGCTTAAGAAGAAGTTCAACCAAGGCTATCAGAAGTTCTGGTTGCAACGCAACATTGAAACACAGTATCCTACATTGTGGAACATTGCTGAAAAATACCTTATCGCTTTTCCATCATCATACCTAGTTGAAAAAAGCTTTAGTGTGGTAACATACATTTTGACGAAACAAAGAAACCGTTTGAAAATCAACGAACGTGGAGATTTAAGGCTGTAACTCACCAATATTGAACCGGATGTAGCTAGATTGGTAGATAGTCACCAGGTTCATCCATCACACTGAATGTTTTATTTTCTCTTTGCGAATTAATACTTTTTTAAATATAATTTCCTGCCTACTTAAAAATCAAAAAAAATCAAAATATTTTATTTCACATAGACCTACATGGGCACTTATGAAACGTCAGATTCTAGGTGCACGGTTCCAATTGGTCGTTTCCCATGGAGAAGAGCCGGCAAGAAACTCCATGGTTACTCTTTTAAAAATATGTCTTTTACAATGTTTTCTAATTACAGTGATTAACAGGTATGGGAGGACAGTGTAGGCTTAAGATTCTTTAAGTACCTAATTTGTAATAATCATTATTAATTAAACTTGATATTTAGTGAATTGTATGTCTTTTTATTTTGTTAAATTTTGATGAGAAAATGAAGTCAACTTTACTCACGTTACCAAGTGCAATTTGTTCCAATTGGTACCTTAGTACCTAGTTATTTTGTATCAATATGAAAAAACTAAAGATAGGCCCCCTTATTCATAATAGTCTGCTAACTTAAAGCATTGCTAATTCTCACTGTGTCTTCTTCTATTGACCTTAGTCAAAATGAAAAATAACACTCTGTAGCAGCTGTTTTAAGTTAGCGGACCATTATGAATAAGGGGGTTCATCTTAAAAGTAGGTAATTTGGCCATGGGGGTCTTAGGTAACAGTTCATTTTGGAAAAGGGGTCACTTGTCCAAAACAGTTTGGGGATCCCTGGTCTAGAGAATATTAAATTTTGATGTCATTTGATTATACGGACATTGGTTCAAAGATCATCAAGTAATGTCAATTCAAACAAAATTAATGTGCAGTTAGCCATTTCAGCCGAAAACATATGATACATGGCGGGTCATAAATATAAGTTAAAAATTCAATTAAACCGAAAGCACGAAAAGACATCATCGGACTGTCTGTCGAACACGCTATTGAATTGTCCTGTGATGAACTTGATCAGCATGTCATAGTATGTGTATACAGACCTCCAAGTTACCAGAATCTATCTGTGTTTGATTCTGTAATGGAAGATGTGAAAATAACTCGAATACTGTCAGATTATTAAGTCCGTGTGGGTCATTTGATTTGTCAAATGTTTTTATTGAACCAACCTGAGTGACAGATTCTTCTGCCACTTGTAAAGATAATATTTTTTGTAGTTGTGATTACTTACACAAACAAATAGTAAATAAGTTGACATCTGATCACAGTAAGCAAACAAAAACATTTTACTCATATACGCCTTTACAAAAAACTCAAATAAGGTTTAAACGAATTACATGTAATGATTTAGAGAAATTAAATTATTATTTGGCCAGTAAATTATGTAAAAAGAGTTTTAATAATGTAAGTGACCGAAATGAGCTCTACGCCAAGTTCTTTTCACTATAAAATACGCAATTTAATGACACTTTTCCACTAAATACTATAAATATTTATGCAAAGTTTTTATTTAGTAATTGGGCGACTCCTGGTATTCATAAAAGTAGAGAAAAACTTTTTGTACTTTATAGCCTAAAGCAACTTAAGACAAATACAAGCTTTCATCGGTATGTTGCAAGATAATTCCATTAAAATTACCTTTTGTTATTATATTATATATTAATTAAAGTGTGTGCAAAATAGCTAAAGCTCTATAGATTAGCAATAAAATAAAATCAGCTGATGATAAAATAAAAACTACCGGGCAAATAATAAATAATGACACAGATAGGAAAAAAAACGTCCTAATGTTGAATGTTATTAAGAGACTGCACGTGGCCCCATCAACTCAAAAGTAGATATAGCTCAGGAATTTGAATACTTTTTTGCTAATATTACACTAAAACTAGAACTTAAAACTACTGAATCTTTAAATTCCTCACCCGCGCTTTCTGCTGTCTTACTTAAAAATAATGTTAAAGCATGCCGTTTGGAGTTTAGGCTATAGCATACAAACCCCAAAGCGGTTATAAAAGCTTTTAAAGATCTTAAAAATAAATCAACAGAAGATCTCTGGGGAATTTCTGTAAAAGCCTGTAGATCTCTCATCTAAACCCTTGCACCTTAATTAGCTTTCTTATGTATCACCAGAGTAGATCAAGGAGTCTTTCCGGATCTTATCAAAACATAGTAAGATGGTCCCATTGTTCAAATCCGGTGATTGTAAAGAGCTCATTAATTATAGGTCTCTGTAAATTCTGCCAGATCTCAATAAGGTGCTTGAAAAGTTGATACTAAATCAAATGTTACGTCACTTTCATAAAAATTCAAGAACTTTCACATCAGTACGGTTTCACCAAAGGGCGTTGTACCACTAACGCCGGATGCACCCAAATAAAGATTGTAACCGCACGATTGTTTTATTTTAGCTACTTCTTTATTACAGCATTATGTCATACGGCATTTTACTGTGGGGTCGGGCTGCTGACATCGAATCCATTTATTTTTTTGCAAAAGGGAGCTGTCAGAGCCGTTTACAATCAACGTCACCGCGAATTAGGGAACTATTTAATAAGATTAATGTAATGACGGTACCTTGAAAATTAATTTAAGGAAAAAATATGTTAGAAAAATCTACAGTTATTTTAATAAAATAAGTGATAGACGTAATTTTAACACTAGAAACAAAGATAAAATAGATAAACCATTTTTCAGATTATCTAAAGGACATACATCTTTTATGGGGTGCTGTATTAAATGTTCCAACAAAATACCTTGTGATATATATTGCAATAACATTCTGGAAAAAAAAGTATCGGGAATAGATGCTTTGTTTATGGTACCAAATTATATTTTTGTTTTTTTTTGTTGTTGTTACATTGGCACAACTGTTTTCCAATTTTGCGCGGAGTTTGAGTTGCATCTGCTATTTAATTTAATACAGCGTTGTTTTTTGTAATATCATCTCGTGTGTATTGCGAATTTCATGATGTACAAAAACATCAAACATAGAGTTTGTCTTAAATCTTGCATCGCCAATAGAATTTCGTGTTCGGAGTTACTGAAAATGTTACAGAAGGCTTACGGTGAATCGACTTTATCAAAAACACGTACTTATAAGTGGTACAAAGCCTTCAAAAGCGGCCGAGATCTGATGGAAGATTTGCCTCGCTCTGGAAGGCCATCAACTAAAATTAACATAGTAAAAGTGAAGGAAATAGTGACGGAAAATCCTCATTCAAGTTTTAGAGTGATAGCCGTTGAACTTTCTATGTCTCACGAGTCGATCCCTAGCATTTTAATTGACACTTTAAATAATCTCCATTTTACGTGCTCAGCAGCTTGACGTCATCAACACACGTCTTCTTACGACACGACGCCGTGCGCCGACCACTCGACCCACCATACACCGGGCCATTCAAGGTGCTGCAACAGGGCGAGAAAACATTTAAGGATAAGGGGATAGAAACATTAACTATAGACAGGTTGAAGCCTGCTTAACTCAATAACGAAGACGACAGCACTCCCAGCTCGAAGACAACACCCGCCGGCGCGGCGGCGCAAACTCATCTCCGCCGCCATCAAACGTCACCGTCGAAAGAAAAACCCGAGCCGGCCGAACTGTACGATTCCCAGATTACTATCGCCCGTAATTCAGTAACTACGGTCTCAGGGGGGGGGGGAGTAGTGTAGCGGTTACTACTGTTAGGTTTGAGTTTAATCATTAATCTAGGGCCGCACTCCGAATTACGCTTCAAAAGATTTGAGTGCGCTTACACCGTACCGAATTAGCGTGAGCGCGATAGCGATGTGATGTGAATCGTCATAGATGAATTCATGACATGTGCCATCTTGCGATTACGCTATGCTCTATAATAATATCACTGTGAGCTCTCATCTTGATATTTATATCGGAACGTAAATGATTGATGTGAGCGCTGTGAGTGATTATTGTCTAACTCGGAATGCACCCTAGTTATTAAAATCTAACTGTAAACACTACACATTACACAAGAACATCCACATTACTTAACCTCACATCTCGTCTATTCTATTATATTTTTGATAATGGCAAGGAAAGCCGATGTCGACTATTCTGCCAACGTCTAAGGTGAATTGTAAAAACAAATGTGCATGACAAAAAAAAAATAAGTTTAAAAAGAAAAAACAACAACTGAAGATAAAAGTAACATTCTTCGATTGATGTACGGGACTGAAACAAACAAAAAATATGTATAATCATTCGACAAACTGAGGGAACGTTACGTTCACCGGCGTTACGGGACTCAAAGGTTAATTTGTGGAAGATTCAACCAATCATATCCCTGATGAGTATTGTGGGTGAGATCAGCTACTGTTGATGAGCAAGAATCTTTGGCCAAAGCATCAGCGCACTCATTGCACAATGCCACAATGATGGTGGTATCCAAACTACCTGAACCTCTTTATGATTACAAGCACAAGATAATGAGGACTTTTAATTTTTTAAACTAGGGAGCTGTGCAATTTACTTTTAAAAGGATTTTGTACAAAGGCTTGCAGACAGTTATGGGAGTCTGTGAAAATTACGGCTTTCTCGATATTTTGGTGTGGCTCTATAAAAAGGCAAGCTTCCAATAAAGCCACACATTCACCCGTGAATACAGAAGACTCCTTAGGACATTTAAACTGGAACATTATTCTAGAGCTTTGGTAATAAACCGCAGATCCAGTGTGATTAAGATCTGATGATTACGAAGCATCCGTAAAAATAATTGGAAACCATTCCATCGCTCGCCCACCACCGCATTGCAAGTTGAATTCGCTGACGGGGATTTTTTGTAGATACCAATTTCAAAGACAATTTTTGGAATATAACTTAAAACTTCAAGTCTGTAATACTGGACAATCGAGCATGCTAAATTTTGAATTTGTCCCTTTCGGCTGTTCGTTTAGTTTAGTTAGTTCGTTCAATGGGAAGATATTAGCCTAGACAAAAATCGTGTGGCCAGAAATTGTCGTCTAAGGGACAGGGGAGGTTCATCCCATTCGACCTGCATTCGTTGACGGGATAGGACTTCATACAATCTGAGATAATTCTAAGGCATTTAAACTGAACCGTATCCAGTCCAACAAAGGCACCTTTGTAACATGTAATCAGGAAATACGTACCATAGTCTAAAACGCTACGAACTAAGGCATTTTAAACTAATTTCATGGTGTAGGGGTGAGCAACCTACCAAACACCCGCAAGAACTTTTAAAAATTGAAATAATTCTTTCACATTTTCTAAGGTATTTTCCAGTTAATTTTGAGTCTAAAATAACGCCTAAACCTTTTACTTTATTAACTGTAGGAATATTTTTGCCTAAAATGTTCACGGAAACATGAGGTGTGTGTTTTTAGAGAGAAAATTACTGCCGAACTTTTCGGCGCAGATAGCGACAGACACTGATTCAATGAATCCATAAATGATGCAGCGTCAACAATTAAGGGATCTGTCACGTACAAAACAATATCATCGGCATATTGTAAGATCTGACAAATGTTATTTAGACAGGACCCAATATCCGCCGTATACAGGTTGTAAAGTATGGGGCTTAGGACAAAGCCTTGTGGGAGTCTCTTCCATGAGTGCCTTTTATTGAATTCCTCTTCCTGGACTCTCAGGACCAATGAGGGGGACAACAGTAGCTCACATATGCATTGTTTCATCTCAGCCGGAAGACTCAGCTGTTGCAGTTTTTGCCTGAGTACAGGAAGAAGTACACTGTGCACGCAGACGAGATGTCAAGGAAAGTGGCAACAACGGATACATTCTTCGATAAAGCTAAGCGAATATCCGCAACTTAAATACCTACACTATCTATTGTACTTAGCCCTTTCCTGAAACCAATTTGATAATTCGGCAGTAAGTCTCTCGATTCTACAATCCACTCAAGACGGTTTTATACAAAGTGCTCTATTAATTTGGTTAGGACTGAAGATAAAGCTATTGGCCCGTGTTGAACTGCATGACAACTGACAAATGCATGCACTGACTGGACAGGTCCACTCAGTCTGTGTGGTTCTTTCCTCAAAAGACCATTTCATCAATCCACATGGTCTTCACATGACCTGACCAAGATTATGTCTGGACTTTAAAAGAGACTGTGACCTCTGAGTTTGTTTCAACCTTTCTTCTCAGAGTAGTTAGATAGGAAACGCCGATCTTATCTATTTTTTTAAATATGATTGACGTCTAAAAGTGTTTGTACAAACCTACTTACAGAAATAAGTCATTTATCAATTATCATCATCTGCGATCAATAATGCCTGTACCCTAATTGCGTAATACACAATCAATCGGAATCTGAATAGTTTTGAAACAGGTTGCTAATCCATTGCTTCATATTATCGTTAAAAAATCCTGCTCAACAATATAAATAACGCAATGAATGTTGTTGAACTGTCAAAATCAAACAGATTAGTCGTAATCGTTTACAAAAATGTGTTACGTAATTAGGCTGCTGATTTCAGTTATGCCTGGTATAATTTTTATTTTTAAATTCCACTGTCGATATCTGTCGATATCGAACTGGGACCCAACCTTGAGTAGGTTGGGTCCCAGATCGATATCGACAGATAGCAAACATTTAAAATATTTAAAAAGTAGGTTTTCGCCTTGTCGCGTCCCGGACATGTTTAAGCACCACATTCAATTCCTCCAAAGTAAATGGTTCATCAAAAGGGTCCTCTGATACATTTTGCAGGGCAGTACGGACACATTCAGAAACATATGGTGGAGAAATCTTGTCAAAAAAAGTTCTGCTGTTTCCCTAGTGATTGGTGAAGAGACTTATGGGGGGACACCCACGTCTAAACTTATTGGTACTTTTCCAAACCACCGATACTCAAACTCAAACTCAAAGCATTTATTTCAAATAAACCAATTACATGCACTTTTGAATTGTCAAGGTCGGTCGGTCAGAAAAATGAAGCTAGTTGCCCATTCCAAAGCGTAGTAGGTACCTATGGAAAAGAACGGGCAAGAAACTCCACGGACACTCTTTTAAATCAAATTATGGTTACATCATTCATGTTGAAATTATGCATGTGAGAACGATGCAGAACGTTAAAAGCGTCCGTTATATAAATATGAAAACAATTCAAAAATAAAATTTAATTAAAATACGCCGTAGCAGCTAAGAGATGACCAGTCTCAACTGACGGCGCCCGTTCACGAACATGATGCATGGATTAGCACCATTCAACTCAACCATTTTGAAGGGAGCTAAATGATCCAACACACGCACCACCATCAGCGAAACATTAAATAAGACAGGAGTAGAGAGATAAGGAGGTGCAGAACTTAACCCAGCCAGCACGTTTCTTCTTGCAAATGTGACGTTTGGTTTTGGCTCAATGTGACGTTTGGTCAGGTGTTTGACTCCCCTCGCAAAGTATAAGAGAGGCGCGCGTGGAACACTTCGTGCAGCCACCTCGGGTCCTGTTGTATGGGGGGCGGCGGACGTCCCCAGGGCTCGACGCTGCCGACCATCGCACTCACTACGGCCGGCAGCGACGGGTCACTGCCTACTTCTGAGATGAGCGCACGACGCGGCTCCTCCCAAGCGGCACACTCTGCCAGCGTATGCCACGCCGTGTCCCCCCTGGCAGTCGACGCAGTGGTGAAACCGGGCGTCCGGCTCCCTTTTAATGCGACACAGGTACTTCCCGAAGCGACCATGCCCCGAGAGCACCTGCGTCGCTCGAAATGACAGGGAGCCGTGCCTCCTCCCGAGCCAGAGATCGAGCACTGGCCGGACCGCCTCAATGGTGACGAGGCCGGCGGTAGGGCGTGAGAGTCTGTCCCGCCATTCTGCCACCAGGACCACGCGAAGCTGCGACCGGCGCTGCTCCATATGGCGCTGCATCGCCCCGCGCCCTCGCTTCCTCGCGCCACCGATAAAGTGACGCGAGCACCTTCGCCTCTAGGTCCCAGGCCGGGGATCCGGTCAGTGTACAAGCCGCCTCGTAGGAGATCGTGCGATACCCTTTTATGACTCTGACGGCCATTGCTCTCTGCGGCATTCGCAGCACAGAGATGCTAGCGGCCGTTAGGTCAGCCGCCCAGATCGGGGCCCCGTAAAGGGCCAACGATTGCACGATCCCTACGTAGAGCCGCCTACAAGCGGCGCTCGGGCCCCCCAGCTTGGGAAGCAGCGTTGACAGCGCCCCGTCCGCGACCAACAACTTGGGCGCCAGCCGCCGAAAGTGGGATCCGAAATCTCACCGACTGTCGAGCACCAATCCTAGGTGTGATCCAGGCGGCGGCGCCCGCCGGGGACCATGAGACACCATGGCCTCCGACCGTTGTGGGCCACCTCCGGGCCTAGACGCCGTATGCGGCTCACCACCTGTGAAACCGCAGCCTTCGCCAGCAACGCTGCCTCCCTGTACGAATCCCCCCGGGCCGTGACCAGCGTGTCGTCAGCGTAACACGTCAGGTCTACGCCCGGTGGGAATTCACCCCTCAGCACCCAGTCAGCCTTACAACCGAACTCTCTGGAACACCGCAAGACACTTGGCGCTGGTTTCCGCCATCACGTCCCATGTAGGTGACACACCTCTCCGCCAGATAAGCCCCAACGATGCGGCGGAGGTAGAGAGGCACCCGATGATACCGCAGTGCCTCCCGAATACAACTCCAGGGCAGGGTGTTGAAGGCGTTGGAGATGTCCAAGGACACCGAAACCACCACCCCACCCCGGGACACCGTTTCCTCCGCCAGGACTCTCACCCGCAATATAGCGTGGATGGTGGAGCACCCATGCCGAAAGCCAAACTGGCTCTCGTCCAGCCCCTTTCTGCATAAGTGGCCGACGAGGCGGGCTGCGATCACCCGCTCAAACAGCTTACCCACCTCGTCTAGCAGCACTATGGACCGGTACGTGGACGGCGAGTCCGCAGGGCGCCCCGCCTTCCTGAGCAGGAGTACTTAATTCAACCAATTTGACTTTTTGGTTGCTTGCTTGGAAAAGTGGGTGTAAGGATAGGTTATTTTATATTTAGCAAAACGCACAATATTTATATACCTACACAACAATTATGACAATTATTTACACTCCACATCTATAGTTAATTATGAAATGAAATCATGGATCACACATGATTTGCAATTTTAGGCAGACCTTAGTATCCTTCACATAATATATAAGTACTCTGTGGTATCCTTCTTTGTTCCAAGTCGAGTACACATTCGGTTCGCTCCAAAAATCTTGTCTTTATCGCCATCTAGATCATTCTAAAATTAATTTTGATTGTTTCATGTTCTCTTCGTGTAAATTGTCCTTCGTTGTTTTGTTGTTATTTTATTATAACGCACCTTATAAGGAAGTGCTGAGGTAGGCAGTAATACAAGTCAGTTACTATCGAAATCAGTTTTATTGAAACTAACCCGTAACACTTCAATCTATTATATTATAATATAAAAAATTACATTCGACAATCTAGAAGAAAGCTTTTACCGTCACCACTTCGTAGGGCCTTGTCGACTTAATACGCGATCAAGTACCAACGTAGCAACGTTATCGTAAACACGTCGAGCGCTCATAAGGACAATATGTGTGACGTCTGGAGGTAATATGTCAGTGATCCGCTCTTTATTGCGCGCACGTTGCCGATACCCGGCGCCGCGCGCAAAATAATTAAGTGAGGGCGGAGTGCCTCCTCGTCTCATAACTGTGCCGCTACGTTATTGTTATAATTAAACAAATCTTTGCTATAGTTTAGTGCTAACGTTGCATCACTGGAGATTTGACTGTAAACACGACTCCTGAGTCCGAGGCTCTCGTCAGTTATATCTCGTCGATATTTGAGTGAGGACGTGCGGGGCCATGGGACGCGGGAGGGGGGGGGATCCGCTGGGATGACACTCGAAGGTGGCACTCGAGCGTCGAGGGCCAATCCACACAATAGCCTCTCGATTTTGAGCTCTGCATTGTTTCATCATCTTGATTTTGTCAGTGTAACTGTGCGCGCGACGTGTTCGAGTTGCAGATGAACTCGGTCAATATAAGTCACGATACTCAACCGAGACGTCTACACGACAGCAATACACATAATCAACGTTAATATTGATGTATTAGGAGAAAAGGACCACGTGTTCTGATTTTTTTATTATTACATATGGACCAAGCTGAGATGGAATAGCAAAATAAAGGTTGTACCTACCTACAATTGAACAGAACGAGTGATAGCTACTAATAAAAAAAACGTCAATTATATTCATTGGCAATATTAAATTAATTTGGAAGGAAACTACAATGCGTAGCAAACAGCTGTGAAAACGGTCACAGCTGTATTCCCCTAATCATCAAATCAAATCAAAATATTTGGTTTCACCTAAACCTACATGAGCACTTACGAAACGTCAGAAGCTAGGTGCACGGTTCCAATTGCTCGTTTCCAATTAAAAGAGCCGGCAAGATACACCACGAGTACTCTTTTAAAATAATTACAATATTTACTGTTTATAATCTCATCACCAAATTAAGGAACACATCCTTGCTACAAACGAGTTGGTAGACAGAGTTGACCTGCTGACTCTCAGCAATACTCAGTGTACTTGTCAAAGGGGATCCAACATTGATGCCCACCAACCTGAGGCAACGGTAGTCCCGTCCCAAGTGGTGAGTGCTCTGGACTGTGACCCCAACCAAGATATACCTGATATGGCGCATGAATTATCTCAAGTGGTACAGGCAGTAGCTAGTAGTGCTTCCTCTTGCAGTCAAGTTTGTTATCAGTCACTTAAGTTTTCAGATAGTATAGGAAGAGGTTTAGGGACATTAGTTAGTAACAACCTGAGTATTTCTACTCAAAACTATTGGTTACCAGGGACATCCTTTAAAAAAAAAAAAATTCAATTACAAGAACCCAATATGATAATAATACTAACATTACTGTATTTGTAGGTAATAGTTCTCAGGTCAGAAAAGAAGATATCACTGACAGTGTTACTGAGATTTTAAAGCTAAATTGTAATAAAATTATTTTGTGTGCTTTCCCATATTTTGATAGGTTATCAAAAGGAAAAAACAATTATATACATATGCTTAATAAGCATATTCAGTTCTTGGTAAGTCACTACAGTGACAAACTTATATTTTTTGACACCAAAATTTTTGTTGAAAAGTTAAAATCGACAAAGAATACAGTGTATCTGCCCATTAGGTTTAGAGACATAAAATAGCGAGGCTATTAGCTAATATTATAAACTCAGACATAAACAGTATGTCGAAGTCTAATTATATTATTAACACCGCAAATATTAGTAGTAATTCTAATGTACAGGTGGTCACCTCAAGTAACTGTAGCACTAATGCTATATCTGTTTACAATAATTGTACGAAGGAGGATCCATGTGTCACTATGGCAAATTCTTGTCCAAATGTGGGGCCTACAAGTAGTAGGATCTCATTGCCTGGTGATGGCATGGAGTCTTGGAGCTCACTCTGGATGTTACTTTAAACTAGATAGTAAGACAACAGAAGATACCAGTAACAATACAGTTATACCTACCAACAACAAGGTGTCTTCTTGCTCGCAATTAGTTAAGTGCAAAAAAGGTACTAAAGAAAATTCCTTGACAATATTTCATCAAAATATTCAAGGTTTTTTTTCGGTAGTGAGCACCGAGTTCAATAATACTTTAAAGAAAAAAAACAAAAACAATTGGCCTCAATTTTTTGTTCACTGACTGGGCAACTAAGGGTATTAGGAAAAGTAGGGAAAAATTGTTTGAGTTGTATGGCCTTAAGCCTTATATTAACTCTGAAACGTTTAATAAATACGTTGCTAATTACTCAAAAACTTTTAAAAAGACCTGCAAGGTAGCTAAAGCCTTGTACATTAGCAACAAGATCAAAACAGCCGATAATAAAATAAAGACGGTTTGGAAAATTATCAATGACGAAACCAACAGGAATAAAAGACACAATAATGATTTCACACTTCAGACTTCAAGTGGTCTCGTAAGCACTAACAAAGAAGTTGCTCAAGAATTTGTTAATTTCTTTACCAGTATCCCACTTAAAACGACTGAAACATTAAACTCCTCGCCCCTGCGTTCTATTGACTTATTAAAAGCAAATACTTCATCTTGCCAGATTGAATTTAAATTCAAGCATATAAACCCCATAATAGTAGTGAAAGCTTTCAAGCAAATCAAGATCAAACTAACAGAAGATCTATGGGGAATGTCTGTTAAAGTTTGCACCTCCATTATTGAGACTATAGCGCCATACTTGGCTTTAATATTTAATTTGTGTGTGGATCAAGGAGTATTCCCGGATCTAATGAAATACAGTAAGGTAATACCACTTTTCAAATCCGGGGACAGTAAAGATACCAATAATTATAGACCCGTATCCGTGTTGCCGGTTTTCTGCAAGGTGTTTGAAAAGGTAATGCTGAATCAAATGTTAAATCATTTCGGCACCAATAATATCTTACACGGTCAACAGTATGGTTTCACAAAGGGACGTTGTACGACTGACGCCGGTGTCACCTTATTAAAACACATATTTACAGCGTGGGAAGAGGCTCAAGACGCCATAGGAATCTTTTGTGACCTCTCCAAGGCATTTGATTGCGTCGACCACGAAACCTTGCTCTTAAAACTTGAACATTACGGACTTGGAAAACTTGCGCTCAGTTTAGTAAAATGATAGACAACAGCAAGTCCAAATAAACGGTGTCAATTCACTCTAGGTCTAAAAGTAAAAATGGGTGTACCACAAGGCTCGATATTGGGTCCTTTCCTCTTTTTAGTTTATATTAATGATCTACCTCATTTGTTTAAAACCCAACCACATATGGTGTTATTTGCTGACGATACTTCGTTAATTTTTAAAATTAATAGGCGTGCATTAAATCTTGACGACGTGAATAACGCCTTACTGCAGATCCAAAATTGGTTCACTGCTAATAATTTGGTATTAAATGGGAAAAAAACTAAGTGCATAAGATTTTCTTTACCAAATGTCAAAAGTACTAATTGTGAGATAGTATTGAATCAAGAGAAACTAGAATTCGTCGATAAAACTGTTTTCCTGGGGATCACGCTCGATTCAAAGCTTCAATGGGGTCCTCATTTAACATCCCTTGCAGGACGGCTAAGTTCAGCAGCATATGCTGTGAGAAAAATCCGTCAATTTACTGATGTAGATACCGCGAGACTAGTCTATTTTAGTTACTTTCATAGTATTATGTCGTACGGTATTTTACTATGGGGACGGGCTGCAGACATCGAGTCCATTTTCATTCTGCAGAAAAGAGCCATCAGAGCCATATATGGCCTCCGCAGGCGCGACTCTCTAAGGGAATTGTTCAAAGATATTAACATCATGACGGTACCTTGTCAATATATCTATGAAAACATCATGTACGTAAGAAAAAAGCTACATCTTTTTAGTAAAAGAGGTGAAAGACAAAATTAGATCACTAGAAATAGGGACCAATTAGTTCAACCAGGTTTCAGGCTGGCTAAAGTAGACTCATCTTTCATTGGGTACTGTTTAAGATGTTACAATAAAATACCTCCCCACATACATCAACTGAATGAAACCAAATTTAAATCTTGTATAAAACGCACACTATGCAGCCGAGCATATTATAAGTTAGGGGATTACATTGCTGATAAAAATGCTTGGCTAATCGCTGGTCCTGCTCCTCAAGGTCGCATCAACTAATTGATTAGCATTTAAAAATACTGTTGGAGCTGCTGAAGATTAAAAACAAGAATCTTTGCATTGTATAAACTCAACTTTTTTAGTACTGTATAATTGCTATATGCCTTATGTGAGTACTATGTACATGCTTTAAAGCTACCATTTACAGGGTACGTCTTTCATTGACTTGAATGTGTCCTGGCGGCTGAGAGTATGTCATGCTCACTTTAATGTTTCGCTGATGGTGGCGCGTGTGTTGGATCATTTAGCTCCCTTCAAAATGGTTGAGTTGAATGGTGCTAATCCATACGTCATGTTCGTGAACGGGCGCCGTCAGTTGATACTGGTCATCTCTTAGCTGCCACGGCGTATTTTAATTAAATTTTATTTTCGAATTGTTTTCATATTTAAATAACGGACGCTTTTAACGTTCTGCATCGTTCTCACATGCATAATTTCAACATGAATGATGTAACCAATCTATTGTAAACATAATTTGATTTAAAAGAGTGTCCGTGGAGTTTCTTGCCCGTTCGTCTCCATAGGTACCTACTACGCTTTGGAATGGGCAACTAGCTTCATTTTTCTGACCGACCGACCTTGACAATTCAAAAGTGCCTGTAATTGGTTTATTTGAAATAAATGCTTTGAGTTTGAGTTTGAGTTTTAATAATAATAATAAAAAAATGGCAACACCGAGTCAACAAAACGTCTGAATTTCCAATTTTGCAAAATATTATCAGTGAAAATAATTTTGACCAAATCCTACAATAGTTTTTCAATAGAAACCAAACCTGAAACTTGAAACAAACTTTCAAACCAAAAAAGTGACCATAACACTTAATAACAAAATGTAACAAATTTAATTAAAAACGACAGAATCGGAGGTGACATGACAGATGTCACCTCCGATAAAAATAAACATGAACAAGAACTGACTAAATTGAAAAATGAGGAAACTATGTTGACGAGACGTCAAGCACGCCCACCACCTCCGGACTCATCGCTTAGCTCCGCCTCGCCGCCGCCGCGCTGGTACCCAGCACTACTTTGAGCGCTGTGACGACACCAGCCGCGGTAGTTGCGTCGAGCTCGAGCGACGAGTATTTCTCCCCGCTCACGATGCCACCACCTGCTCGTCGACGAGGAGGACGCCGGCCACCGGACGGCTTAGGACCTCGAGGCCCACCGGCCTCTGATAGGGTCCCAGCACCCGGTGGAAGTGTGCAGCACATCAGATGGACACGATCCATCAATGAAAACGTCATGCGATCATATTAAGGGGCTACAGAGGGGGGAAACAATCTGACCGCGTACCGTGTTCGGATGCTCTCTCTATTTCAGGTGTTTGAGCCAGCTGACAACGTTTCGGCACAACGACAGTCGGATCAGGTGCGGGTCATCCGGGGGGGTCCAGATCGCTGTCGAGCCCACCATGAAATATCTGGGATTGGTGCTCGACAGCCGGTGGGACTTCGGACCCCACTTCCGGCGGCTGGCGCCCAAGTTGTTGGGCGCGGCCGGGGCGCTGGCAACGCTGCTTCCCAATCTGGGGGGCCCGAGCGCCGCCTGTAGGCGGCTCTATATGGGGATCGTGCGATCCATGGCGCTCTACGGAGCACCGATCTGGGCGTCTGACCTGACGGCCGGCAGCATAGCTGTCCTGCGCAAGCCGCAGCGGGCGATGGCCGTCAGAGTCATTCGGGAGTATCGCACGATCTCCTTCGAGGCGGGTTGTGCACTGGCCGGATCACCGCCCTGGGACCTGGAGGCGAAGGTGCTCGCGTCACTGTGTCACGCCCTACCGCCGGCCTCAGCACCATCGAGGCGATCCGGCCAGTGCTCGACCGCTGGCTCGGGAGAAGGCACGGCTCCCTGACGTTTCGGGCGACGCAGGTGCTCTCGGGGCATGGTTGCTTCGGGAAGTACCTGTGTCGCATTAACAGGGAGCCGGACGCCCGGTGTCACCACTGCGTCGACTGCCGGGAGGACACGGCGCGGCACACGCTGGCAGAGTGTGCCGCTTGGGAGGAGCCGCGCCGTGCCCTCATCACCGAAGTAGGCAACGACCTGTCGCTGCCGGCCGTCGTGAACGCAATGGTCGGCGGCGCAAAGTCCTGGGACGCAGTGTTCTCCTTTTGCGAAACGGTCATCTCGCAGAAGAAGGCTGCGGAAAGGGAGAGAGAGATCTCGACTCTCGACCCGGCCCGCAGCAGACGCACCGGGCGTCGGAGGAGGGCGGACAACGCCCTCTTCCGGCCCCCCTAAATGGGTCCAGGGGCGACGGATTCGGGGACATCCGTCGCCCCCCAACATCAGGACCCGAGAAGGCGGCGCGCGTAGTGTTCCGCGTGCGCCGCTCACAGACGTTGCGGGGGGAGTACACCTCACTCCCCCCGCCCGAGACGGGGCCCGCGCAAGCGGGCCGGCACCAGCCGGGGTTGTGGAAGAATAATGTGTTCCCGCGACCCCGGCGTAGGTGTGAGATGGAACACCGGGGTGGTTTTTAGTCAGTAAGAGTCTGACAGACCCCTCCACCCGCCCCAGGGCGGAGGACATCCATGAGGATTTTCCACCCCGGGAACAAAAAAAAAAAAAAAAGGTGCGGGTCATCCAACGTAATCATATGTTGGATGACACTGTCAAAATCAAAATCAAAATCAAAAGTCATTTATTCAAATTAGGTTGAGAATCAGCACTTTTCGAACGTCAAAATTACATAAGACGGTCCCCCAAAAAGCCCGCCCTTCACCACTTCCTAGTGCTTTAGCTGGGAAGAAGAAGTGGCGCAACAAACTCCCCAGCAGCACAGCTGTCTGTTCGGTTAGAAGAACTGTGCTTGCTCACCTGCGAAGTGAAATGCAGAGTAGCCATGTCATCGCCCCCCCGTCGCAGACTGTTGTGGTACTACCACAGTCCAACACAAATCAAGCTGACGAGGGAAGTGATGATAGGGCTACAAACGTAAGTACCCAGTGCAATGAGATTGATTGCTTTGGAGTGTGCGATTCGGGAATATCGGTTCATGTCGCCCGAACTTAACTCCCACGCTTACCTCGTTTGCCCATGCATAACAAAAATAGGACGCTGGTGGCGGTCTTGGATTCGCAGTTACCAAACTATTTTGATGACTTCGAAGACCTCACCGTTACTCATTCGATTCTGTACTGCGCGGCTGTAGCGGCATGTCGTGTAGCTCCGCGACCGAAACCAACCGTACCAGCTTGGCAGTGCAGAATTGAGCACCGTATTGGTGGGGCCAGAGTGCTCATCGGCAAACTAATCTGCTTCAGTGACGGCAATACTCCTCCAAGAGTGATGCGCTTTGTGATACGGGAGTTCTCAGGGACTGATATGAGCTCTCAGAACTAACTGTCCTGCGTCACAGAGCGCATCGACTTCCTGAAGCAGAAAGTGTATGCATGGGCTAACCGTATTCGTAGGTATAAGCGGCGAGTAGAGCGATACACTCAGAGTCGCATCTTCCAGAGCTATGAAAGGTGGGTTTATAGGGGTTGGGAGCGACTGAACCATGGTGTGGCTGACACGTCCCTGCTAGATGATGATGCCATGTGTTGTTTCTGTCGCAGTATCTGGTCGGTGCCTGTCAGTCACACCGAAGGTGATTGGGCTCAGGAAGTCGAGCGAGCCTTCAATCCAATACCATAAATGGGGGCTATTACCATCTGCCCTCAAGATGTAGCTCGTGCAGTCCGTCCGTTGCCTAACTGGAAGTCCCCAGGACCGGACGGGCTGAAGAACTTTTGGATTAAATGGTTTACAAGATCGCACACTTGCTTGGTGGCCCAGTACCAGATGGCTTTGGAGTTTGGTTCGCTACCCCAGTTCCTAACAACAGGAGCTACCCACCTTCCCCATAAATCAGGTAGCACCGATCACGTGTTTACCGATGGCCTATGAAGAGCTTACATCCATTTTGAGAGCTAAAATGAACAAAAATGTAGCTACTGAAAGTAACTGAAACCCTCAGTAGCGCCATCAGGATGGAATTTGGTGTGGACAAATGTGCGGAGCATGTAAAGCGAGGGGAGATTGTGGAATCCGTGGGAACCCAACTCTCGGATTCCATAAACCTTAGAGCCCTCTCCGCATCCGAAACCTATAAGTATTTGGGTATGTCGGAAGCGTTGGGCATCAATGGTACTGACATGAAGCAATCGTTGAAAGAGCGGTTCTTTGGCCGCCTGAAGAAAGTGTTAAATAGTCTTCTGCCAGGCGGAAGCAAGGTGCGCGCCTTTAACGGTTGGGTCATGCCAGTTTTGATGTACTCTTACGGCATACTCAAATGGACTCAGACCGAACTCGACGCCCTGGATAGGAGGGTCCATACACTGCTGACTGCAAACCGAATGCATCACCCACGGTCATCGGTAATGAGACTGTATATCCCGCGAAAGTGTGGAGGTCGAGGCTTTTTAAACGCTAAGACCCTACACAATCGCGATATATGCAGTCTCAGCGAATATTTCCTAGAAGCCGACGTGAGGATGCATCGTGATGTGGTCGCGGTGGACAAGGACCTCACCCCGCTCTTCTTGGCCAAAGAGAACTGGCACTTGACACTAATGATAGCATGGAAGTATGGCAGAGTAAGGAGCTTCACGGACGCTTTTTCCGGGCCCTACATGGACTCGATGTAGATCTTCTAGCGTCCGTAGCCTGGCTGCGTTTCGGTGACCGAAAACCGAAGGTTTTATCTATGCAATTATGGACGCAGTTATGATGACGAACCTGAGATTTATTGTGAAAGACGGCACGGTTGACATCTGTCGGGCATGTCACCGTCCGGGGGAATCAATAAGACATATTATCTCCGGTTGTTCTCGTCTAGCTAACGAAGAATACTTGCATAGACATAACCTTGTAGCCAGGATTATCCATCAGCAACTTGCTCTGAAATACAGCCTTGTGGAATCGGAAGTGCCGCACTACAGGTACGTGCCCGACCCATTTCTCGAAAATTGAAATATCACATTGTACTGGGATCGATCCATCATCACTGACAGGACTATTGTTGCTAATAAGCCCGATATAGTGGTGGTGGATCGAGTAGAGCGGCGCACAATGATTGTTGACATAACAGTCGCGCATGACGGTAACCTCGTGAAAGCCGAGAAAGATAAAGAAATCAAGTATCTTGATTTGGCCCGCGAGGTTGTCGACATGTGGGATGTGGACTCAGCAATCATTGTGCCGATAGTCGTGACAGCCAATGGCTTAATAGCCAAGAGCCTCGACAAACACCTGAGGAGGCTCTCGTTAGGCAGCTGGATCAAGGGCTTGATTCAGAAAGCGGTACTTCTGGACACGGCTCGCATTGTTAGGAGGTTCCTCTCTCTGGAGCCCTGACCGCCGGTAGCTTGGACCCTGTTCCCGATACCGGTGGGATACAATTTTTTATATTTAGAAATGTTTTTTTTAATGATTTTTTAAAAATATTTAAAATGTAATTTATAAGTTTTTAAATGTAAAAAAGGAAATAATAATAATAAATCATTTATTTCAGATCTTACGATTACATCCATATTTGTTAGTAAAATTGCGAGCTTACAAACTAGTGTTGGTAATAATTAGAAGTAATTTTATATTATTAATAATAGATAGACATAACTGCCTCGTTGGTCTAGTGGTCGCAATCGCTACTGCTGGGCATGAGGTCCTGGGTTCGATTCCTAGGTCGGGCAACGTGTTATTGAGTTTTCTATCTGGAATTTCTCAGTAGCAGCCCGAAGTCTGCATTTGTGCCCGGTAGATGGCAATAGGCTCGCCCCCTATTACATGGGACTTAAACATAACTGGCGAAATGTGGGTGTACTATAGGTACACCTCTGCCCAACCCTTCGGGGAAACAAGGCGTGATGTTATATATGTCGGCGTGATCTATGTAAACGACAAGTGCAGCGGGCCGAGTTACGCTGTGCAAAGTGGCACATTCACCTCCCCACTCTCCCCACTACTCAGGCCACTTTATATAAGCGAGTGCGCAGCGTTGGAAGGGATCATTCTTGTGGCAGGCTCGGCCCGCTGCGCCTGCGGTAGCGCCTAGAGCTATTTAATCGATCTATTTAATTAATTAACAAGCGGTTGGAATAAATAAGTTGGTTACTGCTATATTTCATACTTTCATTTAATATGTCGGACCTCTGCCTTCAGGTTATTTCATGGTGATTATTTTATAAGAAATTGTGAGTGAAATAAAGTGATTGTGCTGTAACTAGTATCTCTATTTTCTTCGCCCGAAAATCCACGCCTACTTGCAAAGTGCAAGTGTAATATCGCTGATGAGGGCCTATCCCGATATCAGAAGTGGGATTCGAAGGGCAAAAACCTGAAGAAAATAGTGATGACAGTGAAGTGTGGACCCAGGTCTAATCTATTCAAAATATGTAGTTTTTGCTATCACGACTTCCGGCAACCGCTTAACCGCAAACTTTAAATTTCACCGCAACTTCGCGACTGATACGGTTTGATCGTGATAATGACAATAGCTTCACTGGCACATCTCATCGTTGAAGCACAATGGACCAAAAATCAATTGATTGAAGCAAGTGGCAGTACGAACCTTTGAACGAAGTGAAGAATTCGAATCGAGCACCAGCACCGGAGAGTCGTGATACGAACCGTCTCACCTGTTACGTGTATGGACAACCACAACATCCGGTGAGCTCGTTCCTTTTCTTTTTAATAGATAATGTGCTAGTTCGTTTGTAGCTTTTAGCTTTTTCAAAAAGTTCCCGGGCACTATGCGCTGTGATTTAGTTTACCTTACGTATAGGTTACCTTAGGTATAGGTAAAGAAAACGTTAAATATGAATCGCAGAATACTGAGCCGTGCTGAAGTTCAACAAATCATTGTCCTTTTTTGTTTCATGTTGTGCCTGTTAACTCAATTACAGAACCAGTTATTATAGGTAGAGATCTATTAGATAGTGGTATCCATGTACGTACAGATATTGACAAAATTACATTATATTCGGGGAAAGAAGTTAACGTTACTGAAGAGATTCATTATTCATAAATAACATTAATATTGACCTACATGGTGAAGGTAAACTCGCATTAGTTCAGATATTGCAAAAGGATTATGATTTCTTTATGGCAGGTATACCGCGTTGCATTACGACTGGTGTTTATGACTAAATAAATTTATTTCTCATTAAGAACTTAAAAAGATTTCACTTACTTGAGAACATTTTTAAACTTTAAATAAACATTGGACACAAACTAAGCTGCTAATCTAATTATCATCTAAGTAGTAATGACATTTCTTTTCGTACTCAAATAATATTATTAATTATCACAAAACTTAAAACTTTTCTATCCACTCGCAAAAGAAATAATTACCGTAGATAAGGAATGCGATCCCGGTGCCACAATAAAGCAAAACAGCAGCAGGGCAAGTCTGTTTATTGGAGTAGTATTTGATAATTTAGATTGTGATTTTCGTAAATTAAATTTTGTAAATACCCAACGAGTTTGCATTCTTTACCTCTTTGGGTAGCTTATTATATTATTGCACCTTGAAAAAATAATTGTTCTCTCGCCATTGACTGTCCGCACTCGCGGTAGTAAAATGTGATCCTTCCTACGACAGCCGCGATTGTGTCACTGATGTATTTTTGTGAAATGTGACTGTAGGTGCAAGGTAATCATAGTGAAATAATATGTAGTTTAATCATTTTATTTTGAACGATCTGTAGGTCCTTGAGGTTAGTTTTTGGCTCGTTGCCCCATATTTCACGTGTTTTACGTTTTGAACCTTGAATCAAATCAAAAAGGGCCTATCAAATGGACAGACATAAGATATCCACAAGAAAGTGATCGAATTACTTACATCAGAACCGGTTCTGACTATAATTATTTTAC
This sequence comes from Dasypolia templi, assembly GCA_963555695.1. Classification (NCBI taxonomy): domain Eukaryota; kingdom Metazoa; phylum Arthropoda; class Insecta; order Lepidoptera; family Noctuidae; genus Dasypolia; species Dasypolia templi. The sequence goes on from OY743141.1 coordinate 33,404,925, forward strand.
TGTAACGCACTGATGGAACTAAACACCGAGCTCTGAGGGTACGGGGCAATATTGATATAAAGTAAGTTTTTTGTTTCTTATGTCTTCTTTGGCTTTAGCCGACGAATAACTGATACAGAATCGCAGTGTTGTTTTTGCAAGTTGGAGACCCTGGCCGTCATTGAAGCTGTTGAAGGTTTCCAGCGACGGGCGTCCGCTCCGTCAAGGCATCTAGTTCAGTGATCGGCCTCGTTCCAGGTGCTCACGTGAGGTGGGCCTTTTTGTGGGTCTAAGACTTCGATAGAATCCATGGGCCGTGGTGTGGCATAGAGCATGCAGGTTTTCTGTCCCCGAAATCGAATTACGGAGTTGGTGCATGGTCACGTCCCATGGTCTGGCAGGAAAAATTGTGTAGTTTGTTAAATTGCATCTGCGTTGGCTTTCATTGGTGGGGCCGCCGCGACTCTAGATCCATGATATCATGGGTGGGCGAAGCAGTCAGGCTGTGGCTCACACTTGCGACGTTCGTGGGTTAGTATAGTGCAGGAGAATTGAGCGTGGTAAGTGTGTATTTTGGCTTCCATCAGTTCCGGGGTCACTAACATGGACTTTGATAAGTCGTGTTCACACAGAGGTTGGATTCCTTGGTGCGGATGAAGCCCTTGCTGGGGTTTGTGAGCAATTCTGGTTCCCTGAGATGGCTAGGTGGGTGCGAAAGTAAGTCCTGCATTGCGTGCTGGGCCTCAAGGGATTGTTCGGGGCTCAATAGGTACTGGGACTCCATCCGATGCTTAGTGTTTCTGCACAATGGCATACTGTACATTTAGACACCGCGGGGAAGTTTAGTGGACAAATCGATAGCAAGGAGTTTTCTTGTCATTGTTAACTCTTCCACTAAATGCATCCTTTTCGAGTGCACTTCATAGTTGGATGCAGCTGGTGCAGTTTAAGTTCTAAAGGATGCTGTCTGTCTTTTCGGTGCGACTTCGCGGATCATTTCGGATCGGAACAGGTATTGTATAGGCGCAGACAGTGCAATGTTATGGTGCCCATGGTGAAAAGTTGCACCTTGTTGCTACCGGTTCTGGCAGAGCAGGTAGAGAGTCATGAGAACATTTGGTGCTTACTCGTTATAATCGAAAGTGAATTGGATGGGACCTGGCGCGGCAAGCTTCTCGAAGTGCAGCTAGAGACGGATTGTGCAAGGTCTATGATACACACGAACAGAACTTGTGTTCGGCACTCGGGCGCGACTTTCAACTCTGGCTTCATATTTTGAGTCTGGGTTTCGGTTAGATTTGGTTGAAATTCGTAAGATAGCATCTGAGAATATTGGGAGAGCTGCTGCGTCGCAAAGGGAAAAATGAGACCGTTTTATAGTGGCGATACCTTCTTCATTGAATGTGCCAGATGGGTCACTTTGCAGGGAGTACCGACTTCCCTTTGTTGTGTGTCTTAGAGCATACAAATATAGTCGTGAGCGTTTGCCTGCCATGCCCGGGGAATGCGAGGGCTTGATGGATGTAGCTACCACCTTGACTGGTAGCTTGAAGGAGGCCAAGATGGCGGCAGTCCGGGATTGACGAGTGGAATGGGTGTCGTCGGGTGGTGGCAGTGATGTATTGTCTATTTGTAGTTCACGTACGTTAACCACCAGCTCTGGAAACCTCTCGGCATCGGAAAAGGAATATATAAGGGACCGACTCATGCGGGTTGACGTCCTATGATGTGTGTCATTGGGTGGACTATATAACTGGAAAATGCAGGCTGATGTTCTGGATCATAATTATTATAAAGTGATCGTCTAGTCTGAGAGGCTATGAGATCAATGGATATGTGTGGGTGGTACTAGTGAGTGATTGGAGCGACGCCGATGGGTTGCCCGGTCCATGTTATTTGGCGAGATAGCTGGTTGGAGGGACGCCTATTTCAGTTTTCCGGGTGAGCTCCTAAAGGTTGAGTTTGTGGGAATATAAAACATTGTAATGTGTGTCACTGATGGACGACCGTAAAAGTAATGTTTCTACCAGTTTTATTCTCTTTACAGAAAAATGGGCCCGCGGTTACGTATGGCGACATATGAGGATGGAGACGCACAAGGACGCGCGAATGTCAGTCTGGTCATGACGGCGCTTCAATACTAAAATTATTGTTATTTAGATTTCATAGTTGTCGCTGCTAGTTTAGTGTCATGAACATGAATTATGTGTCTGATAAGACACATTCGGTGACATGACACTATAACACAACACCGAACGCTTATGCACATTGAAGTGACGATTTGCTGGCTTTATGACTTGAGACTCGGTCGGCATTACACAGGCCTGCTACGCGTTCGGTGGAGTGTCTAAGTTGTGTCTATTATTAAAATTCAAATAAAAACTAATAATTAGCATTTGAGGTAACCCTGTAGAGTCCGCAATGACTGGTCCAGAGAACAAAAAAAAAAGGAAAAAAAAATAATGAGTACTGAAGGTTCAAAAATTAACGGTCCAGAATTAGTAGCAAGCTCTGAAGGGGTGAACCGGTCCAGATTGCTAAAGTCCTGTAGGCTTAATAACATGCGGTCCAGAATTAGTTGCAAACTCTGCAGGGGTGAACCGGACCAGATTGATTGATAGTATTAGGATAAATAACGAAGGCTTGATGTCGAGCGGTCTAGAGTAAGTGGCAAACTGTGAAGGGATGATCCAGACCAGATTGCTAGTCAGGATGAACGAACATTAGTACTAATGTTCTGTCATTTTAGATAATGCTTGATGAGACTATGCGTACGAGGACGTCCGCACGTCAGTATGGCCGTGTCGGCATGATCTATGTAAACGACAAGTGCAGCGGGCCGAGTTACGCTGTGCAAAGTGGCACATTCACCTCCCCACTCTCCCCACTACTCAGGCCACTTTATGTAAGCGAGTGCGCAGCGTTGGAAGGGATCATTCTTGTGGCAGGCTCGGCCCGGTGCGCCTGCGGGCAACATCAAGTGTCCGGGCAACATCAAGTGTCCGGTGTTCCAGAGAGAGACCCGGAACAAGCGGGCGGGCACCGCCGCCATAACGGCCACATCACGCCGTCCCAAAGTGTCCTTTGAGAGGCCACAAGAGATGCCAGAAGAGGCCCAAGGCACGAAACTTATGGCGGCGGCCAACGGGCCCTCAAACAAAGAAGCTACCTCCTCTGGGCGGAGGAAAAACAAGAGACGCGGGGGAAAGGGCAAGGGGAAGAAACACGACCCACCCCAGGCGACCCAAGAAAACCCAATTGCCACCCCTGCCTTCAACGAGGCACAGGTTGTGATTAAGCAGCAAACTACCGCTAGCGCCGCCACGGCGCTGCGGACAACAAAGGAACCACCCAAGAAGGAGTTCCTAAAAGAATCCAGTGGCGGCGCCACCGACGCCAAAACAGCCACCGAAAAGTCGGATTTCACAACCTGTGCCATCAAACTACTGATGGACCTGATAAAGGCCATCAGGCAGGGACAGGATGTCGAGTTGGTCATCCTGGATGGCTTGGCCGCACTACTGACTCTGTACCGCGGCTAGGTCACCCAGGGCGGCCCAAAATGGGACGCCGGCGGCCTTCTGGCATAAGGCCGCCCCCCCCTCCGCCACCTCCTTCGGGACACGGAAGACGTCACAAACCAAATCCGGATCGACCTCCAGATAAGCCGCAGCCAAGTTACACGCGACTTATCTGTGACAAAAAGACTCCACACTCACAACACACACACCCACTGCGTAACGTGTTCTAGGTTAATATAGGCACGTTACGTAGATGCAGACAGACATACATGTCTATACAGGCACCCAAACTCACGCGTGTACGCGCGGCGCGGGCCGCGAGTCACGCAAACATTGAACGGTGTTACACAATTACAATACCGTTCACACCCACATGTCGGCCCCTTAGCCCGGACAGTAACGGCTAGCTCTGTGATCTGGACGGGCGGGGACCACTCACCTACTCTGTAGGCGCGTCGAGTCGGCATCTTCGTCGCTGGTCGTTGTCGCCGGGCCTCCCCTAGGTAACTAGGGGTCTCACCTGGCGGCGACAGACCGCCGAGATGTCGTGAAGAAAGCGGCGCTTCACTATAAGCGTCGCGGCGCTCCTACAGAAACAAAATAGTAATCACTCACACGGGCGCGCGTTGCCCGCGCGCGCCCGAAAATCCACTGCCATCGAAGCAGGCCAAATGAGTTTCAGTTTTAATCATGGTCTGGTTTGAGTAGCTTTTGCGGCCTAACCAAATGTCCATTCTTTGGTATTGTTCGTCGAATCGTTGAGCTCTTTAAGTTCTGAGTTGAGCTGGACGATCACTGACCAATGCGAGCACTGACTGGGCAGGTTTACTCAATCTGTGTGGTTCCTTTCTCAAAATATCATTTCAGACATCGATCATCGACATGGTCTTCACATGATCTGACCAAGCTTATGTCTGGTTTTAAAAGAGACTGTGAACTCTGTTTTTTTTTTGCCTCTATTCTTAGAGTTCTCAGATACGAAACACCGACCTCATCTGGTTTAATAAAATATGATTGAAGCGTACTAGTGTTTGTACAAACCTACATAAAAATCAATTGTTCATTTATCATTGTCAATTACAATATTTTCAAATTACAGTGTTGATAGGTATTTAAGGACAGTGTCGGCCTGTCAACAAGTACCAGGTCTACTAATCTACAGTCTACAAGGCCAAAAAAGTGTTTACATTTACAAAATATCTATTTAACAGATAAATAAAATAATACACTCGGTTCCAAAGATCAGTCACAAAAGTCCGAATATCTCCCGAACTACGTATGCTATCATAATTAAACGAATACTGTTCGATTGGGCATTTAAATGATCCAAAAAATAATTAATTGGAACTAATGTACTTCATTATTATTCTCGAAATAAAAAAGTAAATAAAGTTAGACATTTTTTTCTGAAACTTAAAACTTTTGTAAGATTTTATTTTTTACTTTATTCATTACATGCATTTGTAATACTTAGTATTGCTTCCCCGAGCTCTTCTTGCAGCTTTCAGGCGATTCGGCATGCTGAACACCAAATTTCGGAGCCGGTTCTGAGGAATGACTTCCTATTCCTCCATCTGTGCTTGTCTGAACTCGGGTAGCGTGATTGGTGCGGAGTTACGACGTTTTACGCAACGCTCAAGCTCGTTCCATGCATGCTCTATGGGGTTTAAATCAGGGCTTCACGCTGGCCACTGCATCAGTTCGATAATTGTAAATGAACAGTTCGATACCGACCTCTCCAAGGAGAGGTCGGTATCGAACTGTTCATTTACAATTCACTACAAATACACTATTCATTTACAAATCCGGCGGTATGGGGACCTGGTATTCTGTACACCAACTGCCTACCATCAGGCTTGTAAATTATGAATTTCGATTCGTCCGTGAACATTACCCTCACCCTAGACCAATCGTCCAGTGTCCAGTGTTGGTGGTCGCGCACGTATCTCTGTCTTGCAATTCGATGTTGCCGTTCCAGTTTGGGGCCATTTGAGGGCCTTAATGGTTTTAAGTTTGCCTTAGCAAGACGTCTCCTCACTGTTTGTGCGCTTAAATTGCTACCACCAAAGCGAATAAAGTGGTTTTTAGACGAACTGCAGTTTGAAAACGATGTCGGAGCATTGTAGCCATCAGGTATCTGTCAACCCTGGCCGTTGTGCATCTTGGCCTGCCATTTCCTGGTCTTCGAAGGTTCGATCCGGTCTCTCGGTACTGCTGGACTACCCGCTGAACAGCCGACAAAGATACACCAATGTTTCTTGCTGTTTCACTCTGGCTCTGCCCAAGTTCCAAGAAAGTCGAAATCAAAAGTCATTTATTCAAATTAGGCTGAGAATCAGCACTTTTCGAACGTCAAAATTACATAAGACAGTCCCCCAAAACGCCCGCCCTTCACCACTTCCTAGTGCTTTAGCTGGGAAGAAGAAGTGGCGCAACAAACTCCCCAGCAGCACAGCTGACTGTTATACTGTGACTTATATAGCAAATTATATTGAACTCCCCAGCAGCACAGCTAGAAGAAGAAGAAGTTATAAGTTCGGTTAGAAGAACTGGATTTTATACAATTGTAAGTAATTACCAAAACATAAAATTAAATTAATTGCCATACGTCAGCTAGCCACGCCAAAACCAAAAAAAAATTAAATAAAGTAAGTCAGGGTACATTCATCTAACGTGACTGCCATGCTCCACCTCACAGAATACTGATTATGCACGTGGAAGTCGTTCACATTTTTTTTTGTGACAGAATAGAAATGGAAAGAAACCATAATGTAGTGTATGTAATGTAGAAACAATAATGACATAAAGCAAAAATTTTGTTTTCAAAAATTTGCTTTTTTCAAAGCTTTGTTTTTTTGTAAATAAGTTTCATTCATCAGCCAGTATAAAAAGTATGTAATAAGAAGCGCAACTAAATAGCCTTTATTCCGTTTTTTTGTTTCATTGATCTAACTCTTACCGTTTCGTAGATATTCGAACATAAGTGACTGACCCGTTATTTTTGGAACCAAGTAATAATAAAAACTAAATAAAAGTTCGTAAAATAAAAACATACTTAATCCAAATGACAGGATTACCATAACTACCACTAATAAAGATTTGAAAATATAATTGTATTTGTTTCTGTCAAGTAATGAGAAGATTGTGTCAAAGAAGTACGTAAAAAATAAAAACAAAAATAAACATTGCAATCTAAGAAAGAAAGAAAGAAAAACATTTTATTTGGGACACGCACAGGGATTACAAACAGCAAAAGAAATAACATGAAAGTATAAATTAAAATAAAATAAAAAATTACAAAAAAAAAAAAATTATAAACTAACAGACAAAACAACAAAAAAAACAGTAAAAAGACCTGTGCGAGGCCAAAAAGGCTCCTATCTCAGCATAATGCTGCGATATTTAAAAAAAAAAAAATAACGCAGCGCTGGTATTCTGACAGGGCCTGTTAATAGTGACATTTACATATTTATGTCGTAAACGAGGTACCAGGGAAGCCACGTGGCTTTAATTAAATCGAATTATTGCCAAACTTCCTTGTTTTCAACGAACAGTATATTGTGCAGTTGACTGGTACGGCGCAGTTGTTCCGGGTTCGTTGTACGGGACGCTGCATCCCTGGTTCGTTGGTTTTCTTATTACTATTACTTTGATGACAATTGGTTGTATAATTTATGTTAAAATCGTATTTATTCTTTAATCTAATTGTATTTTTTTCCAATTAAAATTTTATGCCTTACCCCTCGTCCTACTTACCTACGTCCGAATAACTAATAACGTCCGAATATGCAATTGTCGCGTGCATAATATGTCAGTTCTTGTAAGGTGAATCTGAACGCGTGGTTGCACCAACAGGATGCGATTTCCAGTTTTCCGAACAAAAAGTGACATGACGCTTTAGATAGGACGCGGCCTAATAAATACTTATGCTTCATACTGAATTTTTTTGGAACGCAATTTGAATTGCGTGCACTAACGTGTATCGTGTAATACAGGGTGGCCAATTCGAAGGTATACAACTTATAATAAGATTATGTGTTACAAACGAAAATTACCAAATAATTAAGTGTAAAATAATTATTTGGTATATAAAATAAGGTTTTATAAAATAACATTCGATGAAAAAGAAAAAATACTAGAGTGATTTCCACAGCAAAAACAGCAGCACTTGTCCAGGGTAATTTTTCAATCCTTTAGACCACCTTATACAGGCTAGGTATCCAGTTGAAATTAATGTCAAGGTCTTACAGCACAACAAAAAATAATGAACTTAAAAATCGTTAATCTGCAGTTGTTACATAAAACAATATTTTTCATCAACTGACCGTAACGTATATCGATATTTATGAGAACATGTTTTTCATCTGCAGTGGTGTTTGTTTTGAGTTAAATTAATCCCAACTACGTAACCCTTTATTGTGCCTGCTCTGACACGCACTCTGTTTATGGAAAATTGGAGACTAACCCACTATGAATTGTCTGTGGTCTGAAAACAAAAGGTATGGTGCACAAACTTGAATCACTTTATTTCTTACTACTCCCTGACAGAACATACTCGTAGGTACGTGATAGAGCTTTATAGTCGCCGTAGGGACTTAAGTTATATTATTATCAAGTTCTATAAATTTTGAGTCGCCTGTTCATCGACTTGAACATAATCGAATCAAAGATAATTGATAGCTGTCGTCAGAAAATATGCTGAAGTTAATTCACGTCAAAGGCAAAACTGTCGATAAACGAAAAGTGAAGTAGCAGAATGAAAATGGGTCTCCGCTAATGGACGGCTGGCGAGCAGCGTGCGCTGCGGCGCGCGGCGCGGTGCCGTGTGATCACGTTAAAACGGCAGAAGAATTTGGATAAAGTTTGGCACACAGATCATTACTTTGGTAAGAACAAAGGCTACTTCTCATCCTGGATCGCAGATGAAGCCGCGGGCGACAGCTAGTACTTTAATCATTTCGAGTTCAAAGTTTTTATTCCAAATAGGTTTTATAAAAGCATAATTATAAGAGGTAATAATACCCGGTACCGGTACCTCTGCTATAGTCCATATGTGTCATTGCCGGCTAGGATCAGAACTTAACCGTTACACTTATTACTATTATGACAATGCATAGTTCCGTAGTAGGTTAGTGCGGCGACCTGCGAGGCGTCATTTTGTCTTCATTGGGCTTCCCCGCTCATCAAATATTTTGAACGACCCCCCCCCCCCCCACCGTGCGCCGCCCCATCGCCGTACCATTGCGCTTTCGTGCCAGTACTTGTTCGTTTACTCCCATAGAAGTGCACATTAGTGACGTCATCTGTTGTAGGGACAAGGAAATAGATTCCGATCAGTTGGAGTGCTTTTAAGAAAAAGTTTCTTTCAGAACGTTATAGCAGGTGTACAATAAATACAGCAGTTGGTCGCGCGCAGCGGACTGGGTACTAATGCTGCATGAATAATTGTTGTGACATCGGAAGCGTTCAGTGCGAATTGTGTCCGTTCCGGCGGCGACAGGTCGCGAGCTCGCTTCCGTCCCGCTGTCCCGCACCGTCCCGCCGCCAGCCCTTTTGTACTTTCATACAATAGTTCACAAAATGTTCACATTAACACACTCCAACTGACAACCTACAAACTCCCGCCAAGACGAAAACTACTTTTCATCTTCGCACTTGTAGTATGCCTACTGTGCTGAGCATGATGGGAATATTTAAAAAATCTGAAAAAAGCTTCTCACTCCTCTTTTTTTATTGGTATATTTCTTATAGTTTTCAGTTATCTGTGTTTCCAGTAATGTCGCACAGTTTCCCAATGTGCCTAAAACACTGCCAGCGCCGTGAAAACATAAATATAGTCCAGCGAGTCGCAACGAAACAGCTCGGCTTTATAACCGTAATTACTGTAGGATTTGAGGAGGCTGTAAATAACAACGTTAGATTGTCGGTATCGTTAGGTGCGATGTGACAAGAATATCAAATGTTCCCACTCAGTGTGCAAGCGGCGGCGGCGTGGGGGTGAGCTCGGTAACATCTACCGAGTGGGGGGAGGGCTGTAATAAATCGTACGCTGTAAGTCGTGGATTTACACGACGACGCACGCTATCGGCTCCCGGGTGTTCCGCCGACACGTGTGTTGTCTTCAATGAATCACAACTGCGCAGCCTCGCGGCGCTCGTCACGCGCCGTTTACAGCGAGTCATGAGAGTCCAACCGTCCTAATAAACGGTACTACATTATTCTTATTCTCCAGTCTTAAAAATGAACCTAATGCATCGTGTTAGTTAATGTCAGTGTTGCAACCTCGACTTTACTGGTCTGCTGAAGTGAAGTCAGAAATCTTCCTCAGATTATTAATTGCAATGTTACTGAGATTTGAAAGACCTGAGATGCTCAGTTGTGTCGTTTTTAGAACATAATTTTGTTTAGCGACGCATCTACGGAAAATACGCGACGCGACGTATCTTCGGCGTGTTGCAATTCTTTTTAAGTCCCGTAATTTTCGACTGATGTATCCGGAGCGATGCGGAACTCAGGGACTGTAGAGGTTTGCGTGTCGTGTTCGAGATGCTGCAGACTGCACGCGTGACGCGGCACGCATCGCCGGCTACGTAACGCACGCGTCGCGTCATATCTAGGTCAGGGGCGGGTCGTACACCCCCCACTCCCCCGTGACCCACCACAGGGCGTGGGGGAGGGAGCCCGCGAGCTTGTCGCGACACTCCCGGAAGTCGCGCGAAATGACCCTCTGCCAGCCATCCTTCTTACCTTCGCCTTGAATTACTTACCTATACCAAGCGGGCGGCGGCGGCTCGACGGCAGCGTAAAGTTACCAGAAAGATGGACATCCACTTTGTATTTGCTAGATACTGTAGAGCCGCGTGCCAATGTTACACCAAATACTAGTTTTTTATTCACCTTTGCAGATCTTTTCAAATTAATTTTTAACACCAAATTACACGTTGAATAAATCCATATCAAATGTATTTACAGAGGATTCATTACACACACATACAATTCCGCACCACCCCACTCTTATTAAACACCTCCCTAGTCTCTACTCTCTACTATGAAAATCAAAACCCGAGCCCCAAGATTCACCCCTTTCCATATTTACAAACGTTGCTTATGGCTATTAATGATTAGCGCCTCGTCTGCTAAAACATTCTTTTTGTTGACGTTTAAACGTGTCTACACTTTAAGCAACGTTTATAAATAAAGGGGTTCATGGCAACTATCGCTATCTATGTAGGGAATATTTTATTAACCTGCGGACCTGGATAGTATATTGTTAAACACTTTTTGTTCTTTTTTAAGAGAAAGGAGAATAATTATAAATTTTATTGAAATGCTGATAACAAACAAAATGTTAAAATACATTTTCTTAATAGTTTTAAAAATTATTAAACAGCTGAGATAATGAAATGAGAATAAAGGTGAAATTATGAAAAATCAATCTCGAAACGCCATTTTTTTTGCACCAAGAGTTCTCAGCTACCTGCTACAAACAAATCGATTTAAGTCATTTATGTCGGTTGACTGAATAGTGCTTTTTGTACATTGTACAGGCTGGCCCAAACGGGCCAAAAGTTTGTTTCGAAAAGCTATAGGACCACTATAAACACAGTGGTCCAAAGCTTTTCGAAACACCGCCATGTATGTTCAGCGATTTTCTATAGTTTAGTTGTATTATTTTAGTTAAGGAGAAAATTATGCTCGAAGTAAATCATTTTTTTCGATTATAAGCTGGGTGATAGGCGGTTGTGTGCTTGTGTTGAAACCAAGTGGTTTTTGCCAGATACTGACGGCCGCGATCTGTAACAATATCCGAACGCACGCCAAATCTGAATTTCCAAACTAAGATTAGCGCTTTTCCAACCGTTTCTGCTAATATATCCGGGATCGGCATGACTTCCAGCCACCGTGTGACATGTCGTCTGAGCTTGCTTGGCTGTTAAAGTGAAAGTGATACTGGGCATATTAGGTCGATATGTACGTTACGTACAGCAAGCGTTCAAAAAGTGGAGTGGCCCTTTAAGAGTCGTATTGCTGTGAACTCGGTATGACTCGAACACTGTTTGTGCGGTGCGACTGTATGTCTTTAACGACACACACTGACGTATCGTCGCATACTCGCTTCGCACTACACGAAACTAAAATATATATTTCCGTCGCTTTTGTTTGACACGGTCACACTGGCCAGTTTATGGCATTGCTGAAATTCTAATCTAATATGAGTTGGTAGCATTAGGCGCCAAGCGTTGGACTGAGAAGCAGCTGGCTGAGACTCCGATCTCATAAGATGCAACACAGTTTCTTGCTTTTTATTTTATTTGGTTTGCAATTATTATAATATATAAAAAAGCTGTAAGTATTTGTGTTGTTATTTCAAGAAGATAAAAAGGCCTTACAAGCGATAACAAAAATAACATATTTATTCGTTACAATATTTTACATTTAGTTATCAAACCGCTACGATTATTTATGATAACTAATTCAGCCGCTGTCAGAAAAATCCGTCAATTTACTGATGTAGATACCGCGAGACTGGTCTCTTTTAGTTACTTTCATAGTATCATGTATTTTACTTTGGGGACGGGCTGCAGACATCGAGTATATTTTTATTCTGCAGAAATGAGCCATCAGAACCATATATAATCTCCGCAGGCGCGATTCTCTAAGGGAATTGTTTAAGGATATTAACATCATGACGGTACCTTGTCAATACATCTATGAAAACATCATGTACGTAAGAAAAAAATTACATCTTTACAGTAAAAGAGGTGATATACATAATTATATTTCTATAAATCGGGACCTATTAGTTCAACCAGGTTTCAGACTGGCTAAAGTACTCATCTTTTATGGGGTACTGTCTAAAATGTTATAATAAAATACCTCTTCACATACTTCAACTGAATGAGACGAAATTCAAATCCTTTGTCAAACGCACACTATGCAGGCAGGCATATTATAGGTAAGGGGATTACATAACTGATAAAAATGCCTGGCTTAATGCTGGTCCTGCTCCACACCACAACTAATTAATTGACACTTGAAATACTGTTGAAGCTGCTGAAGATTGTAAGAATATATTTGCGTTATATAAACTCAATCTCCTTTTTATTATAGAGATGGATTGCACAGATGTGAGTACTTTGTACTATAGAGCTACCATTTACCGGGTAATGTCATAGATTGACTTGAATGTGCCCTGGCGGCTGATAGTATGTCATGCTCACTCAAATGTCTCGCTGACGGTGGCGCGTGTGTCGGATCATTTAGCTCCCTTCAAAATGGTTGAGCTGAATGGTGCTGATCCATGCGTCATGTTCGTGAACGGGCGCCGTCAGTTGGGACTGGTCATCTCTTAGCTGCCACGGCTTATTTTAATAATTAATTTTTTGGATTGTTTTTAATTATGTTTTGCTGTGTGGCGGCATCTACACCGCCACATGCGAACTAACGCATCAATCCTGCATCGCGCAATCAGAGTTTACCGCGCAGATAGCATATATACAACTTCCCGACAACAATCATCGGGCAGTTGCCCACCAGATACGACATCCATCTGGTCGGAGGATCCTCCCTTTTCCAAGAGTATGAGTGAACTTTACACCCTGTTCCTCATATCTCTAAACTGGTGACCCCGACGTGATCCCGACGTGATGAACATCATCTCTAAAGCTGCACTCTGGACGCTTTTAACGTGTACGGATTTTGTACATCGTTCTCACTTATTGTGTCAACATTAATCGATGTAACTAATATATTTGTAACAACAATATTATTTAAAAGAGTGGCCATGGAGTTTCTTGCCCGTTCTTCTCCATAGGTACCTACTGAGCTTTGGAATGGGCAACTAGCTTCATGTTTCTGATTGACCGACTCCTTTACAATTCAAAAGTGCCTGTAAATGGTTTAATTGAAATAAATGATTTGAGTTTGAGTTGAGTTTGAGCCGAATAAGATATGAAATAATATGTCAAGAAACTTAGAAGCAACTGGTATTATTTGGACTCATGAAATGTTCAAAAACTATAATAAATTGATATATTTTACCATATTTATTAAGTTTTGATCATGAAATTTCAAACTAAATTTTAAAATTATGTAATGACAGTTCGTTAACATTTTATTTGGCTTTAGTGAATACAACAAATATTGAGATTAATTTTCTTTAAGAAAAGAAGATTGAAAATAAACCTTTTTTATCCTTAAATAATCATGGCGCAATAATCTATTCTCGTGCGAAACTTAAACGTTCTTGTTTATGCCTTTCTGTCAAAAAGGGTTTTTAGCTGTTCTTTGGTGATGCAACCCTTCAGCTTGGGAGGCACGGTGAACGGTTTATAATTACGTATTGAATAATTCTGCAAAACGTATCCTTGGTATGAAACCATTTGTTTCATATTCATTCACCATGTGACGTAGCTGCTTATTTAAGAGGTTAAATAAGCTTTCCACTTCGCGCTCCGACTAGCAAGGCTTCCATCTTTCTCACATCTCATAATCCACAGACTCACAGTTTTTCTCTAGAACAGAGAATAGAATACCAAGTCATCTTTAAACAAAATACTTTATATATGATAATTAAGAAAAAAATATTATAAGTAACATTATATTTATAACACTTTACTTATCATTGACTCATTTTGTGGTATACAATAAAGTGTATATAAATAAATAAATCTTTATAATTACATACTATTATTTTTCAGTTCTTTTATTTAAACCTCAAACTAATACTGCATCTTCTGAATTAATGGATTAACAATGCCTTTGATTTAGATGTATATTTAGTAAAATATGAAGTAAGTAAATATATACTCACATTCGGTCCGGTTTCATTAGACATTTGCTATGTATAAAATTCACTTTTACGCAGCGCAATATTTTTGCAAACGCTTCAATATTAATATTTGACTGCATTAAAAAAAAAAAAAAAACGCAACACCGCTAACACATTTTAACAATCGTCACTAACCAACAATGTTCAATTAGGTAACGAATTGCATCTACCTCACAGAAAAACGAAATTATTTACTCAGATTTCCTACTAACTTTTATTATTTATGTGAACAAGATGAATGAGACAAGCAACGAATGATTATCGAACTAGTAATTTCATTAAAATTTACAAAAACTATATATAAATGGACTTATTTGAAAATAATATCAAGTAAGAAACCGCAGATGAGATTCGAACTACGAACTGAGATTCGATTATTTCAGACATCAATCCACATGGTCTTAACATGATCTGACCAAGATTATGTCTGGACTTTAAAAGAGACTGTGACCTCTGAGTTTGTTTGGGACTCGACGCTCGACTCTCGCCGCGGACGGACGTGTTTGTGCGCTCTCCCGCTCCAGTGTTGTGTTTCGTATTTCTACTCGTCGCTACCACGTGACGTCATCGTAGTCGCCCCGACTACACCGATATAAAATCAAGAATCAATCATCAAGAAATTGATTTTGATTTTAATCAATTAAAAAGTGCCTTTTTCAAGGCAAATCTTATTTCTTCATCAGATTTTCGTGTGTAGCTTCACTAGGCCCCTTCTGGGTAAAACCACAGTTTCGTGGTCCTCGGTTGAAACCTTACGGTGTCAACGAAGCCGAGTGGGGTGTTGACCCAATTCACACCCGCCGAACCCCTTCAGGGCGAGGCAGTTAGTTGGACGGGTCCCAGATAACCGGCCTTGGGGGATCTCCTAGTCGGCTCTGGTGACAGTTTTGCTTTCCAGCTACTCACCTAGTGTCTTTAGGGTGTGTGTACACCCTTCGCGCTAGACTGGTCAGGGCCCCGTTCGCACAATAAGACTGGCGACGGGGATACAAGCTTAGGGCTCACCAATAGGTACACACCTCCCTGTCTGCACCCGGACCATAGATATATATACCTGACAGGGAGGGAACTCATCCCCGGGCCAATCCACCCGGGGAGTTAGGTTTAGGGTTAATAGGCTCTAAGTGGAAACTTAATTTCCACCATTCCCTCCCATAAATAGCCCCCCCTCCTCCGACCATGGGGGACGCCCTCCTCTTGGCGTTCCTCAAATAGGTCCTTTTTAAGGACCCCGACTTCGTCGCCAAGTATGGCGAAAAATTCGCTGCTCTGCAGCAGTCCGTCCCCGGTCCCTCTGACCTAGTAGGCACCGACAGCTCGGACATCGCTACGTTTAGCGATGCCCTCGAGCCCTCTCCGTCGCAACTTCCAGGTTGCTCGCCGCCGGCTGTCCACATGGACACCAGCGAGCCTTCTCCTCGCCCGACCTCGCCGTACGTAATCTCGAGCGACGACCAGAGCTCCTCCCCCTCTTCCGACGAAGGCGTCTTTAAGACGGTCGGCTCCAAAAAGAGGAGCCTCAAACCGAGTCCTGACACAAGGACAAAGAAGCCGGCTATCGAAGCCACCTCCGCTCCCGTGGCTCCATCCGCCACCGCCACCGCCCCCTCTCAGGCCGCCTCGGCCTCAACCTCTTCCCTCAGCCACAGTGCTGCCAAGGCCGCTGCCCAGCCTTCTGCGGCAAAGAAAATCGCCCCCCCTCCCCCTGTGTACATCCAGGACAAGGGGAAGTGGACAGACGTGTCCAAATGGTGCACCGACCTGCGTATAGGCTACACCAGCGCGAAATCTACCCAACAGGGTATTAAGGTAACCGTCCCGACGTCAAACGATTACAGAGAGCTCACAAAGACTCTCCGTCTTAGAGGTGTGTCCTTCCACACCTACGCCCTCCCCGAAGACCGTCAAGTCCGCGTCGTGATCCGTAGGATCCCGAAGGAGATACCCGCGGAAGATATAAAAGCCGACCTTCTGTCGCAAAACGTCCCCGTTGCGGAAGTCCACCGCATGCACCGCGCCCGAGGCAGGGTACCGTTCGACATGGTCCTCGTCGTCTGCCCCCCTACTGAGGGTCACCACCCTATCTTCAACGTCCGTTCAGTCTGCAACCTCACCGGCTTGCAGATCGAGAAGCCATTCAAGACCGGTGTCATAGGGCAGTGCCACCGTTGCCAACTTTATGGACATTCGCAGATGCACTGCCACGCGAAACCCAGGTGCGTCAAGTGCCTGGGCGATCACGGCACTGCTGACTGCAGTCGTCCTAAGGACCGCACCTTATGCACAGAGCCGCCTAGCTGTGTGCTATGCGGCGACTCAGGCCACCCGGCCAATTATCGTGGGTGCCCCAAGGCCCCTAAAACATCATCTCCCAAGCTGACGAAGCGTGCAGACGCCCGTCAGCAAAGGGAAAGCCCCCGCTACGCCCACGCGTGGCCTACCACACAGCATCAGGAGCGTCTCAGTCCTCAGAGGCCCTCGCCCTGGAACTACTTCTACCATCAGCAGGCTTTTCCAGCCTTAGCTCCTAGACCCGTTCCTGCGGCCATCCCTCCACTTATGGACCCCCGCATCCGCGTCAACGCGCCTCCAGGCATACCTGTGCCTCTAAACAAAGCCGCTCCGGCCGCGTCAGCTCCGCCCGCAGCCACCCGGGTGGTCGGTCAGAACCCGATGGACGCGTTCAATATCATATCCAGTACATTCACGGCCTTCCTTACCCCTCGTGCCAGGAAAATGGCTAGTGAAATTGTTGCCGCAAGAAATGCCGGCAACATTTTCATGATACAGAATATCTACAATGCGTACCCGGACATTACGCAAGCCCTGATGTCCTTTAACAACCAACCCAACCCTAATCATGGATAAAGGAATCCTCGCGCGAACCAAACCCCGATCCCTAAAGTTAGGTTATTTCAATGCCAATGGCATCCTGCGACAACGCGCTGAAATCAGCGAGTTCCTCCGCGACCACCACATCGACATCCTCCTTGTTCAGGAAACGTTCCTTAAACCGAGTTACCGAAATCCGTCAATTGCAAACTATCGTACAGTTCGCAATGACAGGACGCGTTGCCATAAGGGCGGTACCCTTATCTATTACAAAAAGGAGCTATACTGCATTCCCATAGACCCTCCCACACTCTCACGATTAGAAGTGTCTTGCTGCCGGCTTGGCATGACAGGTCATCAACCGATCACCATAGTTTCGGCCTACCTCCCCCCCATTAATACTTCGGAGAACTTCCAACTCCTTACTGAAGATCTTTCTGTCCTTTTTAGCCTGAGTGACTCCGTTATCATAGCGGGTGATCTCAACGCCAAACATCCCTCCTGGAATAGCACCAGGACCTCTTCCAGAGGGAGACACTTGTTCAACCTCTCCTCCTCTCAGAATTTCGATGTCATCGCGCCGATGACTCCCACTCATTTTCCCCCCGACCCCAATCACACCGCCGATGTACTCGACGTGGCGCTCCTACAGAACGTCAACCTACGGTTGGACTCTATAGAAGTGGTACAAGAGCTCGCTTCCGATCACCGTCCAGTAGTCATGAAACTGGTCCCCCGCATAGGTCTGCCCGATTCCACCTAACCCCTTCCCAACAAAGTGGTAACGGACTGGAGGAGAGTAAGCGATCGCTTAAAATCCACCACGTCCCCCCACTTGGACCCAATCCCCGATCATTTTGACTCTATCGCTGACACGACGGCCGCGATCGACTCATTCACAGCTCACGTACAATCAGTCCTGAACGATTGTTCAAGGGAAATTCCAGCGACGGATGACCGTCGCTGGAAGTTGCCGGACGATGTACGCGAACTGTTGAATGAGAAGAACGCGGCTGTCCGTGCCTACAGCAACTTCCCCTGCGACGCGAACAAAGCCCATATGCGTTACTTACAGCGTACTGTAAGAACACGCATAGAGGAGCTGCGTACCGCCGGCTGGGACAAGATGTTGAGCGAACTAGAGCCCACCCACCTAGCCTTCTGGCAACTCCAGAGGAAGCTCAGATCCGGAGAAATAGTCTCCATGCCCCCCCTGATCCGTCCCGATAAGACCATCGCCTTCGATGATGTCGACAAGGCTGAGCTTCTAGCCGACACTCTAGAAGTCCAATGCTCGCCTAGCTCTCAACCAGTAGACCAAGCTCACCTCTCTGAGGTCGACGCTGAAGTCGAACATAGAGCCTCCGTCCCTCCCGTCGAAGACCCAGAGTATCCACTGCCCCCAGTCACGCCCGACGAAGTGCACGACCTCATCAAAGGTCTTAAGGCTCGTAAAGCCCCCGGCTCAGATGGAATCACCAACAGGGTATTCCAACTTTTCCCTGCCCACCTGATAATGCTACTGACCACCATCTTCAATGGTGCTCTGAGCAACAACATCTTCCCACAGGCATTCAAAGAAGCCACCGTCATCGGTATCCCGAAGCTCGGCAAGCCAAAGTCAGAGCCTAGTAGTTACCGCCCCATCAGTCTGCTCAATGTCCTCGGCAAAATCTATGAGAGGCTTATTTATAAGCGCCTCAGAGACTACGCCGAGACAAAGGGCCTCATCCCCAACGAACAGTTTGGTTTTAGAACCCAACACTCGTGCGTACAACAGGTCCACCGTATAGTCGAACACATCAACTTCGGTTTCCAACGAGGTTTGATGACCGGTGCTGTTTTCTTCGACATAGCGAAAGCGTTCGACAAAGTCTGGCACAACGGCTTATTATATAAGCTGTACCAACTCGGTGTGCCAGATCGTCTCGTGCTCATCTTACGGGACTTTTTGTCGAATCGCACCTTCCATTATCGCATCGAAGGAGCGCTATCCTCCCCCCACCCTATTCGCGCAGGAGTCCCTCAGGGCTCTGTGATCTCTCCCCTAGCATTCACGCTATTCACCAGCGATATGCCCAAGTGCAGCAAGGCACAGCTGGCTCTGTTCGCAGACGACACGGCCATTTACTACACCGGCCGCGATCCAGACTCGATATCTCGCATTCTCCAAACCCAAGTCAACAAGCTTGGCGCCTGGTTTAGGAAATGGAGAATCGAAGTAAATCCCGACAAAAGTCAAGCGGTTCTATTCTCGAAGCCGCGTCATACCCCCTGCCCCCCTCGACCGATCACCATGTTCGGCAAGCCGATCCCTTGGGAGAAGCGAGCCAAATACCTGGGTGTCGTACTAGACGAACACCTCTCTTTTTCAGAGCACATTAAGGCGGCTCGTTCGCGCGCCGCCTTCGCTCTAGGTAGACTTCACTTTGTCCTCAATGCACGTAGCAAATTGTCACTTAAGTGCAAAATGCGTATCTACACAGCGTGCATCCGCCCGATCATGACATATGCCAGTGCAGTCTTTGCACACGCCAAGCCCGTTCGCTTCAATAGAAAGCAGACCCTCCAGAACAAGTTCCTCCGTAGGATAACAGGCTCCCCCTGGTACGTTCGCAACGAGATCCTTCACGTTGACCTAAAGATTCCCACTATCCGCCAGTTCATGAAACGCATTTCAAAGCGTTTCTTCGAGACCGCCGCGAATCACCGCAACCCTCTGGTTGTGAAAGCCGCTAGTTATATTCCCTCCTCCATTAGTCATGTCCGCCGTCCCAAGCATGTCCTCACCGATCCCGATGACCACATAACTCTCATTCAGGAGAGCAGTAGGGCCACCAGTACAGTGCACAAACACAGACCGACATTCCGACCTCGCCGCCGAGGTTCCTCGCGAAGATCCCGACGTAATTGTCCCCCCCGACCCTTGCTC
The DNA here is from genome assembly GCA_963555695.1 of Dasypolia templi. Taxonomy (NCBI): domain Eukaryota; kingdom Metazoa; phylum Arthropoda; class Insecta; order Lepidoptera; family Noctuidae; genus Dasypolia; species Dasypolia templi. The sequence continues at coordinate 33,425,020 of OY743141.1, forward strand.
GACGAAGTGCCAGCCCGCGCCGTAGCTGAGCCTGTAGCTTTAAATTCTCCGATTAATAATAATCAACTAAACTTGATCCAGCCTGTCCCATCTTGCTGTCCTCCCGTCAGCGACGCCCTAAGCCGAGGTCCGTACCCCACAGGGGGTGCCCTTAGCGAGCGTTCGCTTAATAATATAAGTAGTTTTACGCCCCTGGCTGGAGGCTTTGAGTCCGCTTAAGGCAGCCACAGGATAGTCCGGTTAAGTAGTCACGACCTCTCAAGGTCAACTACGAGATGCCATACACAAAAAAAAAAAAAATGAGTTTGTTTCGGCTTTTCTTCTCAGAGTAGTCAGATAGGAAACGCCGACCTCATCTAGTTAAAAAAAAAATGTTTGATGTGTAAAAGTGTTTGTACAAACCCGCTTACAGAAATAAAAATCATTTATCATTTATGAACCCACGGCCGGCCATAATGGCTCCTACCCAAGCACGGTAACAACTACGCTAGCTTGACATATGTTAAGTTGGTTGAAATTATGAACTACTATCAATTACAGACATACTGAGTGTGTGCGCTCACTATAGTATAGAAACAACTTATAGAAGTAGTTCCCTTGAACCGCTCGATAGGGGCGCCCCCACGGATCTCCGTCGAGAGTCTCCAACATCTCCTCCCCGGCTCTCGTCCCTGCCTCGCCGATGGCCAGCCACAAAGTCTCCTTTGCCGCGCGGTACACCTCATACAGCGCGGCTTCTTCGTCTGGGGCACCGCTGCACCTAAACCAGGCGCGGGGTGAATCGAAAGTGCCTAATGGTGCAGACACATGTCGACTAATCTTCTTACGTTGACACTAATAGCATGTTCTGACCACTTCCTGCAGTCTTTCCGTATGCCGCCGGTCAAACGAATATTTCCGCTAGCAGCTCGGTGGTCGCGGCTGGGCCTGGGTGGCTTGAGGAGTGGAGACTTGTAGATATCTGCTGCCGGATTGCTTTCGTCACAAAAGGCCTGGGTACTGCTGTACTGACATCACAAAATATGGGTTTTTTACTCCCAGGGCAGTCCGTCTTTTGTAAACGAAGAGATGTGTCCCCTGCTAGGTACTGAGGCAGATCTTGGTCATTGTCTTGGGCTGTACTGAGGCCTGTGTGTGTGTGTGTGCGTATCTATAGTATAGAAACAACTTATAGAAGAAGGTCGTAAGTGAAACCGAAGCGTCAATCTATTGCTTTGTGTGATTGCTTATGGACTTATGAGCGCAACTGTACCTTGTCTGAGTGCCCTTACTTACGTCCTTGGGTGAGAAAAAGTTGCTTATGGCTTGAACACTCTTGTCTAGTGTTTAGGTTCCGCTCTCCGCGATTCGATAACCTTACGCACTTAGACACATTAATCATCATGCCAAAGTCTCGGAGCCTGGTGAATACCTGGCGAAGGTGGTCTCGTGTTGCTTTTCGTCTCCGCTATAAATAAAAAGTCGTCTAAATAGCTATAGACGAAGTCAAGTCCACGCAACATTTCGTCAATCGTTGGAAAGTTTGGCCTGCGTTGCGCAGCCGATGTCATAAATGGGAATTACATAGCGAGGAGCGGGTGTGTGATGTCCTCCTTTCACACCAGTATCTGATTGTAGACTTTTACTTAATCTATTGTACTATTATAAACGCTACCGCTACAGATATTGTGTGTAAAACAATGTATGTGTCGAATTGGGTATATTTCTGAAACGGTATGGGAGTTGAGTTTCCTGTTATCGCCGCATGGGCTCCACTCGTTGACCTTCATAATGCGAGGTGCAATGGGGATGACCTTGGACTGTCTGAAGGCCTAGCGGTGCCGTTAGCCAGCATTGCCAATATTGTAAAAATAAAATAACAACATAAAGCCTATTCCAATCTACACTATAACATAAAACAAACAACAGTATTTTATGATTTATCGAGCGTTGTGTACTTGCGGCTTACCTAATTTTAGGGAATTCCCTCGATAGCATGTGATAGTAACGTATATCAACTGAAAGCACTTTGACTGAGTGGATGTTTCTCGCGTTGCATGCCCGTGTCGCTGGTGCTGTTAGTGAAGTTTTATTGTCTATTAAGGTTTGGTTTTTACAGTCCACTATCAAATTGTAATGACACAAAAAATATACAGTAGTAGTCCCGTTCGCCGCCGTTAGGTGGCAGCTCTATAGTGCTCGGCGCTCTTGTAGCATTTTTTTTATTTTTTTTACACGCTAAGGTCAATCCCTGTGTCGTGCCAAACTGGGTTTTCGTGTTGCGGTCAGTTATATGGAGCCAACCAGGGGTGGCAGTGCAATCGTCTGTTGCCATTTCTGATGAGTGCCCGCGGTGTTTTCCGACTTCTTGTAGTCGCATGGTTTCTGACAGTTGCGCTTTTTCGATCCGAACATATTGGTACCAGCAGATGGCATGGGTCCAGCCGGTTACTCGATGTTGATCGGGTTGAACTTCGCGATGATGACCGGCGGCGCTGTTTTTTCGGATTTTCCCTGCGGCGTGGCTAGCGGGTGTGCGTCCAGCTTGATAGCTCGTCGGTCTACAATCCGTTTTAGTTCGGCAAACTCGCGAGTGGTGCTCCTGCTGGGTCCTGGTACTCTGGCGGGCACAGCAGTAGCCTCGACGACTGGCATAGCCGATATCTCCTGGATACGCTCGGCGAGTTCTGCTAGCTGTTCCAGTGTTAGGGAGGGCTGGGATGCCACCATGGTCTTATGTTGTGTGGGAGGCGATTACTCCAAATAGTCTGAAAGAACTCCTCTGGTACACTCGGCTACCAGTTCCTCGGCAACCAGTTCCTCATGGATGAGTAGCTGACGGGCTATCTCCTCATGTTATGCGGTGAGTAGCTTGATCAGCTCGCTCTTAATTTTACCATAACCATTATTATTTGGGGATAACTTTATTTAACTTTATTATATTTACACAGATTTTTCTATATTAGTGTGAACCCTAAATGTGGATCGTCCGGTGAGAAAGGTGGCAATTTATATTCAACATTCGTAAATATTCGGCCAATTTTCGTTCTGTATTAATGGAATCGCGCATTTTTAGGGCGCCTTGTGGTTACGCCTTGTTGTTAGGTCGCGGTCTTTGCCAAATTGTTCTGAACGGGGTTATCGGGGTTTTGCTAAGACAGTTCTTTATTGTTCCACACACTACACACCACAAAGTCCTTAGCGAAAGGAAGAAAGAGAAGCACAGATTATAGCCAATAGCCCAAGCGACTTAAGCAAGCTGATAATATTCACGTAACGTTATTATCTCATAAATAACAGAAAAGGGATAAAACCATTTAACTGATTATCCTTAAAGATAAATTGGCTAATTGGTAACTAATTACAAACAGAAAAAGTAAATAAAATTATGAAATTAAAATTGTTTTCATGTTTAAATCTCTAGGTATATCTAAAAATAATCTAAAGTGTTTTATGATACTTATCGTAGGCTCGCCCCCTATTACATGGGACTAAAAAACATAACTGGCGAAATGTGGGTGTACTATAGGTACACCTCTGCCCAACCCTTCGGGGAAACAAGGCGTGATTTTATCATAAAATTTGACATATTGGATCAGAATTCAGAAGTCTGTGCATAAGATCGTTTTGATCTCTTGCTGAGGTCCATGAAGTACTTTTTATACTGCTGGCCACTCGTAGAAGGAAGATCATTGACAGCCGGTGGCGGGTGTTGTCGTGGCCGTAGTGGATGGTATAGTATATGCTATACTTACACCATTAGTCATCGTTCATTCATCTTAAATAAAACCTTAATTTTTTTTCTTTTTACCTTTTAGTCTATGAAGATTACTTTTTGGTTTTTAGAACTTGAATTATTTTTATCAATAGGTTAAGCTGAAATATTGTATTTTCTATATATTATAATTATGATTGTTAAATGAATTTCGACATCTAAAATAATTAACAAGGACACGCTCAGACTCGACCGTGGAGGTTTTAATACATCTTGGCTGAACACTCAGGCTGGTTTTATGACTGGCAGATGAGATATCAGAATGAAGGAAAACATAATTTTGATACTTCAAAAAATGACGTCAACAATAAAATCTGGAAGAGGAATATTTTGCCTATTTAAGAAAGGGCTGAAGCATCTGAAAAGAATTCAGCGTCTGGGCCTTGTCAAAAAAACCTCTCTGGGGGAATTCTACGTCTGCACTCTGCAGTGAAACCATCTGCCTGGAGAATCTACGTCAAGGTTTTGCTGTAAAACCAACTGCTTGGAGACTCTACGTCGAGCTTTGTCGAAGGATACGGGCACTCTGAAGTGTCCCATCGACTTCTGAAGACCCTCTTCCTTCACCTCCTCCTCTTCTTCCCTTCCCTTCACAGAGCCGATTACGCCCACGAAGCCAACCTACGAAGATCCTTCATCCTCCTCCTCCGGGCGAACTTTCCAGCTGTTCATCTTCAAGCCTTCTATATAAACTTCAGTGTCGTGTGAACCGTGTTTATTGTTTTTATAGTACCACCTGCATTTTCTATCTCATCCATTAAACTATCTGTACCAAGTCTACTTTCATCCTTTTATGTATTTAGGATTTTAGTCGTTTTGTTACAACGGCTCAATTTTTTTTTCACTTTCGTTCAGCAAGTGGCTGTATTTAGTGACCATTCGAGAATGTGATCGCTGGACTTGCTTCCAATATAACACCAATCTTATAACTAACTTTTCGTATGCAGATAATGCGTGGAATATTACGGTAGAATATTAAAGTAGTTAAATGTTTCAATAAAGAGAAATTAAAACAAAAACAATTCAATTTAATAATGTTAGTTTAAGTATTTAGAAAGTATACTGAATTGAAAATAAAAATAATACTCTTTAAATACCTTCTAATGAAAAACACGTGTCACGTTTTACGCTAATTAGCGCTTGTTAATTTCACTAATGTTGACTAATTCGATGCATTCATTTCCGATGCGCAAAAATAAATGTAGCAAATAACTGATTGCAATTCCTTTTATACCCTCAAGTAGAATGACTAATAGGAAGTAATTAGGCGAGCTATCATGGCATAATTCATTCATGGTGGTTGGAGCCCCATGACCTACTCAGAGACCACCGTGCGGTATACCGACTGGCTGCCCAGCGGGCGCCGGTCGAGTATTAAGTGAATAGTCCTGCGCATCATAATCCTGACGTGCAGCGTGCTTTACAGTGTACGGTGGATACTTAGCTGGCGACACTGCGCTCATATCTTAGAGCCAACTATTGTCGGCACTACGTACCACGTCGTTGGTGATAAGAGCCGGGCGGGGATCGGGGGCGCGAGGTGGGGGCGCGTCCGGAGCTAGGCACCGATAAACGACCCTCGCGTCGGGTTATGACTCTCCAGATTACCGGCAGCAGCTTTATCTCGTGGCGTGAACGAGCGCCGTCTTGTGCCACCATGTGAAGCCGAGCGCCACCAGCGACCACTGCTCTCCTGTGTCATCAATTACATTTGTATAATTTTATCAACCTTGACAACTGAACAAATTGCAGTGGAGGGTAATTTCACACTTTATAATAATAGTACGCAAAAATGCTTACTTACTGGTTGTGTCAATTGAATCACGATCGGCCTGCGCGCAATGATCGCGTCAGCAGCCGCCATGGAAGCAAATGGTCTAGCGGAGTAAGAGCGGCCATCGACAGTTTTTTTTTCCGCTTTAAAATTAGCGAGAGTATTATACCTGCATTTACTGCACACAGTGCTAATTCAACCGAATTCAGAGTAACTTGCCAAAATTGCTAAAATGCTGACACATAATAATTAGCTGGACGTAGTATTTAATCATGAGCACACTTAATTCGCTACGGCGTAGCACTCACCATCTGCTCTGGGGTAATCTCACCATTGTACTATCACGTAGCACTAATGATGTGCTACGACGTAGCAATAAGGCCTTTATTGCTACGTCGAACGTTCAAATTCTAAAATATATATTTAAATTGATTGTATTTCGACAGATTGAGAATGAGGTTAGAATGCAAACTTAAAAATACGGGACTTGCCGCTCTTGCTTGTTCTACGGCGTAGAAATAATATTCCGAAATACCACTATGGCGTCGCAAACATCATTCTCCGCGGAAATTTATTATACGGCGTAGTATCCATGATAATCTACGGCATATTTCTCATGAGCTACAACGACGTAGCACTTATCATGTTCTTCAGCAAAGTGGTCATGATGTCCTAGAAGATGTCTTAGTAGAATTCTTCAAGTACTGTGGTGTAGTTTTCCTGATTTTCCTCGGCGTAGTAATTACAAATATTGTACGAAGTAGTATAATAGGTATTCACCAATGAAATTGCCGCTTAGTACACAGAAAGTCAAATATTTTTTATTTCTATCAATCAAAATATGCACATAATTATGCTATCGATGCATCTCTGCCAGCGAAATGGTAATTTTTCAATGCTCTTCGTGAAGAAGTCAGGTGTACGGGAGCTAACAAACACTTCAAAAGTATTTTCTACTGCCATACTGTGGCATACCGCATAACAATAAGCTGTTGACTACATCGTGTCACCTGCCTACCAATATCGGCGGACGATATCTGTGAAACAAAAATTAAGTAAGAACGGCCATTGCTGTGCGTCAATCTTTTTTTATGGTGGGTTCAGACCAAATTAGCGAATATTCTATCCCCACTACACCACATTCTTTTTACATTATAGCATTCTTTCGTTGTTCCATCTTGTTTACGAAGAATCTATGGAATGTTCTAAATATCTTATTTAATTATGGATTGGTCTCGAGAAAAATGTCTATAAACTGTAACACACTTATGATATAAGCCTACCATAATTTCAGATATCTGTGCAATCCTAGATACGAACATTATAAAACACAAGCCACAAGCAAGGTGCTTGGCAAGAAATAGCAAAACCTGCATAAACGTAGTGACGAAGAAGCCAGAAAAAAGATGGACTCTCTTCCTACCATTGTACCAGTCCAGTCTCTTTCTTATTATTAAATTTGTCACCCACCAACGTCTCTCCCTTCTGGTTATTAAATTCGTCACCCACCCACGTCTCCTCCTTCTATTAATTAAATTTATCAACCACCGACGTCTCTCCCTTCTGGTTATTAAATTCGTCATCCACTTACGTCTCCTCCTTCTATTAATTAAATTTGTCATCCACCAAAGTCTCTTCCGTCTATTAATTAACTTCGTCACCCACCCACGTCTCTTCCTTCTATTCTTTTACATATCTAAATATGTTCTCCTTTCCTGTTCTCTTTTACATATCTAAATATGTTCCTCTTTCTTCTTGGGGAAGTACCCGTAAGGGGCGGTGGCCATATTGGTTGGTGTCGGTGGTCTCGCTTTCTCACGTGCAGCTGCAGTGAGCGGAACGTTGCTGTTGACATTTGGTGAGTCAAGATCAAGATTTTAATAAACACGAAAAAGTCCTGCGCCTGCCGAGACTCGAACCACCGACGGCGCGCACCGAGGCAACGCTGTCTGTGTCGGAGCCATATTGACATTACGTCATCACAGCAAAATACTTTCCTACTTTCTGACACGCTGCTACGGGGCTCGCGTGCATCGGCTACGGGCAAGAACCGCTACGAGCGCTACGAATACTCGTACTTTATCTGCTACGAGTTGCCTGCGGAGCTGTGCTACGCGGGACTTCTGTTAGTTGCTTGTTGGTGTTTAGGATATTGAAATACTATAAGACAAATATTCTCACTTAAGAATGCCTAAATTAAATAGAACGCCTCCCCCTACTCCTACTATAGAAGTACAACGTGCGACATCAAATCCAAACATCACGGCTCCATCGAGTGAGTGTGAGTTTATCAACACACAACAAAGATCTACAAAGCGCCCGTGTTTGGATTTTAGTCCCACAAGCGAACTTGAGGATTTTAAAGAGGAAATTCGAGCAATGCTTACACAAACAGGAAAAATGCTTACACGAACACAAATCAGGAAACTGTTTTGCAAAATTTTATGTCTAAAATTTCGCTGGAGTTGGTAGAATTAAAAGCACAAAATGATGAGCTACAGAACATAAAGACGGAGATTGAGGTTTCTGCTCAGTTAATGAATTCCAAATATGAGGAGATCAAAACTAGTGTGGGAAGGCTGGAAAGTGAACGCTCAGAGCAACGCAAATATATAGACCAGCTAGAAAAACAAATAAAAGATTTTCAAGGAAATCATAGGTCTGCCGTAATCGAGCTGCGTAATATCTCCCCAAAGCCAAATGAAAACGAAAGTGACTTAACGGAAATAGTCGTGCGTGTGTGTGGATCACTGGGAGTGCAGGTAAAACCGGAAGAGATTCGGGACATTTACCGTGTGCAGAGTAGCCAAGGCCCTTCTAAGCAAATTATTGCAGAATTTCATTCAGTTACTCTGAAAAATACAGTGCTTCGCGCAGTGCGTGATTTTAACAAAGTAAAGCCACTCTCCGAAAAATTAAATAGTGAACATTCTGGCTTGAATGGTGAATGCACCCCTATATACGTTGCTGATCGTCTTCCAGCAACTGCCAGAAAACTTTTCTTTGAGGCACGTAAATTTGCGAAAAGTAATGGATGCCAATACTGCTGGACGGCAAATGGAAGAATTTTTATTCGAAAGAGAGAAGGCGATAAACCGGTACTTATAATCTCTGAATCCAGCTTACAAAACTTACTGCATGATAAGTAATATGTCAACTATTCGCGTGTCATTTGCCTCTATAATATTAAGTAAGCATAATCCTATTTGTTATTTTTTAAACTTTTTTATCTTCTCTGCACAGTTACATTCATACACTTACAAAAACCAAATACATAACACTACTATAAAATGCACCAATAAACTATACAACACACTCACGTGCATTCAAAACACTCACATGTCACAAAGTTTATTAATTGTAGGAAAATGTTGTTATCATACGATACAATATGGTGTGGGAAGACATTATCGAACATATTGCTTATCCCGGGTTATTTTAGGGATTAATAATGAGCAGGTCTGTAATGCCCTAAAGCTAAATATGAGACTTAACGTAAAATCTGTAAGTGCACGCAAAAATAAATAAAAATGAACATCGTAAATGACGTAATAAATAACTTGGAAACATATGGGTCCCACGAATCCTTTAGTAGTCCCCCTGACAAATGTCTTCAGATTTTGGGAAACCCCAATAAAACAACAAATGTGCTGCATCTAAATATTCGCAGTATTGGTAAGAACTTTAATAGCGTCCTTGTGTTATTATCTGCCTTAAAAATCAAGTGTGATGTGATAATTTTCTCGGAATGTTGGCTGAAAAAAAATACCCGCATTCCATTTCTGCAGGGATATTCAGCCAATTCTTCTACAATCAGCCTAAATAAAAACGATGGTCTAGTTATCTACGTTCTTTCAGATTTACAGCATAACATTGTGGAGCCCGAGTTTGCTGATGCAAACTGCCTAATCTGCAAACTCACTGACATTGTAATTATTGCTGTATACAGACCGCCATCCTTTCGCAGAATAGACAACTTTCTGAACAGTCTCAATACTGTACTAGCATCGGTATCCTCTCATAAAAACATATTTCTGGTGGGAGACATGAATATTAACATTAGCTCAACTAGTAATGATCCAAATGTTAACGAATACTTGAATTTGACGGCATCACACGGACTCTTACCTGCCTATACTCTACCCACTAGAGAAAAAAATTGCCTTGATCATGTCATGATTAAAGTCTTGAAATCTGTAGTATCATTTATTCTGGACTCTCACATTACCGATCATGCCCCAGTACTCGTTTGTATTAAAGACGTAGCAAAACAACAAACGACCAAAAATATCTCGAAAGTAGATCTACTTAGAGTTGTTACTGAGATTGCAAAAACCGATTTCAGTCCCGTCTTGTCTACTAGCAATCCAAATTGGGCTACTGAATTTCTTGTTAATACAATCGTTTCTATTATCCAAAAAAATACCGTCACTAGGTGCATTCTTGCTAGGTTGAGAATAATCAAGCCCTGGGTCACTCCAGGACTACTAAGATGCATTAGAAATAGGGACAACATGCATAGAGAACACAAAAATACACCGGACAATTACCCTTTAAAATTAAACTAAATACAGCTAAAACACAATCACGAAAAAAGTGAATTGGTGAAGGCTAAAAATAATCCTAAAAAGACCTGGAACGTTATAAACACCATAATTAATAATAAAAAATCTAGATCATCTCCTATGGAGTTATCTCTGAATAATTTAGACTGCAAATCTTCATTAAACATGGCCAATAATTATTTTGCTAATATTGGCAAGTAGTTTTCAGCTAAGCTCACAAATGTTAGTACGTTACATGAGTCATTTGTCAGGGACGACGCTCAGGTGAATTCAATTGTTCTTCTCCCTCCGGATCACGCGGGAGTTGATAATATTATTATAGAGAGTAGTAGAGTCTTCGTTCCGATTCTGTACCGGGTTGGGATGGAATCAGTTCACAGCTTTTAAAAATGAGCAGAAAGACTCTTGTGCCCCTCGTTGCTCACATATGTGGTCTTTGTATCTCTGAGGGTGTATTCCCTAAAGTATTAAAGAGAGCGGTCGTTCACCCTATTCACAAGGGAGGAGACAGAGGCAGTGTCAACAATTACAGACCAATTTCAGTTCTTCCGGCATTGTCGAAGGTTCTTGAGAGGGTTCTGAACAGTCGTCTCGTGTCTTTCCTGGAAAATCACAATGTTCTCTCGAACAATCAATTTGGTTTTCGTAGGGGGAAGTCATGTGAGGATGCTATCTCTGCCCTTATTGACGAAGTAGTTGTGACTCTTGATAAAAAGTCTAAGTGCCTGGGAATTTTCTTAGACTTATCTAAGGCATTTGACACCGTCTCTGACCCTATCCTACTCGGAAAATTAGAGAAAATTGGAATTAGAGGCCCAGCACTTGCTATCTTTGCAAGCTATCTGTCTGAGCGCTCGCAGTGTGTTAAAGTCACCACATATGTCAGTGATGAGTGTGGTTTGTCCTTCGGAGTGCCGCAAGGTTCCATCTTGGGCCCTACACTTTTCTTAGTATATGTAAACAATCTATGTGATTTAGTACTCCCAAATTGTTCCATTTACTCATATGCGAATGATACGGCCCTTGTGGTACATGCTGAAAATTGGAATGAAGCCCAAGAGAGAGCAGAATCCGTTCTTGGTATTGTTATGTCTTGGTTATCAGCGAATAGTCTTACCTTAAATGTGGATAAAACCAACTTTATCACTTTCTCCCTCAAATCTTCTTCGCAACCTGCCATTACAGTATCAGTTAAAGTACATACTAATTGTAATGTTTACCTACACCAATGCTCCTGCCTTTCCTTGACAAGAAAAACTAGTGTGAAATACCTTGGCGTACTAATAGATAACCTCATATCCTGGAATGCTCAGGTTCGGGCATTGTCTGGCAGAGTTAGAAAACTAATTACCGTGTTCAAAAGCTTGCGGTACAGTGCTGACGCAGATACCTTACGTATGGTTTATTTCTCACTTTGCCAGTCAATATTAACTTATGGCATAACAGTCTGGGGTGGTGCCTCAAAGACAAGTATGATACAGCTGGAGAGGGCGCAGAGAGCTGTTCTCAAGGTCATGACCTACAAACACTATCGTTATAGTACGGCTCTTCTGTATAAAGAATGTCAGGTCTTGAGCGTGAGGCAGCTCTTTGTGCTAAACTGTACGTTGTGCAGACATGCTTGTTTACAGCTGGATCTCAATCGCTTGACAAAACGTAGGACCACGGACGTATGCCCCATAGAGGCACAGAACAAAACTTGCACAACGTCATTTTAGAATCCTTGGTAGTCGTTTATACAATTTTGTAATTTTGGGAACAAAAAATTTAACCTCTACACGTTCAATAAATTTGACTGTAAAGGTAAGGTCCGTAAATGGATAATGACCCTTAGCTATGACGAGGTTGAAAAACTTGTCGATATGTAGATTTCACCCAAACAGTACTCCGTCCGACACATCCTCGTATACACACATATACCTACACAACACAACACAACTCTATGCAACACACAAACACACACACACACACACCACACACAACTCACACACCCACACGTACAACACTCAAATAATACACTATTGAAATGGGTTTTTATTTGTTTTATTTTAATTGTTTGTGTACAAAATCTTTATTTTCTCTCTATAGTACCTGCATTGTGAACTTCCGAACGTCTGTTGCTTTTTTTTTGTCTGATTGTTGTTAACTTGAGAGCCCTGTCACCCATAACACAAGTTTAATTTTAGCTTGGGTGTCAGAGGTTTATCACTCTGTATAAACCTACAATTTAGATGACAAATTTATCTTGTTATAAACCAAGTGGTAAATGTTTAATTGTAATTCTAGAAATAAAGATTTATTATTATCTCCTTTATTATATTTTACAAACTTATAAATTACATTTTTAAATATTTTTTAAAAAATCTGAAAAAAAAAAATAATAATTAAAAAACATTTAAAAATATAAAAAATAGTATCCCACCGGTATCGGGAACAGGGTCCAAGCTACCGGCGGTCAGGGCTCCAGAGAGAGGAACCTCCTGACAATGCGAGCCGTGTCCAGAAGTACCGCTTTCTGAATCACGCCCTTGATCCAGCTGCCCAACGAGAGCCTCCTCAGGTGTTTGTCGAGGCTCTTGGCTATTAAGCCATTGGCTGTCACGACTATCGGCACAATGATTGCTGAGTCCACATCCCACATGTCGACAACCTCGCGAGCCAAATCAAGATACTTGATTTCTTTATCTTTCTCGGCTTTCACGAGGTTACAGTCATGCGGGACCGTTATGTCAACAATCATTGTGCGCCGCTGTACTCGATCCACCACCACTATATCAGGCTTATTGGCAATAATAGTCCTGTCAGTGATGATGGATCGATCCCAGTACAATGTGATATTTCCATTTTCGAGAACTGGGTCGGGCACGTACCTGTAGTACGGCACTTCCGATTCCACAAGGCTGTATTTCAGAGCAAGTTGCTGATGGATAATCCTGGCTACAAGGTTGTGTCTATGCAAGTACTCTTCGTTAGCCAGACGAGAACAACCGGAGATAATGTGTCTTATTGATTCCCCCGGACGGTGACATGCCCGACAGATGTCAACCGTGCCGTCTTTCACAATAAATCTCCGGTAATTGTTCGTCATCATAACTTCGTCCATAATTGCACAGACAAAACCTTCGGTTTCTCCAAAGAGGTCACCGAAACGCAGCCAGGCTACGGACGCTAAAAGATCTACATCGGGTCCATGTAGGGCCCGGAAAAAGCGTCCGTGAAGCTCCTTACTCTGCCATACTTCCATGCGATCATTAGTGTCAAGCACTACAGGTTTGCGCCAGTTCTCTTTAGCCAAGGAGAGCGGGGTGAGGCCCTTGTCCACCGCGACCACATCACGATGCATCCCCACGTCGGCTTCTAGGAAATATTCCCTGAGACTGCATATCTCGCGATTGTGTAGGGTCTTAGCGTTTAAAAAGCCTCGACCACCACACTTTCGCGGGATATACAGTCTCATTACCGATGACCGTGGGTGATGCATTCGGTTTGCAGTCAGCAGTGTACGGACCCTCCTATCCAGGGCGTCGAGTTCGGTTTGAGTCCATTTGAGTATGCCGAAAGAGTACATCAAAACTGGCATGACCCAACCGTTAACGGCGCGTACCTTGTTTCCGCCTGACAGAAGACTATTTAACACTTTCTTCAGGCGGCCAAAGAAGCGCTCCTTCAACGATTGCTTCATGTCAGTACCATTGATGCCCAACGCTTCCGACATACCCAAATACTTATAGGTTTCGGATGCGGAGAGGGCTCTGACGTTTATGGAATCCGAGAGTTGGGTTCCCACGGATTCCACAATCTCCCCTCGCTTTACATGCATGACCACACATTTGTCCATACCAAATTCCATCCTGATGGCGCTACTGAAAGTTTCAGTTACTTTCAGTAGCTCCATTAGTTGCAAATTGTTGGAGGCAAAGATTTTTAGATCATCCATGTACAGAAGGTGAGATATAACCTGACCACCTCTCCTCAGCCGATAGCCTAGACCTGAATCCTCCAGCAGTGTGCTTAGAGGATTCAAGGCTAAGCAGAACCAAAGCGGGCTCAAACTATCGCCCTGAAATATGCCTCGCTCGATCCTTATCGGCTCGCTATTCCTCAGGATATTCCGACATCCTGGATAGCGAAGGACCGTCCTCCATCGCCCCATACATGACATCAAGAAGGTGCGCAGAGTTGCATCTACTTTATACAACTCCAGCACCCTCATGAGCCACGTATGTGGCACCGAGTCATAGGCCTTCTTGTAATCTATCCAACATGTCGACAGATCCTTTCGGGAACGACGAACCTGTTGGCTAATGGCCATATCAATGAGGAGTAGCTCCTTAGTACCGCGGGACCCGTTCCTACATCCATTTTGAGAGGCAGACATGATGAAGTTGGTGTCTATATGTTTGTTAATTTTAGCTCTCAAAATGGATGTAAGCACTTTATAGACCGTCGGTAAACACGTGATCGGCCTATAATTTTTGGGTTCCGCGGTGCTACCTGATTTATGGAGCAGGTAGGTAACTCCTGTTGTTAGGAACTGGGGTAGCGAACCAAACTCCAAAGCCGTCTGGTACTGAGCCGCCAAGCGAGCGTGCGATCTTGTGATCCATTTGATCCAAAAGTTCTGCAGTCCGTCTGGCCCTGGAGACTTCCAGTTAGGCAACGGACGGACTGCACGAGCTACATCTTGGGGGCAGATGGTAATAGCCCCCATTTCTGGTATTGGATTGCAGGCTCGCTCGACTTCCCGAGTCCAGTCACCTTCGGTGTGACTGACAGGCACCGACCAGATGCTGCGCCAGAAAGAACACATGGCATCATCATCTGGCAGGCACGTGTCAGCCACACCTTGGTTCGGTCGCTCCCAACCCCTATAAACCCACCTTTCATCGCTCTGGAAGGTGCGATTCTGAGTGTATCGCTCTACTCGCCGCTTATACCTACGAATACGGTTAGCCCATGCATACACTTTCTGCTTCAGGAAGTCGATGCGCTCTGTGACGCAGGACAGATAGTTCTGGGAGCTTATATCAGTCCCTGAGAACGCCCGCCTCACAAAGCGCATCACTCTTGGACGAGTATTGCCGTCTCTGAAGCAGATTAGTTTGCCGATGAGCGCTCTGGCCCCACCAATACGGTGTTCAATTCTGCACTGCCAGGCTGGTACGGTTGGTTTCGGTCGCGTAGCTCTAGAGTCATTGGGAAATTTGACGTGAGCTACACGACATGCCGCTACAGCCGCGCAGTACAGAATCGAATGAGTATCGGTGAGGTCTTCGCAATCATCAAAATAGTTTGATAACTGCGAATCCAGGAGCGCCACCAGCGCCCTATTTTTGTTATGCATGGGCAAACGAGGTAAGCGTGGTCTAAGTTCGGGCGACATGAACCGATATTCCCGAATCGCACACTCCAAAGCATTCCTCAATTCCTCATTGCACTGGGTACTTACATTTGTAGCCCTATCATCACTTCCTTCGTCAGCTTGATCAGTGTTGGACTGTGGTAGTACCACAACAGTCTGCGACGGGGGGGCGATGACACGGCTACTCTGCATTTCACTTCGCAGGTGATCAAGCACAGTGTCATCCAACATATGATTACGTTGGATGACCCGCACCTGATCCGACAGTCGTTGTGCCGAAACGTTGACAGCTGGCTCAAGCACCTGAAAAAGAGAGAGCATCCGAACACGGTACGCGGTTGTTATTATTATTATTATTATATGAATAATTAAATCTGACAATGGAACAGTGAGGGCCATATACGAGGTAAACTATTTCTTCGTGTATGACAATTAATATTCCAGCTAAAATAAAATCTATTGTAATTTAATGTAGGTATTAATAGTTTTGTAATAATATGTAAATGAAGGTTTACTTCATTCGCATAGTCTATGAGATATACAAACTATGTTTAGTACATAACTCTATGGACTAAACAATAGAACTGTTAATATGAAGATGACAGTCAAAATGACAACCGTGTAAAATATAGAAATAATTTAATAATTGTAAATAATAGCTTTAAATGTTGTTTCTCTTTTCAGGTAAGGTTTATGTTTGATTTTGTTCTATTTTACACAATGTTAATGTAAAATATTATAATTAATAAATGTCCACTCTTTTCAGAGCAACACAATTTAGTTTATTATTGCAATATAATATAGAAACATATTATAAAACAACATTTCTACAGCTGTTTTTAAACACAATGGAAAAATTTCAATTCGAGTTTGTTGTGAAACCCAGTGACGATCCAAAAACAAATATAATATGCATAACTTCGATTACCGATGCCGATAAACATACCTTTTCAATCCCGGAACAACTTCAACCTGTAAGATTGCACGATACAGTTATAAAAACTCAAGTTTTTCAAAAAGTAAAAGTAACGCTGCAAAGGAGACACGAGAAAAGACGAGTATGGATTTCCGTGACACCAGAAATAAAAAAGGTTTATGAAGATGAAGATGGAAACATGCAGTTTAAGGGATATTTGCTAGAGGAGATGATACCAGAAACACGCCAACAGGCTGCTGCTAATGAAATTTCAGAAGAGGTTTTCAATAGGCTTATGGAGAATTTTGCTGAAATGAAGAAGGATATGTCTAAATCTTATAATATAAGGAGTTTGTCAGAGAAGTTTGTTATAGACAAATTCACAAAAAAAACGTCAAATGTATCCCAATGGATGACAATTTTTGAAGCAGAATGTACTAGATTAGGAATAGATAATGATCTTAGTAAGATTGAAGTTTTTAGGTTGTTCTTGGAGGATGTTGACTGGTATAGTTCCATGCTTATAAAACATACAATAAATTCAGAATGTTCAGTATGGAAGAATAACTTTTGTGAAACATATGCGGACAAAGGATGGTCGCCAGTCAGGTATGCAATTTTATTCAAATATATACAGGGCTCATTGTTAGAATATGCTTTAAAAAAAGAAAGACTGTTGTTGGAGATAAATAAATCTATGGACAAAAACACTGTAATAGACCTGATTGCTACAGGTCTACCAAATTTCATAGTGGATAGAATTGATAGGAATAATTTAAAGGAAACTGAGGATTTATTTAATAACATCAGAGGTCTAGAACATTTAGTGAATAAATTTTTTTTTGAAAAAAATGTGGTAGGTTTTGGAAATAAAGTTAAAGAAAAAAAAGACCGATTACCGTGCCGAATCTGTGTAAAAGAAAATCAAGGAAACCGATATCATCCTGAAGCTTTATGTTGGTTCAAGAGTAAAAATAATGATGGACCAAAAAGAGACCAAATTAGGAGTGTAAATAATTCTCAATTAGAAATAGAATTAAATGAAGTAGATAAAAAAAACTAATAATTATACCATTAATCAACATTAAATTATTAATAAATGATACCTTAGAAATTATGGGAATTTACGATTCAGGTTCAAACGTGTCTTTGATAAATTCGAGATTATTGACTTTGAAAAATAACCCAATAAAAAATTATAAGAAAAATGCAAAATTAAGAACGATTAATGGTGTAAAAAAATCTATTGGAACCGTAACATTAAAGATAAAGATATTTAAAATCGAGAAGAATGTTAATGTTTTTGTGATAGATGAAGAGAATTTCGATTACGATTTCTTAATTGGATTGGATTGTATAGAAAAATTTCAACTAATTCAAAATGAAAAATTAGACATTTCACAAAACATCCATGATATAAAAAAGAATGATAATAAAGAGGAAATAACTACCAATAGTACAAAAATAATTCCTGGCTTTTCAGGTAGAAAGGTAGAAGAAAATTTTAATATTAAAAATACGTTGGATGTCTCGGAGGAAAATGATGAATATAAAATAAACTTTAATGAGCACATAGAAGTGTCAAATTTTAATATTGCGATTAATCATCTAGACCTTCAGAAACAGTCGGAGATAGATAAATTAATTTGTAAATATAGATCACTTTTTGCCAAGGATAAATATGATATAGGTACTGTTAATGGCTATGAAGCACATATTGACTTACTAATAGATAAATACTGTAGCAAAAGGCCTTATAGGTGCACTATTGATGATAAAAAAGAAATAGAAAAACAAATATCTAAATTATTAGAAAAAGAATTAATTGAAGAGTCATATAGTCCTTTTGCTGCCCCGGTAACATTGGCCTTTAAAAAAGAAGACGGCAGAAGATCAAGATTGTGTATAGATTTTCGCGATCTTAATAAAATTGTGGTTCCTCAATCACAACCTTTTCCATTAATCGAGGATTTAATGGTCAAAACAAGAAAATGTAAATTTTACTCAACACTGGATATAAATTCTGCATTCTGGTCGATCCCTATGAAAATAGAAGATAGAAAAAAAACTGCATTTGTTACTCAAGAGGGGCACTTTCAATGGACCTGTTTACCGTTTGGTTTAAAGACTTCTCCAGCGATTTTTCAGCGAGTATTAAGTAGCATTATAAGGAAACACGGACTATCTGATTTCACTGTGAATTACATAGATGACATAATGATATTTTCTGAAACGTTCGAAAAACATGTTAATCATTTATCATTATTATTGGAAGCAATTTCAAAGGAAGGATTTAGATTAAAGTTCTCAAAGTGTAACTTTGCACAGGATTCAGTAAAATACTTGGGACATATAATAAAAAATAATACAATTACTCCTCTGAAGGATAATTTAGTTGCTATAAAAGATTTTCCTGTTCCGAAAACACAAAAAAATGTCCGACAGTTTCTGGGTAAAATTAATTTTTATGGTAAATATGTGCCAAACATATCAATTATATTAGATTCGTTACATAGTTTGTTAAGAAAAGGTCAAAAATTTATTTGGTCAGAAAAATGTCAAGAATCTTTTGATGCAATAAAAATTTTGCTTTGTTCAAAACCTATTTTAACAATCTTTGACCCAGATCTTCCGATACATATTTATACGGATGCTAGTATACAGGGCATAGGTGCTGTCTTGAAACAGGTACAACATAATGGAGAAGAAAAACCTTGTGCATATTTTTCGAAAAAACTAAATGTTACCCAAAAAACAAAAAAAGCTATATATCTGGAGTGTTTAGCAATAAAAGAGGCCGTAAAATTTTGGCAACATTGGCTCATGGGAAAAAAGTTTACGGTTTTCTCAGATCATAAGCCTCTAGAGAAAATGAATATTAAAGCTAGGACAGATGAAGAATTAGGGGACCTCACGTATTATCTATCTCAGTATAATTTCGAAGTAGTCTATTCTCCAGGAAAATACAACTTAGAAGCAGATTGTTTAAGCAGAAATCCTGTTTTGGAATCGTGTGAAAACCAAGACGAAGGTTTAAAAGTTGTAAACTTAATTAAATTAGAAGACATTCAAAACGATCAAGAAAAAAATGAAGAGATCAAGCAAAATACTAATAAATTAATAATAAAAGATAAAATATACTATAAAAAAGTAGGAAAAAAGGAAAAGATTGTATTGACTGAGGAGTTTAGTAAAATTATTATAAAAAAACATACATTATCTTTACTGTCATATAGGAATACATCAAATGGAAAATAAAATTAAACCGTTTTATATAGCGAAAAATTTAACATATAATATTAGAAAAATCTGTGACACCTGTGAAATCTGTATAAAAAACAAATCTAGAGCTAAATATAAATTTGGACTTATGTCTCACTTAGGTCCTGCTACTCACCCTTTTGAAATAGTATCTATAGATACTATTGGTGGATTTGGTGGCTCTCGTTCGACAAAAACATATTTACACCTTTTGGTAGACCACTTTACAAGATATGCCTATACCTTGACTTCTAAATCTCAAAGTTCGAATGATTTTATAAAGCTTGTTCAAAAAGTAACACAGGGAAATAAAATTGGCATGATTCTATCAGATCAATATCCAGGTATAAATTCGAAAGATTTTAAAAACTTTTTAGATAAGGAAAATGTACCTATTATCTTCACTGCAGTAAATACACCATTTTCTAATGGTTTGAATGAAAGATTGAACCAAACATTAGTTAATAAAATTAGATGTAAGATAAATGAAAGAAAGGATAAACTAGCCTGGACCACTATTGCTCATGAATGTACTCAGAGATATAATGAAACAGAGCATACTGTGACAAGATTTTCCCCAAAATACTTATTGGAAGGGAAAAATGTTAATATTTTACCAGATGAATTGAAACAAGAAATAACACTTAATGATTTATTGCATGATAGAATAATTGCATTAGAAAATACTATAAAATCACACAATTATAATAAGCAACAATTTGATAAAAACAGAAAAGAATGGGAACTAAAATTAGGTGACTTAGTGTATGTTGAAAACGGAAATAGATTAAACAGAAAAAAATTAGATGAGTTAAAAATTGGTCCCTATGAAGTTATAGAGAAATTATCAAAATCAATTTACAAAATAAACACAGGTCATAAGAAACTTGAATCAAATCTTTTCCACATAACAAAACTTGCTCCTGTTCCAGATAAGACTTAACATTTACTTATTTGAATACTTTTTTTTTTTAAATATATATTTATATATATTGTCTTGGGGTGGGAGATGTAAATGAAGGTTTACTTCATTCGCATAGTCTATGAGATATACAAACTATGTTTAGTACATAACTCTATGGACTAAACAATAGAACTGTTAATATGAAGATGACAGTCAAAATGACAACCGTGTAAAATATAGAAATAATTTAATAATTGTAAATAATAGCTTTAAATGTTGTTTCTCTTTTCAGGTAAGGTTTATGTTTGATTTTGTTCTATTTTACACAATGTTAATGTAAAATATTATAATTAATAAATGTCCTCTCTTTTCAGAGCAACACAATTTAGTTTATTATTGCAATATAATATAGAAACATATTATAAAACAACATTTATTTTCATAATTAAATTTAAATTATTTATTATTGCAATATAATATGTTTCTATATTATATTGCAATAATAAACTAAATTGTGTTGCTCTGAAAAGAGTGGACATTTATTAATTATAATATTTTACATTAACATTGTGTAAAATAGAACAAAATCAAACATAAACCTTACCTGAAAAGAGAAACAACATTTAAAGCTATTATTTACAATTATTAAATTATTTCTATATTTTACACGGTTGTCATTTTGACTGTCATCTTCATATTAACAGTTCTATTGTTTAGTCTATAGAGTTATGTACTAAACATAGTTTGTATATCTCATAGACTATGCGAATGAAGTAAACCTTCATTTACATCAAAATTATGTAACGAATCTAATATAATTGATATGTTTGGCACATATTTACCATAAAAATTAATTTTACCCAGAAACTGTCGGACATTTTTTTGTGTTTTCGGAACAGGAAAATCTTTTATAGCAACTAAATTATCCTTCAGAGGAGTAATTGTATTATTTTTTATTATATGTCCCAAGTATTTTACTGAATCCTGTGCAAAGTCACACTTTGAGAACTTTAATCTAAATCCTTCCTTTGAAATTGCTTCCAATAATAATGATAAATGATTAACATGTTTTTCGAACGTTTCAGAAAATATCATTATGTCATCTATGTAATTCACAGTGAAAAAACAATAATATAAAAATATATAATTTAAAATTAAATGTGTAATTTGTAATTTTGTAATCTTGTAATATTTTGTAATCTTGTGCAAATAGGTATATGGATGTGTTCCAGAAATAAAATGATTTGATTTGATGTATGAATATGGTCAAGGCCAAACTGAGTGAAATATGTGAAAGTAGATAAAGTAGTAAGTAGTAAACCTTTTCTGTCTTCGAATTAGTGTTTGTTTCATAACATTATATTTATCGAAAGGTAATATTTGCAATTCTATTAATTGTAAACGATAACTAATGGATTCAATTACTTAATTAAATTAAATTGTGAGATGCAGTTGATTTTATCTCACAATTTAATAGATCATTTGAATTAATAATAATCAGTTTAAACGCCTTTGAAATGCGATTACTTGTTTCCACGTTTAACGAAAAATTAATTAAGTATGCCCAACACTATGCAATACAAAAAAATGATAATGTAACTTTAAAAATAGGAAAAAAGGTTCCCTTCCAAAGAACGGTCCCGTCGGTCAGTGTCTGACGCGCACTGTACCAGTATTGGAGTCGATAACTCAAAATGAAAAACAAACATAAAAGATAGACTTTTATCGACGTAGTTTACTCAAAATCAAAGATAATGTAACCTGTTGACACTTGTTTGCGATCCTGAATGAAACTTTGTTAAGTTTTCTGAAATAGTCAGAGATTCGACCTCGACCAATTCAACATTGTTATGGTCTTTAACGGTACTAAGAAAGTTCCGAAATTACATTTGAGTAATTTACTTAGTGACAAAAACTCAGTTGTAGTTGGCGTCGTGCATAAAGAAGGATGGCGAGGATGGACCTGCGTATTTAAAAAATTACGGAGCAATGTTTTCCGGAGCCTCTTTCTTTTAATTAGATAAATAAATTATATTTTAATTAAAGGATCGTCTATTGAATAAGAAAATAAAAGGTAAATAATTATGTACAATTATTGTATGTCTTGAATATTTTTACCATAATTAGAGTACAGAGTTCCCTAATGTGTTTAGAATATGAGTTTAAACAAAGACGAAAATCAGCATTAATTAAAACTAGTTATCGCCAAAAATACCAGCGATGCTACTCCTCCACTACATTATAGGTCTATCTGACTAAACAGATGTAGAACGAACCTATAGATGTATAAAAACTCTAAGTACGTTACCTATTGATAGAGATTTTTATTCAGATTCAGCATTATTTTATTAGCCAGGAGAAGACACCCTGATGTCCTTGAAAAGTCAGGTCCGTAGTACTGCAACGCGCGTTTAAGACTCAGATGTATAAACGTGGACGAAGCAAAAGGAGTAGGTATGTAAGAAGTATATGTGTGAGTTTAAGTGATATATGTATATGCGTAATTGTGTATGTATAAATAAGCCATTCTGCTACAAAATGATAAACAATAAATCCATGCCCAAATTACTTTTAGATTATAATCTTCTACCTTTCATTTTTTTCTCTCCTATCTTCTCTATCCTACTTACCATTTGCTTTTTAGTTAGTTTAATGTCGTTCTTTAACTATTCATAGGTTTCCATAATATACGCATCCCCTAACAACGAGTCCCAAATTACATGCAAGCTCTCCATTCTCCTTTTAGCTCGCAGCACGTAAAAAGTTTGTGTACGCTAGAGGCGTGGCGAGTGCGTGGCGGTGCGCGGCGGCGGGCGGAGTGGGCGCGCGCGGCAGCGCGAGTGCGGCGGCGCGGCTCGCGGTGCGGCGGCGGCGGGGCGCGAGCGGCAGTTCCCGGCGCGCCCCCGCCACTCGCGCACGCCTGCACGCCGCGCCGCTCCCCACGCCCGCGTGAGCCAGCATGCCCGCCGCCCGAGCAGCGGCCGCGTGAGCCGTCCGGAGCCTTATAGGACACTGTGCCCCACTTAAAATGAATTAACGTTTGAACTCGCTCACCAAAAAACTTTCAGTGAGGATCCATTTCGTCCCGATCTGGTAAATGTCGATTGTTACATTTGAGTTAACGGATAGCTAATCGAGTGCACAAAGTTTTTCCTTTTAAGCAAATACTTAGCTTTCAGTGAACCAGAATTATTATAATAATAGAAATTGTGAAAGTCACAACGCGTGTTAAAGTTTCGTGGTTCAGAAGTCTCAGGGCTGGATGGGACTGCAGACATGACTGAAACCTGAATATCAATCGTGGAGCTTCTTTGAATACAACGCAACGCCCAAAGGTGGTGGGAAAGTAATGTAAGAAAAACGTAGAGTCGGCAGCGCCGACGCGTGCAGTGCGCGACCCCCTGCCCCCGGCGAGGCGCGGAGCCACGCGCTGTGCAGCATATGGACACGTTGCTCATCTGATATACGGTGACAGATCACCACCGTTAGACTCATTTCTCTAAACTGATAGCAAATTAATAATAACTTGATAGTTATCATTACTTTGTATAAAGTAATGATAACTATCAAGTTTTATTCACTAAACACTTTGGGTATCACTCTCGGTTTGGATATCACGTCAATGATCGTTGAGCCATGTTCAACCGATTCAGTTGTTTCTGTCAGTAGTTCGTCCCCCGAGATCACAATGCTGCTGAAATACCTAATATCCATAATCAGTGCAGTCTTTTATCAGCAATCTGGCTTTGATTCAAGCAAACGCTACATTACAGGAAACGATACACGGCACCTAAATAGGTGCGCCATAAATGTTAATAAAAACAACCGACTTCTTTAAAGTTTTAATTTTTAGTTGTGGTCTACAAAAACTATTGATATAAGTAGTGGTATTTAGCCCTCATCAACAAAGATGAAGTAATTTTATATCAAACAAGATATTTGCAAAATGTTATATATGCTAACAGTCTTAAAATACTAATTATTCTTTTCCCTCCTTTGTACACGGACGAAGTAGAACTGGAGCAACCTTGAGGTGGGCCTGTCGCACGGTAAGCTGCTTAAGTTCTGAGGAGTCTTTCCAATAAAAAAGAATAATTCAAATCGGTCGACGTGATAAAGAATTATCGCTGAAGAATCTCAAAAAGGTTCCAACGAATAGAGCACCTTCTCCTTTTTAAAAGTTTAAAATACGTACTTAGACGAAATACTCTTTATGACACATAAAGTATGCAAAACAGGGCCTGTATCTCACGAACACGCTGCACGCTGCACACTAGTCGGATCAACCTAATCAAATAGAAAATTACAAACATTTTATTTCACATAAACCTACATGGGTACAGAAACGTCAGAAGCTAGGTGCATGGTTCCAATTGGTCGTTTCCTATGGAGAAGAGCTGGCATGCAACTCCACGGTTAGTATTTACAATATATTTGGCTTTTAAAATGTTATCAAATCACAACACTGTAATTTGAAAACATTTTACATAGCTGGCGAAATGTGGGTGTACTATAGGTACACCTCTGCCCAACCCTTCGGGGAAACAAGGCGTGATGTCATGTTATGACTTTATCAAAAACACGTACTTATGAGTGGTACAAAGCATTCAAAAGCGGTCGAAATGTGATGGAAGGTCATCTCTGGTAGGCCGTCAACGTCTTCAATTGAAGTTAACATCGCAAAAGTGAAGGAAATTGTGACTGAAAATCCTCATTCAAGTTTGAATGAGATAGCCGCTGAACTTTCTGTGTCTCATGAGTCGATCCGTACCATTATAAATAATCACTTCAATATGAAACATGTTGCCGCTCGGCTAGTCCCAAAAGACCTGAAATTTCTCCAAAAATTCAAATGCATAAGAGTCGCTGAAGACATGCTAGAACGAATCAATTCCTACCCAAAATTCGTGAAACGCATTGTTACTGGTGACGAGATGTGGGTTTACGAGTTTGACATGCAAACTAGTCAATAAGCTTCTGAGTGGCGCCTTCCAACTGAACCGAGACCAAAAAAAACACGCTAAATGCGAATTCGCGGGGAGTACTGAACTCAATTCCGGAAAAAGCGTTTAAAAATGTTTTGATGATTGGATTATTCTTTGTAAGCGTATCGTTTTTGAAGGAGCATACTTTGAAGGCTTTAAAATTTTGTGTATTATTGATCTTTTCCCGTTACTTTCTTAACAGAATTACAAGTATTAGTGTCTATAAATAGTATTAAAATTCGATTTACTTGGATACACTCACTTACTTCTTCTAATCGACTCAATGAAATTTGATGCGGTTTGCACCATCGTTTACAGATTTTATTCGAAAAGGTTTATCTTCTTATACCTTATACTATTTTACTGAAATATAGCATGAACATCTCAATGTTTTGGCATGTCGCCCCATCAGTAGATAGCACCCGCGCTAGGTAGGGGCGGGTCGCTAGTTGCGTGAGATTTATAATGCTCTCTCAAGTTTAAAGTCATCTCCGGGATGCGGATCGCTTTTTCACTGACCGCATCCACTATTGGTTATGTTTTCGACTCTCGCTACTCACCGACCGCCGCCACCATTGGTTATGTTTTCGACTCTCGCTCTCTCACCGATCTACTATTGGTTATATCTTCGCCGCTCGCTCTCTCACCGGCCGCTTCCACTATTGGTTATGTTTTCGACTCTCGGTCTCTCACCGACCGCATCCGCTATTGGTTATGTTTTCGACTCTCGCTCTCTCACCGATCCACTATTGTTTATGTTTTCGACGCTCGCTCTCTCACCGATCCACTATTGGTTATATCTTCGCCGCTCGCTCTCTCACCGGCCGCTTCCACTATTGGTTTTGTTTTCGACTCACGCTC
Source organism: Dasypolia templi (assembly GCA_963555695.1). Classification (NCBI taxonomy): domain Eukaryota; kingdom Metazoa; phylum Arthropoda; class Insecta; order Lepidoptera; family Noctuidae; genus Dasypolia; species Dasypolia templi. Next base: position 33,451,402 of record OY743141.1, read on the forward strand.
TCTCACCGACCACATCCACTATTGGTTATGTTTTCGACTCTCGGTCTCTCACCGACCGCATCCGCTATTGGTTATGTTTTCGACTCTCGCTCTCTCACCGATCCACTATTGGTTATGTTTTCGACGCTCGCTCTCTCACCGATCCACTATTGGTTATGTTTTCGACGCTCACTCTCATCAGTTTCATGTAACGTGACGACAAAAAGCTATTTATCCTTTAAACTAGCGATCCGCCCTTGCTTCGCACGCACGGTGTTAAACGAATTGACAAAACACCTAGATCTCTTTATTTTAAGTAAGTTTAATATTGATATATTAATCAAATAAACAATACATTACATAAAATTTTCCTTAATGGTACGTTTATAAGTGCAACAATTTCTTACAGTCTAACACAACATGCACTATTTATAGTTTTACGTATCTAATATTACAAAGCTCTTAGGGATATTTACAATTAAAGTTAATCAATATTATTTGGTAATCTAAGTGTAGGAATAATAATAAAAAAAACATACTAAATAAATACAACAATCACTTAGTGATAGTGGTTTTTGTTTTAAATATTTTCGTTGTTATTCTAAACGTGGGTACCTATAGCCGAACGAGCTATTTGGTATTCAAGCACTAATCTTGAAACTACTTTTAGACTACTGCAAAAAAATCTTATTACAAAAATAAACTACCGACATAAACAAAAACTACAAAGTGAAAAATCACTTTAAACTTCGGGAGTCCGTGTATTTGGTTTCGTATTTTCGTTTTTTGCCACTGACGACTTCCGAAATGAAAAATTAAAGTAATTTTTCACTTTGCTTTATTTCTTTTTTAATGTCGGTTGTTTCTTATTTATAATAAAGTTTTTTATTTTTAACTTTTTAGTTGTGGTTCCTACCCCACACAAATTCGGTTACCTACACTTGCTAAGTAAATAACAGTGACGGGAAGTTACTATAACATCAGCAACACTAATTCGATAAAATAAGTATTATTGACTAACTCAAAAGTCACTCATCAGAACTTGACCAAATTTGCACTCGATAAGTAAATTAAAATCCTGTCCTCAAACCCACTAATAAAGAGTGGAATGCTCACTGTAAGTACCTATTGTCATTAAATACATCATTGCACATTGTTTTGATCATCCATGTTTTTTTAATTTTATTATTGACACCTAGGTGAATTAATCTTGTTTGAAAAGTGATGTAAGTAGAAGAGATCCATACTGGGCCAGCGACTGTCGAGTGAAGGCTATCAACCATGGCTACATATCAAGCTATACATTTCCAATATAAGCTGATTTCGCATTGTTTAGGATTTCCGTACAATGAGAAGTCAGTATATACTGCGGCTTTCTGTGGTCTTTCTGCCTACCCCTATGGGAAGAAGCCGTGAGTGTATGTATGTATGTATAGCTTGATATGTGGCCGTTACACACGGCCACATATCAAGCTATACAAACATACCGTTACACAGCGGCGTGACGGGCAACGAGCGATGCCTTTGTGTCGCGTCACGCCTGTTTGTTGGAGCCTTGTGCGCCTCAGTGCCGCACGCCGGCGGAACCCACGTCTAGGCGTCTGTCTCGTATTTGTGTGTATTAAGTCGGTGAAAAAGGCTCTTAAAAAAAAAAAAAAAAGTATGCGTTACTTCCACCCGGTGGGTTCTCGCATTGACGAGGCGGGGGGGCTAAGTAGCCGTGTGCCGATAAGCCGACGACGTAGCGGCCAAGGTTGCGGTGCCGTTGGGCGACATCGCAACTGAGGTGAGGCCGCAACGGGAGAGGAGTGCCGGTATTGCGGTGCGCCGCTCTCCCTACCTTCTGCGGCCTTAACGGGGTCGCCCCGTTTGATGGCGGACGCGGTGGGGCCGCAGAGGAGGAGGAGTGTCGGTATGTCGTTGGCCGCTCTCCCTATCCTCTGCGGTCGAAAAATGGTAGACGACGGGGCCATTCACCAGACTCGTCGCAAGGGGCAAGGGGTTGGTCGTAGGCGGAGGGCGGACAACGCCCTCTTCCAGCCCCTCTAAATGGGTCCAGGGACGGTGGACTTTGGGAAGTCCACCGTCCCCATACATCAGGAACCGAGGTGGCGGCGCGTAGTGTTCCACGCGCGCCCCTCTTAGAAGTTATGGGGGGAGTCAAACACCTCACTCGAGTCTGACAGAACCCTCCGCCCGCCCCAGGGCGGAAATGTTTTTTTGGAAATCATTTTCATTTTCTTTTTACCAGCCGCGGGTACTTAGTGTGGTGTTAAGTTGTAACCCGTGCCATTTAAAAAATACCCGGCCAAGTGCGAGTAAGACTTGCGCACCGAGGGTTCCGTAAAAACTTGTAGGTACATAAGTAAAAGTTCACACGCGCTCATGAGGAAAGGGGTAGTAAGTTATTACAGTCATGATGTAACGAAAAATTTTACGGGTTTCGCAACTTTTCCTTAATCTGTGCTATAAGACGTTGTTTCGTACTAAATTTCAAGATTCTTAGTTCACGGGAAGTACCCTGTAGGTTTTGATTCCCTTGCGAGTGTCGAAAATTTGCGGCATAAACGGCTGTATCTTTTGAATGCTTTGGCTTAGAAGTTTGATCACTCTAAGGGACAGTAGACCTGAGAATTTTATATAAATTACAGCTTGATACCTTTACGCGTTCCTGAGAAAAAGGGTGTTGACAGACAGACAGACGGACGCACGAACATACAACAAAGTCATCCTTCCTATAAGGGTTCCGTTTTTCCTTTCGAGGTACGGAACTCAAACAATTTAATTTTTAACTGTTTAGTTGTGGTGCCTACCCCAGACTAATTCGTATACCACTACTAGCTATGTAGTTAACAGTGACCGGAAGATATTATAACATCATCAATATACACTACATAAGTGAAAAAAATTGTATTACTGAAAATTACTGAAAAACTACCAAAGCAAAGTTAATACAGTTAATATGGGGCCAAAACCAAAATCAAAAGTCGTTTATTCAAATTAGGCTGAGAATCAGCAATTTTCGAACGTCAAAATTACTTATAATATATAAGGTGTATCTACGAATACACGAAATATTTGAAGAGGGAGATCTATAGGGCGAACAGAAGCTATAGAAACGAAAAAGATTTTTTTAAATCTAATTGTTTTTTTATTTTACGTAATTATCATAATTTAAAACTGCTTGAGATATTTTGCATAAAACCTTTACGGCCTACTCTATGAACGAAAGACGCGGTGGGGCAGAAGCGCGGGCGCGGTGCCTGTCCGTCTGATTTGACCGTCTCTCTCAGTTTAACATATCACTGGTGAACTGTAATGTACATTCGACAATACACCTCTGCCTATCTCTACTCGGAATCCAGGCGTGACGATGTTAACAATAAACCAACGTAGGTAGACTTAACTAGATCTCGTCTGATTTTGATAACATAGTTATCGCTTAAAATAAAAATATATCTGAATTTAATATCCAAATGGACCTAAATCTAAGCAGGTACAATATTGAATTCCCTCCTCGAAGTTTAACAAAAACAGTACCTACCTAAACAATATCTGTATTGTAAATCTAAATAAGCAGCTAATGACCTCAGTGAGATCACGACTTTTACGAGCGGGTATCGAGACGTTTCAATAATTTCTTATTTTTTTTACGAAAAGGAACCTTGATGCGATTAAAACATATTCATATTCTACAGTGTTACACATCTATTAGATAAATGTAAAACTAGGTTAGTACTAATCAACAGCTGACGCAACGCAAATTCGCATAAGGTAATAACTTCTGTTAGGTTACGAACTGTGCGTTGAGTCGTATCTGTCAGCTGATTGATAGGTTGTGTACCTACCCATTTGTACAGATGTAAACTGTAAGAAGTGCAAAGCGCGAAATTATTTTATCAAAAATCGTACCAGATTGGCCAGATTGGAATTGATCCGGTTCATATTCAACATCAGAAAATTTGACCATGTGTCGAGCTATAGGTCTGAGCTCAAATGGATGTCCATTCGCCAAAGAAGAAGTTTGCGCGCTTTGACTACACTTTTCTCTCTTCTCAACTCTCCCACTCCTCCTTCTTATCTTATGTCTCACTTCCAATATCTATGTTCATCTCACGCTATGGAACTGCGTTCTTCCAACAATCTTCTCCCTCTTTGTCCTTCTCATACTTCTGACTTTGTTCATTCTTCCTTTCATATTCAGTCCATTCTTCTTTGGAATGCGCTTCCTCTTGATATCAGGACGGCCACCAGTCGGTATGCATTTAAGCGGAAATTGCAGAGTTATTTTCGTAACAAATAGCGTAGAGTCGGCTCAACACCTTTCACCATAAAATTTATATATATATATATATGTATATGTATTGTAAGTATATACTTTTTTAATATGTATGTATGTGTATTATAAGTTACACAATATCTATTTTACATCACACTTCACAAGTTATATTTTTTTTTTTAAGTTATTTTTCTTCCATCATCGTCCCCTTCAATTAAAGCACCTGCCATCTTATCTCTTCACCACCCTTGGTTGACTGGTAGAGAATGCCTAAGGCATTAAGTCCGCCTTTGTACCTCTTTGGGTTCGAAAAGTTTAAATAAATAAATAAATTGGCAGATGTGGACTGTATAGGTACACGCTGTTTCTGCTTGCTGCATGGTAAATAGCTTGTTATGTATTTCGAAAAATAACCACAAAGACCTTTGTAACTATAAAATAACTGCATTACGGTTAGATTATACGTTTTATTGACCAATCGTTTTATAGGTAAACAACATTGTTAGCAGAAACATGACTACTTTACTCGAAAATCAGTTATCCCAATGCATACGGTATGCAACAAATTATTGTAATAATAATTAGGCAAGCGTGTTTAAAATTTAGAATCAACTTATTAACAACAATTTAAAATGTACATACCTCATAACGACGTAGTTTTTATTTACACTATTTACACCAATTGTTGTACATATTCACCCTGCAGTTGCACGTTTAATAATGTGTCCTTGCACTTTTAATAATGTCTCTATCACTAGCCATCACTGCGTACACAAGCGTTCACAATTCACATGTTTTATTGTTCCGCACTAGAAATGGTCTGGCCGTCATTAATCATGTGTAATTATGTGACTGTCTGTGAATGTGAATGTAATATTTTGTTATTAGATGGGATCTAATAACAAAATATTATATTTATTATAAAACCGACACATGGCTTCTTACAAATAAATAAAATTCTCTATTTAATGCAACTAAGAAACGAATTAAATATCCGATGAATATTGACTTACAATACTAGTGCCTCATATGGCCACCAGACGTGGCGGCCATGAGAATCCTAAGCGGAACTTTCAAAAGTGCGGGCAAGGGGCCGGCATGGGTTTTTTATTAGTTTATGAAAATTATTTAGTAAGTGAACAGCTGATTTTGACAACAGGACGGATGGTTTTAGATCACGATCACGATAGGTAGCGGTCGACGTGGTCTAGGCTAGCAGAGTATGGACTTAATAGTCTTGTAAGGCGCGTGAATCTCATTTTGTGTGAGGTAATAGTTTTATAAAGTCATTCTCTATTAAACTAAAAGCCGCTCACCACCGCCTCACACTAGTGACCAAAACTAAAAGACGACAAAAAAATGTGTCAATTTAAGTTTCAAACTTTTTACAATGACACCATTGTAAAAAGTTTTCAAGTGGTCGTGTTATCGGTTTAGTAATTCATTTGTTATTGCAATGTTAAAGTATTATATTTACCTGACACATAGTGGGACTATCGGAAATCCGAAGACAGGGGGAGGAGACGATAGCCGTCGATAGTGGCCACTTGCTCTACTTCCGAGAGGGACAACAACCATCCGACGGTGGCGTCGGATTTATGGTCCACAAGTCACTCCGGGGCAACATTGTGGAATGCGGCAGTGTGTCGGCAAGGGTGGCATACCTTGTACTTAAGTTAACAGAAAGGTACTCCTGAAAGATCATACAAGTGTATGCCCCAACGTCCGCACACCTGACGACGAAGTCGAGGTCATGTACGAAGATACAGTGCAAGCTATGTCGCAAAACAGTCTACACTATTGTTACGGGTGACTTCAACGCTAAAGTGGTAACACAAGAGAGTGGTGACTTGAAAGTAGGTACATTCGGCTATGGGCGAAGAAATCACAGGGGGCAAATGCAGGTAAACTTCCTTGAGGCTCAGGGGATTTTACTGATGAAGTTTTTTTCCAGAAGGAGCCTCAAAGGAAGTGGACCTGGCGAAGCCCCGATAACGTGACAAAGTACGAGATCGACTTCGTTATGTCTGATAAGTGCCATATGTTCAGAGATGTCTCTGTGATCAACAGGGTCAATACCGGAAATGATCACCGACTGGTTAAAGGCACTCTGAATATAAATGTCAACATCTAAAAAGCGCGCTTGACGAGGTCGACTGTCAGACCAACGCTGCCCCAGGTCGAAGCTGGTTGCGAAAGTTTCCAGCGATCTACAGAACCGATTTGCCATGTTGGAAACCACTGAGGACATTAACGATGCCACCGAAGGCCTGTTACAGGTCATCCGCGAGGTGGGCTTTAAACACTTTCGACCAATTAGTAATGGACGCAAGTCGGTACTTACCAGCGATACTCTGGAAATGATGAGGAAACGACGAGAACTCCCGAATGCCACATCGTTTGAGCGTCAGGTACTTAACAGGGATGTTAAGAAGTTGATTAGGCGCGACACTCAGAGCACAAATACTCTAGCCATTGAGCAAGCCTTAGCGCGGAACAAAGGCTCGAAGGTATTTGCCAAGCCTCATACCGTTCGTTGTCACCTGACGAAACTCAGAACGTCACAGGGCACCACAGTCACCTCGAAGCCAGAGATAATCGCTGAAGTCGAAAAGATCTACGGTGATATGCTCAAAAAACATGCCCACCTCAGGCCCACGGCTTGGATGATCCATGGGCCAAGCTTACACGCCATCTCATAGACGAGCTTCCCGACATTGACATGGGTGAGATTAGAATAGCTCTCGGACAACTTCATAAAAACAAAGCTCCGGGGGATGACAGGATAACCACAGAGCTGCTCTAGGCAGGAGGAACACCTGTCTTGACAGAGCTTGTTAAGTTTTTTTAATTCCGTCATCCACACTGGCATAACACCGGAGGCATGGCATAGGAGCGTGGTGGGATTATTTTTCAAAAAGGGCTGATAGCACGCTCCTTAATGATTACCGCCCCATTTCACTCCTGAGATTATCTCGAATCGTCTCTCCCAAAAGTTCGATTACTTCCAGCAGCCGGAGCAGGCCGGGTTTCGAAAAGACTACAGCACCCTGGACCATATACACACCCTAAGGTAAATAATCCAAAAGACCGAGGAATATAATCAGCCTCTGTGCCTAGCGTATGTGGACTACGAGAAAACCTTCGACACCGTCGAGACTTGGGCTGTCCTGGAGTCGTTGCATCGATGTCTCATCGACTGCCCTTACGTCGAGGTAATGAGATGTCTGTGTAAGGCCGCAACAATGACCGTCCAAGTACAAGAACAGGGGCCCTATTATGAACTCTTATTTCCAGGCAGTTTACGGCGTAAACAGAATTGCCTTGCAATTTCGTATTATGAACTCGTCAAACAAGCCAGTCAGCGATCACGTGACACCCTAGCCGACTTCTGGCCGAATATTGCCTGGCAATACCGTATTACGAACGTTCGTTTGACATTTCGTTCCGTATTAGAACTGTCAAAAAGTAACCTCAAAATCCATTCAGTTAACGCTGCTTCAGAGGAGCTTTTATTGAATTGTTTAGGGTTTATTTGGAAATTATTGGAGTGGTTTCTATATAACATAAGAAAATATAATCATGTGTGACGAAAATGAACTGTTTGAGTTCCTGGAAAGTGATTCTTCTCAGCAAACTTGTGAATCAACTAATAAAAGGAGACGACTTCGTGATCAATCTAATGCGTTCGACATGGATGATGTGCAGTTCACGACTTGGGACTGAATCTTTGTGAGCAGCTGAGGCCTCACATGTCATGAGACGTGTGATCGCACGCAAGGCTAAGAATAGTAAAATACACTTTCTACTAAATAAATAAAAGGATAATAAACGTATTATTGAAATCCTAACAACGGCCTTTCCTTTTGGTGTTCACCTTTAACCCATAACGGGCTTACAAAATCCACGGATTTATCCGTGAAGACTAAGGTAGTTTTTATTAAGTATGAACTTTACGTAAAGTTTTAACTAAACTGGCTCCTACCAACGCCCCACTGGTGATATAGGCTCTCATTAAATGTCCCAGCCAGCATTTTCTATAGTAGATGCAAATCACTGAGATTTCTTCAGACTTCTTGGAAGTAGTATAAAAACTCCAACAATCTTTCCAGCTAAACATAAGTTAGGTAACGCGCCGACGAGGCGAGGGCGAGAACGCTCATCCACTATTAAAATGAAACTTACATTGTATTAATATTATATCATGTTAAAAACATGAATATTAGTTGAAATACTCAATAACACTTTCGCCATCTTCTTGTTTATACTCGTACTCCGTAAATCTTAGAATGGATCCTTACATTAAACAAACAATACGATAGTGTTCTTTCATATTGTTATTGTTAATAAGTAATGTTTGTTTGTCAAACAATACTTTCATTGAAGTTGTCGAATTCCCCGCTAACCTTCAAGTGGAATACGTTCGGAAACCTCGCGTTACAATTTAGAACGTTAAACGTTAAGAACGTTACGTCAGAGAATTACAAGCCAGCCATAGACAAACTACCCAGCGTGAAGTCGCTCAGAACTAGGAATGTCATAATACGAAATTTAACCAGCCCGTGAAATGAATTGCCTGGAACTTGCCTGGTTTTTTAAAAGTTCGTAATAGGCCCGCAGAGCACAAAACCAATCCAACTGCGTCGAGGTGTAAGACTCCGAAACTGTTTACGAACGCATTGGAGGACGTTTTCAAGACGCTTGATTTGAAAGGACGGGGCATAAATATCAACGGTCAGTACATCTCGCAGTTCAGATCCGCAGATGACATTGTCATCATGGCGGAATCTCTGCAGGAGGTGGAAGTGATGCGTAACAGTCTGAGCGATTCTTCAAGGCGGGTAGGTCTTGGGATGAACCTTGACAAAACAAAAGTCACAATGGTCATGTCAGCCCGAGACCTGTAATCGTAAATGACGCTGCCCTCGAGGTTGTGCAAGAATACTTATATCTAGGCCAAATAATACAACTGGGGCGGCACAATTTTGAGAAGGAGGCGACCAGAAGAATACGCTTGGGCTGGGTGGCTTTCGGGAAGCTGCGCTATATCTTCGAGTCATCGATCCCACAATCCCTTAAGACCAGGGTCTATAACCAGTGCGTCCTTCCCTTTATGACGCACGGAGCCCAAACATCACTCACCATAGGCCTGATCCACAAATTCAAAATAAAAAAGAGACATACAGTCGAACATAGAACCTCCTCATTTTTGAAGTTGGTTAACAATAAGTTGGTTGTTAATTCTGAAAGTCTGGGGCAGCAGCATACTAGCACAGATCGGTACCAATCCGTGCCGACTTGCCCGTACTGGGAACCTGTATCTCTATGCGAGAAGCTGACAGTGTGCCATATCTATCCTCTATGCGTTTATGTGTACGAACGAGAACAATGTAGCCCAGAAAAATGAAATATAACCCGCAAAAAAAATCCTTTTCAATATTTTCCACCAGTATTATAGTTATCGTTAGGTTAGGTTAGTGTAAAATCCTTTTTTTCCGCAGATTATCATGTAGGGAAGTCTTGTTTTCCTGCGCTAGGCTGTTTCACATCCAACTTTTAGTTAAAGTTGGTTTATTAAGTATAAGTTGAAAGTGAAACGGCCTTTCGTGGATAAAGCCGTGTCTAGGCGTGTGTAATGTGTAATTTAATGTAACGCTAAATCTGCATGTGGTCGGGACTACGTGCATTACATGAAACGCTTGGGCTGGCGCTCGTGCTCACGTGCTGATCTATCGGCTGACAGTTTTTAGCGCGAACACAAAGGCTCTCGCAGTCGTAAACATTCAGGATTTACGTAGAGTTTTTTTGTCGTCCACATTATTCCCATTACATAACACGATACATTACATTACAAACATGGACATGGTTTTAAGTACAAAATATGAGAGGTTGCATGACGGATTAAATAATCCCGAAACTTTAGAATGCTTAGGTGTATGTAAGACAAGTATATGAGAGTGTGTTGTGTTGCAGAGTGAGGGCAGGCGGCGCGCGGTGGCGGCGCGATGCGCTGACGTCATGCGCGGGCGGAGATGCCGCGCCGTGCCGCGCCGCACCCCGCGGCCCCGCTGCTGCTGCTCGTGGCGCTCGCCGCGCTCGCCGGCTGCGCCGCCAACCCTGACGCCAAGCGCCTGTACGACGACCTGCTGTCCAACTACAACAAGCTCGTGCGCCCCGTGCTCAACGTCAGTGACGCGCTCACCGTGCGCATCAAGCTCAAGCTGAGCCAGCTCATCGACGTGGTGAGCCCACTACCGTACACCACCCCCTCCGGCCCCTGGACCGAGCCCCTCTTACATGAGCCTCCTTTCTGTTACAGAACCTTAAGAACCAGATCATGACGACCAACTTGTGGGTGGAGCAGGTAAGGATCACCTCGACAGCACAGTTGTCAACTGCGGAGCCAAGCTAATCGTAGGTACTCTTGTACTACTTGTCCGCAGAGCTGGTTCGACTACAAGCTGTCCTGGGAGCCGCGGGAGTACGGTGGAGTGGAAATGCTTCACGTGCCCTCCGACCACATCTGGCGGCCTGATATAGTTCTGTACAATAAGTGAGTGTGAGCCAGTCCTTGTCGCTGAGTGAGCCTCTGTCACCACGAGCTAACTCTGCTCCTGTCACAGCGCCGACGGCAACTTCGAGGTGACGCTAGCGACGAAGGCGACGCTGAACTACACAGGCCGCGTGGAGTGGCGGCCGCCGGCCATCTACAAGTCTTCCTGTGAGATTGACGTGGAGTACTTCCCCTTCGACCAGCAGACGTGCGTCATGAAGTTCGGCTCATGGACCTACGACGGCTTCCAGGTAACCGCTGTCGCGGTGGCGCACTTTGACACTGAGTGCGACGATCTTGTTTCTTGAGCTACATGCGTTGTGTGCTCAGGTGGACCTGCGGCACATTGACGAGGTGCACGGCACCAACGTGGTGGAGCTGGGCGTGGACCTGTCGGAGTTCTACACCTCCGTGGAGTGGGACATCCTTGAGGTGCCCGCCGTCAGGTAACGCACGCTCGTCGACTGTTTCTTCTCGATAAATACATTATAATTGTTTGGTTGACCTCTCTTTGATATCAGATATTCGTAGTCATTAACTTGTTATTCACACACATCGCAATATTACTTTTGTTTGTCAGGAACGAAAAATTCTACACGTGTTGCGACGAGCCGTACCTGGACATAACGTTCAACATTACAATGCGGCGCAAGACGCTGTTCTACACGGTGAACCTGATCATCCCCTGCATGGGCATCTCGTTTCTCACTGTGCTGGTGTTCTACCTGCCATCGGACAGCGGTGAGAAGGTGTCGCTGTCCATCTCCATCCTGCTGTCGCTCACCGTGTTCTTCCTGCTGCTGGCGGAAATCATCCCGCCCACGTCGCTTGTCGTGCCGCTGCTTGGCAAGTTCGTGCTCTTCACCATGATCCTCGACACATTCAGGTACTTTCTCCTCCGTAGTCTTAAGTGACGGCACTGATACTGGCCCTCAATGTAGCCATGATCCGGATTTTTTATTCAATCGTCTGAAAAATAATCATGCAATCTTGTGTAAGTAGAATAGAAGCCATACATAAGCATATTTGCAAAAAACCACACAGATTAAAAGACAGAAGAAAAGCATCGAACACTCTAAAAAAGGAGGCACGAAAACAATTCTTACCACAGCACGAGCTTTTATTAATAATAGATTCTAAGAACAGTATCGCGAGTAACTTCACGCATAATGTAGATCAAGATAATGATGAGCAAAATTCTTTATTTTGACAACTCTGATCTATACATATACATACAATAAAAGGAAACCGTGACTGATTGGGTGATCTATCAACGCATAGCTTAAACCACTGAACGGATTGGGCTGTTTTGGCACACAGATAGTTATTATGACGTAGGCATCCACTAAGAAGGGGTGTTTTTATAGGCGGGATTTCGATACAAAACTGAAACACAAAGTTACCGGTATATACAGTATATTAACTTTCACAACTCGCACATAGAACAGCTTCACATAAACACAATAAAACTAGCGTAACTTTATACTAAACACAGAGACTAATCCGAAATCGAGGATCTTGGAATACTTCGGTCACATTGCCAGGAAAGACGATGGCAACCAAGAAAAGCTAATCGTGACCGGCAAGGTGGATGGGAAAAGACCTCGTGGACGCAGCCCAATACGATGGTCTGACCAGATCCGCACCGCCCTTGACACCACAGTCCACAGTGCCCTTCACACAGCCAGAGAACGAAACAGATGGAGAAAGATCATCCGAGAGAAAGTGATACTGAAGGGAGGTCACGACCCTCAGCATTGAGGAATACGACGCAAGGAGGGAGAATCCGAATTGGCGGGAACGCATGAGCGATTGTGCCATAAGCAGTGGTGGCCCAGTGATAACGGCCGCGACTTACGAGGTGTAAAGGTCGTACGACCTACACCTCGTAAGTCGCAGCCTTTGCCGCATTACTTTGTGTAAATTATTTCATCACTCGAATTTTTTAATTAATTATTTCATCGAATTTTTGATTCTTATGTATGTATGTTGAGATTGCTCTCAACATACATACATAAGAATAAAAAATTCGAAGACATCTGACCTCTACCAACCCGCACTGGGCCTGCGCGGTGGATTCGGCCCACTCCCTCTCACAGAGAGGAGGCCTGTGTCCCAGCAGTGGGAACATAATAGGCTGATTATGTATGTATGTATGCATGAGCGATTCGACACACGCCCGCATGCATTGATGTTTCAAAGGCACTCTCAATTCGAATGACGAAGGGCCCACGGCTTTCCCATGTAGGTTCGCGAGCGCGCCAACTCAAAAGGCGGCCCCGCGCATGCGAACCAGGCAGGCATGAACTATACTTCTGTGGCGGTGCATGGGGTTGGCCTTTCGTGTCGCACGTCGAATAACGTGCGACTAACTTAAAACTAATGAAATTAACCATTTATATAAAGCGAATGAGTTGCCTACATTCCACCCCCTTGTTCCTGAACATACTGACTAACTACTAACGTAGGCCTTTTAAAATAAATATACTTAAATGACACACTATTTTTTGGTTTATAAAAATAAAAATAAACCTGTGCAAAAGTATTCTTCTATTAGTATAAGTATTCTACTCGGTTCATAACCATTTTTTCGTGATGGTACAAAAGTCTGTGTAATAATATTTGTAATGTGGTGCAGTATATGCGTGACGGTGGTGGTGTTGAACGTGCACTTCCGGTCGCCGCAGACACACACGATGGCGCCGTGGGTGCGGCGCGTCTTCATCCACGTGCTGCCGCGTCTGCTGGTCATGCGGCGCCCGCACTACCGCGTGGACCCGCACCGGAGCCGCTTGTGAGTATACCGCGCGGTGACCACGTGCTCGCACTTGCGTGTGTGCAGTGCGCAGCGGAACTCATGCGTGCGGCTTGCAGTGCAGGGCTGGTGACGGCGGTTAGCGAGAGCACGCCGTGGGACGAAGGCTCGCCGCTGGGCGTGGGGCCAGGCGCGCCGGGCGGGCCCGGCTGCAGCGCGTGCCGCACGTGCCGCATGCACGACGCGCCCGCGCTCTGCGACGCGCTGCGCCGCTGGCATCGCTGCCCAGAATTGAATAAGGCCATTGATGGCATCAACTACATTGCTGAGCAGACGCGCAAAGAAGAGGAGTCTACTAGGGTGAGTTCAAGACTTCCGGGGTTGCTTCTCGTAAAACTGGCGTCAGTCTTACCAGGTTTGTGTTCTGTAGGTGAAAGAGGACTGGAAGTATGTTGCCATGGTGCTGGACCGATTGTTCCTGTGGATCTTCACGCTGGCCGTGGTAGTAGGTTCGGCCGGTATCATCCTTCAGGCACCGACGCTGTACGACGAGCGCGCTCCCATTGACGTACGCCTTTCGGAAATTGCGTACGCGACGGCCAAGCCGCGCCCGCCGCCACCGCGCTAGGCACTGCCGCGCTACATACGATGCCGAAGCGCCACACGCCGACGTGCTCACGCCGACGCGCTCACGCCGCCGTGCTCACGCCGACGCGCTCACGCCAATGTGCTACATGCACGTCGCTGCCGCGTTATGCGCACGTCTTTATTGTAATTTATTTGTTACGGTGACCCAGAGACGCCAAAAATGTCCGTTTCCCGGCGTCCTGGATCTCCGCAGAACGTAATTTTACGATGTTGTAAATAATATACATACATATTATAGTTTATACGACGAAACGACACGATCGAAAATAAGTCGAATTTCTTTTGATAGAGACGAAATAAAACGATTGTTTGTAAATTATGCAGTTTCATTAACTTTCAAAAATATCCTTATCCTTATATTAAAGAAACCCCTATAAAAACCGGCCAAAAGCGTGTCAGACCACGCCATCATGGATGCGCATCGCTTCCGCATGATCGCAGCGAACCCGTCGACGCACGATAAGGGCGCGTTTGCAAATCTGACAATAATAAGCTGTTTTTCGGTACATTTTGCGGCTAAATAAAACCAAACTAAATGTAACTAATCATTACATCACATATATTACTCCTTCATCTTCCTCTTACTCCTTCATCCTTTCAAAAAACTTTTTATTCGAAAAACGTTTACGTGTCGAGTTTTGGTAAATTTTTCGTCTATATAATAATGAAATTGATTTATTTAAAAATATTTTATGTAAGCAGATATGTTCAACTCAAAAAAATAACTACCAAAATGTTACAAATTGTCTCAGAAAAAAATATAAGCCTGAATCTTAATGGATTGAATTAAGGGTTATTTTACTGATCACTTGTCTTAATTTATTTCACAACAAATTGTAATGAAATATTAGTCTGCGCTCAGCCGTCGTCATGTTGAAAAAGATCGCTACGAATACAAAGTATTTGACATACCAAACTTGATACTTCACGCATTCTGTACGGACTACGGGCAACTGAGATAACATTCAGTTTCTCATTTTTGCTAGAAGTAGGGATTATAAATTCATTTTATGTTTCGGAATTCATGGAGTGACCTGAAGTGTACTTCGACGACTGCTACTGGAACTACGAGTAATAGACTAGCAGAGCTAGGTGTCCCGAGTTTGGGTTTATTTTGTAAGTTATGTTGAGACCTTACCTCCGGACTTGATGGAGTGACCTGAAGGTGTACTTTGAAGACTCCTACTAGAAATAATAGACGAGCAGAGCTAGGTGTGCCATATTTGGACTCAAAACATTCATACTGAACTTGCACAAATAAAAAAAAATACATAATCAAAAGAAACGACTTAATTCAAATTAGGCTGAGAATCAGCACTTTTCGAACGTCAAAATTACATAAAACAGTCCCCCAAAACGCCCGCCCTTCACCACTTCCTAGTGCTTTAGCTGGGAAGAAGAAGTGGCGCAACAAACTCCCCAGCAGCACAGCTGACTGTTATACTGTGACTTATATAGCAAATTATATTGAAATAAAAATACGAACGCGCTCTTTTTCTTACGGGGATGGCTCTTATATGCTGAGCTTGCTGATGGATCTTATAGGCTGCGCTCAGAGATACTGAGCAACCTTATCGTCTCGACTCCGGCACAAACCGCGGTACAAGCGTCAACCATTGATCTACCGCGGTCCAATCATGGTGTTGAAGAAGATGATAGGGTTACCACAGTCAGTAGCCAATGCAACAACAGATTGAGGAGCGCACTGCAGGATGCGTTTCGCGAGTATAGATCCACTCCGACCGAACTTAGACCGCGATTACCACGCCTACTTATGCACAAAAAAAAATAGGGTGCTGGTGTATGCCCTGGACTCGCAACTTAAGAATGTGTTCGAGAGCAGCGAGGATCTCGTTGGTACACACTCGATCCTGTATTGCGCGGCTGTTGCGGCATGTCGTTTAGTTAACGTCAAGTTTCCAAAGTGTGACGGAGCTGCTCGACCAAAACCATCCGTACCAGCCTGGCAATGCAGGATCGAGCGTCGTATCGATGGGGCCAGGCTACTCATAGGCAAACTATACTGTTTCAGAGAGGGCAATACAAGACCACGAGTGATGCGCTTTGTGAGGCCAGCATTTTCGGAGACTGAAGTAAGCCCTTGAGAATAGCTATGTCCCGTGTCACAGAGCGCATCGACTTCCTGAAGCAGAAAGTTTGTGCATGGGCGAGCTGTATTCGATGGTATAAGCGGCGGGTTGATCGATACACGCAGAATCACATGTTCCAGAGCGATGAAAGGTGGGTATATAGAGCTTGGGAGCGACCTGAACAAAATTTGACAGACGTGTGCCGCCCAGATGATGCCGCCACAAGTGCATTCTGGCGCAGCATCTGGTCAGTACCCGTCTGTCACACTGAGGCTAACTGGATGCAGGATGTCGAGCGAGTGTGTGAAACTTTACCAGAAATGGAAACAGTCCTAATTACGCCATCAGACGTTGCCAGAGCAGTCCGTCCGTTACCGAATTGGAAATCGCCAGGGCCGAACGGATTGCAACACTTTTGTTTGAAATGCCTAATTAGTTCGCATACTAGCCTGGCGTCTCAGTTCCAGTCAGTCTGGGTCGCTACCGCAGTTTCTATGAACAGGCGTTACCCACCTGCTCCATAAGTCCCACAGAACCCAAGAATTATAGACCGATCACGTGTTTGTCGACGATCGATAAACTTCCTACATCTATTTTGAGAGCGAAAATTAATACACACATTAACAGTAACTCGATTACGTCTGCCTCTCAAAATGGATGTAGGAACGGGTCCCGAGGTACTAAGGAGCTAGACCTCATCGACATGGCCATTAGCCAACAGGTTTGTCGCTCCCGCAAGCATCTGTCGACATGCTGGATAGATTATAAGAAGGCCTACGACTCGGTGCCACATACATGGCTTGTGAGGCTGCTGGAGTTGTACAAGGTCCTGTATGGGGCAATGGAGGACGGTCCTTCGCTATCCGGGGTGTCAACAGATCCAGGGGAATGACGAGCCTGTCTGAATTAAACGGGGAATATTTCAGGGCGACAGTTTGAGTCCACTTTGGTTATGCTTAGCTCTGAATCCTCTAAGCACACTGCTGGAGGATTCAGGTCTAGGCTATCGGTTGAAGAGAGGTGGTCAGGTCATATCTCACCTTCTGTTCATGGATGACTTGAAAATCTTTGCCCCCAACAAATTGCAAATGATAGAGCTACTCAAGGTAACTGAATCATTCAGTAGCGCCATCAGAATGGAATTTGGTGTGGACAAATGTGCAATCATGCATGTTAAGCGAGGTGAGATTATGGGATCCGAAAGTATTCAACTTTCGGATTCCATACACCTTAGATCCCTCTCTTCATTCGAAAACTATAAGTATTTGGGTATGTCGGAAGCGTTAGGCATCAACGTTATTAACATGAAGCAATCGTTGAATGAGCGCTTCTTTGGCCGTCTGAAGAAGGTATTAATTACGGGCGGAACAAGGTGCGCGCCTTCAACGGTTGGGTCATGCCGATTTTGATGTACCCTTTTTTGCAAATCGGATGCATCACCCGAGATCATCGGTGATGAGACTGTACATCCCGCGAAAGTCCGCGGGCCGAGGCTTTTTAAATGCGAAGACCCTCCACAACCGCGAGGTGTGCAGTCTCAGGGAATATTTTTTTTAAACCGAAGTGGGTATGCACCGTGATGCGGGCGCAGTGGACAAGGGGCTTACCCCGCTCTCCATGGCTAAAGGGAACTGGCACAAACCTGTAGTACTTACTTCCGATGACCGCAAGGCGGTATGGCAAAACAAGGAGCTTCACGGGCGCTTCTATCGGGGTCTTCATGAGCCTGATGTAGATTTCCTAGCGTCCGTATCCTGGCTACGTTTTGGTGACCTTTTCGGGGAAACTGAAGGTTTCGTCTGTGCAATAATGGACGAAGTTATCTTGACGAATAACTACCGGAGACATATTATGAAGGACGGGACGGTTGACGTGTGTCAGGCATGCCACCGTCCAGGTGAGTCCATCCGACATATTATCTTTGGTTGTTCTCGTCTGGCTAACGGCGAGTACTTGCATAGGCATAACCAAGTAGCCAGCATTATTCACCAGCAACTTGCTTTGCAATATAAACTTGTGGATTCTGAGGTACCGTATTACAAGTATGTGGCCGACCCAGTTCTCGAAAATGACCTTGTCACGTTGTACTGGGATCGGTCTATCATTACTGACAGGACTATTATCGCTAATAAGCCTGACATAGTAGTGATAGATCGATTAGCGCGCCGCACAATGATTATCGATGTTACCATTCCACATGACGAGAACCTCGTGAAAGCTGAGAAAGAGAAACAAATTAAATATATCGACTTAGCACACGAGGTTGTTGACATGTGGAATGTGAGCTCGGCTGTCACTGTGCTGATTGTCGTATCGGCCAATGGCCTGATGGCAAAAAGCCTTGACCAACATCTCTCGAGGCTTTCCTTAGGCGGTTGGATCAAGGGCCTGATTCAGAAGGCAGTACTCCTCGATACGGCTCGCATTGTGAGGAGGTTCCTGTCTCTGGAGCCCTAACCACCAGTAGCTTGGACCCTGCTCCCGCTAACGGCGGACCACAATTTTTTTTTTTGTTAAGTTGTTTTAAAAAATATTTAAAAATGTAGCAAAATAAGGATAAAAATAAATAAACGACATAATAATAAAATTTGTTAAATAAAACTTTTACAAATAGTGTACATTTAGCCAACACTAGTACCTAAGATTTCCCTTAAAATTATCGTGCCTAAAAATTACTTTAACTAAAATTTTATTACAGGTGCAAGTTACCATGGTTTGGAATTACACTGTAAGGTAGCGACCCGCCCGATCTAGGTTAATACAAACCTGTGTTTCAGGCCATCACTTTACACTTCAGTTAAATTGGGTCATTAAGATTTTAATTAAAGCTGAAATAAATATATTCTATTAACAACTATGAGAAAAAGCATATTAGTACATTAATACCTAAAACTAAGCCTATGTAAATTTACAAAAGTAAATACATACGAGGGAATATTATTATAATATCATCATGAATTTCTAGAAGTTTTTCTGTGTGTGTGTAATTGAGTATGGCTAAATATTCTGATAACATTTTACAAAAAAAATTATAACTCACACTGTAGAAGCTTAGTGCCTTGTTGAGCCTATTATATAGAAAAGGTCCTAAAAACACATAAAATCCATTAGCAAACGCATGTCTAGTTTGAGGGTTTATGCAAACCAGGTCCTTTCTTCTCTTTTCAGAAGGTACTGGGTCATAAGTAAGTGCAGTGTGTTGGTGTAGTACTATGCTTAGAATAAACAATTGTCGTACTGTTAGTTTCTTGCATGTTAGGTAGAGCTGGTGCGTAGGAAATCTAAAATGACGAAAGGTAAAACAGTAAACAAGTAGGCAACCTTTAGAATTGCTCTTTGAGCGCGCTCTAGAGGGAGTAAAATTGTTTTTGCATCACCACCCCATGATGTTATGCAATAGGTAAGAATTGACTGACACAAAACTAAATAAACCTGTTTAATTAATTTATAGTCGGCTATGTTTCGTAAATTCTTAAAAACAAATATTAATTTGCGCACTCTAGTATATAGTAATTCGATATGCTTACGAAAATTTAGATAGGAGTCAATAGTGATCAAGATATTTTAAATGGTCAGCTTTAACTAAAGTGGGGCAAGAACATGCAGTGTCAGCATACGAGCTACAATTATGTGCGTGAATGTTTAGATTAGTAAGCGATATGTTAGTATTTCTCATTGTAAATAAAATGTATTTTGTTTTATCTGCATTTAAAGTTAGGACATTATTATTGATCTTTTGGGCCTAAAACCAAATTGACTCTCTGAAAGTAGTTTGTTATCTTCTAGATATTTTATCAATCTACTGTTTATTATTTTTTCTAAAATTTTTGAGAGGCCTGTTAGCACTGAGATGGGTCTGTAGTTATTCACACTGTTTTTGCCTCCAGACTTGAATACAGGTGTGACGACAGCTTATATTCCTTTAGATAAACATAGCTGAAAAATGTGGGTTATCGGAGGAGCAATTAGGTATTTAAATCTTTTAAGTATGTTATTAGGTATGCCATCCCACCCAGTAGCACAAACATCCTTTAACCCGTTTATTAAACTTACTACTTCGTTTACATCGATATCTAATAAAACAAAAGAGTTTAGTTTGGAAGATGTCGTAGTCTGGTTTTGTCGGGAAAAATTGTTGGAATTTAGAGATTTTTCAGCCAAGTTTTAACCAACGTTAACAAAAAAGTTGTTTACTTCATTCATTACATCTAATGGGTTTATCTCTGTTGATAGTAAATCAAGCGGGGGTACGGGATTTTTTGCTCTAAAGGTATTAGTTTTTAAAAAATTCCACACAAATTTACTATTTTTCCCCGCCTTCTGTAATTCATTTTTATCGTACTGATTTTTTAGTTTCTTCAAAAGATTATTACAGAAGTTTCGATACCTTTTATAAGTAACAGAAAGTATTACGTTTTCAGGTGAGAGTTTCAATT
This sequence comes from Dasypolia templi, assembly GCA_963555695.1. Taxonomy (NCBI): domain Eukaryota; kingdom Metazoa; phylum Arthropoda; class Insecta; order Lepidoptera; family Noctuidae; genus Dasypolia; species Dasypolia templi. The sequence goes on from OY743141.1 coordinate 33,472,142, forward strand.
TTCTGTGAAGTTTGTCTCTATGTCTTATGCAACGAACGAGACCAGCACCCTAATTGCGTAACATATTTTCGTAAACGATTAAGACTAATCTGTTTGATTTTGACAGTTCTACAACATTCATTGCGTTATTTACATTGTTGAGCATATCTTTTTTTCGTACTTATGAAGCAATGCATTAGCAATCTGTTTTAAAACGATTCAGATTACGATTGAATGTGTATTACGCAATTAGGGTACAGCACCCTAATTGCGTAATACACAATCAATCGGAATCTGAATCGTTTTGAAACAGATTGCTAATCCATTGCTTCTTAAGTTCGATAAACATTTTGCTCAACAATATATAGAACGCAATGAATGTTCTTGAACCGTCAAAATCAAACAGATTAGTCGTAATCGTTTACGAAAATGTGTTACGCAATTAGGGTGCTGGTGTGATCCAGGGTTTAATACAATTGTCCTTTCTAGGCATTGTCTTAGTGAATGTGTTTTTCCTTATTGCATATTGTAGCGAATATTGTACTTTAAAGAAATATTTGCATCACTTGAATAATAAACAGGGTCAAAATTAATACCGCGTATGTGATTTTCAAGGTTTGTCATATTAACATTAGTGTAGCTACGCATGCAGTTTTTTCTAGGTGAACATAATTGCAAAGTTAGTAAAACAGCTTGATGATCGGTAAGCGAAGAATTAGTTACCAATATTATGGATGGATTTTTTGATTTTAGAATGATATGGTCTAAACATGAGCCGCTCTGATGCGTGGGGTGATAGTGAGCTGGTAAAAGTCCATGAAATGAGCAAATATTCAGATAATTATGTACATGGGTATCGGTTTTCCCAGAAGCAATGTTAATGTTAATATCGCCCATAAGTATTATATTTCTAAAAGATGATAATTTTTTTAAGTTTGTGTCAAGTGAGTAAAAATCTTTCCATATTTTGAGACGGAGGCCTATAAATAGCCACGACTACCGTATCCGGAATTATTTTAATTATTAAGCAATTACTGTCTATGGATACAGGTTCTTCTTTCATTGTTCGCAGGTTACCTTTGATATAAACGACTAATCCATCGTTTTGGTTTATATTTCTTTCAGTTTTGTATGAGTAATATCCGTAAAGAGATGGCAAGTTGACGTTCTGTTTTGACAACCAACATTCTGTTAGGACGATAATATCACAGCTTACGTCAAGATTTTGTAATAGTACTTCAAAACCGTTCATGTTTCGATTTATGCTGCGAATATTCTGTGTGAGCAGGGTTAACGTTCTGTCACCAGAAGGAAGGAGGTATTTACAATCCTCAACATTACAGATTTTAGATTCGGACACAGAAAAACAATCTAGATCACAAATAAGCTGATTTGTCATGATAGTTATAAACTAAGAGCAAATGTAAACAAAAAAAATTATGTGCTAACTAAATAAAGTATTCGGTGGCGCTCTTCGGCGCCTTCATAGTCAATTGAGTTGATGTAGTTTAACTCTGCATATTTCCTCGCCGGACAAATTACATCACCAGTTGAGTGGTCACATTTCCTCTTGAAGCGTTTGCACGTCGCACATTGAGGGCGGAAGATTTGCTGCTACATTCCTTGAAGGAGTGAGCAGTTTCTCCACAGTGATTGCAAGTAGGACTAGTTTCTCTGCAAAATTTGGCTGCGTGTCCAAACTGCTGGCAATTGAAGCACCTTGTGACTATTGTGAAATCTCTCACAGGGCATGAATTCCAATTTATAAAAATTCTGCTTTGATTGATAATATTTTTTCTTATGCTAGCGGGTAGTTCCAAAATGTAGTTACAGGTAGGAAGGTCTTTCTTGATTCTTGATTGTTGGCGGTGTCATTCGACATAGCCAACGCTTTCAACTCCGTGCCCCACTCGACAATATTGGAGGCACTTCGGTATCACGGAGTGCCTCAATACATGACGAGCCTCCTGCCTAGCTACTTGGAGGATCGAGAGATCCTCCTTGTGGACAAGACGGCCAGGGTGAGGCGGTACGACGCAGAGTGCGGTGTGTGAGTGTAATAGGGTTTGACTGGCTCCTGCGGGGAGCCCTCCTCCAGGGCACGAGTGTCATCTGTTACGCGGATGACACTCTGCTCACTGCCCGGGGGAGGAACTACAGGGAGGCGGCCTGTCTGGCCTCGGCTGGTGGATCCTTGGTTGCGGGAAGGATCCGCCGCTTGGGACCGAAGGTGGCGCTGCACAAGACCGAGGCCGTTTTCTTTCACGGGCCTCGGCAGCGCTACCCTCCGGACGCCCACATAGTTGTGGAGGGCGTCAGGATCGGGGTCCAGACCCAGTTGAAATATCTGGGCCTGGTGTTGGACAGCAGGTGGCGCTTTGGCCCGCATTTCAGCGGGCTGTCAGCGCGCCTGCTGAAAGCCGCGGACGCCCTCTCGTGGCTCCTCCCGAACCTGGGGGGACCCAATGCGCGGTGCCGGCGATTGTATGCCGGCATCCTGCGGAGCATGGCCCTTTATGGGGCCCCTATCTGGGCGGACTCCCTCCACAGGCGGGAGAATGCAACGGCGATCCGCAGACCCCAAAGGGCCATTGCACTTCGGGTGGCGAGGGCCTACCGCTCGGTGGGCTTTTCGGCGGCATGCGCTCTGGCTGGCACCCCTCCTTGGGAGTTGGAGGCATGGGTGCTCGCCAGAGTGTACGAGTGGACGGCGCGGCGAAAATGGACGATGCAGCAACAAATCGAGCAGCATCGGTTGCAGCTCCGCGAGGTCCTGGTGGCGGAATGGCGGGTGAGGCTGTCACGCCCTACCGCCGGCCTCAGCACCATTGAGGCGATCCGGCCAGTGCTCGACCGCTGGCTCGGGAGAAGGCACGGCTCCCTGACGTTTCGGGCGACGCAGGTGCTCTCGGGGCATGGTTGCTTCGGGAAGTACCTGTGTCGCATAAACAGGGAGCCGGACGCCCGGTGTCACCACTGCGTCGACTGCCGGGAGCACACGGCGTGGCACACGCTGGCAGAGTGTGCCGCTTGGGAGGAGCCGCGCCGTGCCCTCATCACCGAAGTAGGCAACGACCTGTCGCTGCCGGCCGTCGTGAACGCGATGGTCGGCGGCGCAGAGTCCTGGGACGCAGTGGTCTCCTTTTGCGAAACGGTCGTCTCGCAGAAGGAGGCTGCGGAAAGGGAGAGAGAGATCTCGACTCTCGACCCGGCCCGCAGCAGACGCACCGGGCGTCGGAGGAGGGCGGACAACGCCCTCTTCCGGCCCCCCTAAATGGGTCCAGGGGCGACGGATTCGGGGACATCCGTCGCTCCCCAACATCAGGACCCGAGAAGGCGGCGCGCGTAGTGTTCCGCGTGCGCCGCTCACAGACGTTGCGGGGGGAGTACACCTCACTCCCCCCGCCCGAGACGGGGCCCGCGCAAGCGGGCCAGCACCAGCCGGGGTTGTGGAAGAATAATGTGTTCCCGCGACCCCGGCGTAGGTGTGAGATGGAACACCGGGGTGGTTTTTAGTCAGTAAGAGTCTGACAGACCCCTCCGCCCGCCCCAGGGCGGAGGACATCCATGAGGATCTTCCACCCCGGGAACAAAAAAAAAAAAAAAAAGGTAAGGTTAGGTTCATGCCCCCGCCCGAGACGGGGCCCGCGCAAGCGGGCCGGCACCAGCCGGGGTTGTGGAAGAATAATGTGTTCCCGCGACCCCGGCGTAGGTGTGAGAAGGAACACCGGGGTGGTTTTTAGTCAGTAAGAGTCTGACAGACCCCTCCGCCCACCCCAGGGCGGAGGACATCCATGAGGATTTTCCACCCCGGGAACAAAAAAAAAAAAAAAAAAAAAAAAAAGGTTCCCCCCCAATACATCCGTCGCCCCCCAACATCAGGACCCGAGAAGGCGGCGCGCGTAGTGTTCCTCGCGCGCCGACCACAGACGTTGCGGGGGGAGTACACCTCACTCCCCCCGCCCGAGACGGGGCCCGCGCAAGCGGGCCGGCACCAGCCGGGGTTGTGGAAGAATAATGTGTTCCCGCGACCCCGGCGTAGGTGTGAGAAGGAACACCGGGGTGGTTTTTAGTCAGTAAGAGTCTGACAGACCCCTCCGCCCGCCCCAGGGCGGAGGACATCCATGAGGATTTTCCACCCCGGGAACAAAAAAAAAAAAAAAAAAAAAAAGGTTCCCCCCCAATGGGTTCCCGCATTGACGAGGCGGGGGGGCTCAGTAGCCGTGGTTTGGACCCCACGGTGAAGCTAAGAGGAACCCGAGGAGGGGCCGCTCGTCAGGGCTTTAGTAGACAAGCCGACGACGTAGCGGCCAAGGTTGCGGTGTTGTGGGCGACATCGCAACTGTGGTGGGGCCGCGGCGGGAGAGGAGTGCCGGTATTGCGGTGCGCCGCTCTCCCTACCTTCCGCGGCCTTGACGGGGTCGCCACCGTACGATGGCTGACGCGGTGGGGCCGCAGGGGAGGAGGAGTGACGGTATGTCGTTGGCCGCTCTCCCTATCCTCTGCGGCCGAAAAATGGTAGGCGACGGGGCCATTCATCAGACCCGTCGCAAGGGGCAAGGGGTTGGTCGTAGGCTGAGGGCGAACAACGCCCTCTTCCAGCCCCTCTAAATGGGTCCAGAGGGACGGCGGACTCGGGGACGTCCACCGCCCCCCATACATCAGGACCCGAGGTGGCGGCGCGTAGTGTTCCACGCGCGCCCCTCTTGGACGTTGCGGGGGGAGTCTAACACCTCACTCCCCCCGCCCGAGCAGGGGCCCGCGTAAGCGGGCCGGCACCAGCCGGGGTTGCGGAAGAATTATGTGTTCCCACGACCCCGGCGTAGGTGTGAGATGGAACACCGGGGTGGTTTTTAGTCAGTAAGAGTCTGACAGACCCCTCCGCCCGCCCCAGGGCGGAGGACATCCATGAGGATTTTCCACCCCGGGAACAAAAAAAAAAAAAAAAAAAGGTTCCGTCGTGGGCCAGCTCCATCCTCGCCCGGTGCTGTTACTCGGGGATCTCAACGCCAAGTCTGCGGCGTGGGGATCCCCGGTGACCGATGCTAAGGGTGAGGCATTGGAGGAGTGGGCGATCACGACTGGCCTGGTCGTCCTGAACCGGGGCTCGGTCCACACGTGCGTGCGGCAGCGGGGCGGGTCCATAGTGGACGTGTCGTTCGCAAGCCCTGCTGTCGCGAGCCGTGTCCGCGACTGGCGTGTCGCCGCGGAGGTGGAGACGTTGTCGGATCACCGATATATCCGATTCGACGTCTCCGCCCAGACCGCTGGCGGCCGCAGGACATCAGTCCCGCGTTCGGACGGCCCGCGCTGGGCGCGTAAGCGCATCGACAGGGAGCTTCTCGAGGAGGCAGCCATTGCTCAGGCCTGGTTCCGGGGGTCGGCAACGACCGGACCCGATGACGTCGAGCTGGAGGCGCTGTGGTTCCGCGGGGCAATGACGCAGATATGCGACGCGTCCATGCCCCGCGCCCACGCACAGGGTGCAAGGCGCCAGGTGTACTGGTGGTCCGCCGAGATCGCGCAGCTGCGCGTCGCATGCGTGGCGGTGAGACGCCGGTACACCCGCTACCGGAGGAGACGTCGTCGGGTACCCGAGGAGGAGGCCGCGCTGTACGAGGTGTACCGCGCGGCAAAGCAGACTCTGTGGCTGGCCATCGACGAGGCGAGGACGCGATCCCGGGAGAGGATGTTGGAGACTCTGGACGGGGATCCGTGGGGGCGCCCGTATAAAGCGGTTCGAGGGCAACTTCGAGCCGCGGCGCCCCCACTTACGGAGAGTCTCCAACCCGAGCTGCTGGAGGAAGTGGTGGCAGCCCTCTTCCCGGTGAGAGCGGAGCATGTTCCGCCGCCGATGGCTTTGCCCGCAGCCGCAGAGTCTGCAGAGGAGGAGGAGGAGAACGCCATCAGCGTCCCAGAGGTGACACAGGCAGAGATGAGGGCGGCCGTAATGCGGCTCCGGGCCAAGAACGTGGCTCCGGGGCCCGACGGAATTCACGGCCTGGCTTTGGCCCTCTCTCTGAAGGAGTTGGAGCCCCAACTGAGAGGACTCTACACGGCGTGCCTTGAGCGGGGCCAGTTTCCCAGTCTGTGGAAGATTGGACGTCTGGTCCTGCTCAGGAAGGCGGGGCGCCCTGCCGACTCGCCGTCTGCGTACCGGCCCATAGTGCTGCTTGACGAGGTGGGCAAGCTGTTCGAGCGCATACTCGCAGCCCGCCTCGTCGGCCACTTGTGCAGAGAGGGGCCGGACCTGGACGAGAGCCAGTTCGGCTTTCGGCATGGGCGCTCTACCATCCACGCTGTGTCGAGGGTGAGAGTCCTGGCGGAGGAAACAGTGTCCCGGGGCGGGGTGGTGGTGGCGGTGTCCTTGGACATCTCCAACGCCTTCAACACCCTGCCCTGGAGCTGCATACGGGAGGCATTGCGTTATCATCGGGTGCCTCTCTACCTCCGCCGCATCGTTGGGGCTTATCTGGCGGGGAGGTGTGTCACCTACATGGGACGAGATGGCGGAAACCAGCGCCAAGTGTCGTGCGGTGTTCCACAGGGATCGGTCGTGGGACCGCTCCTGTGGAACATCGGGTACGACTGGGTGCTGAGGGGCGAGCTCCCGCCGGGCGCGGACCTGACGTGTTATGCGGACGACACGCTGGTCACGGCCCGGGGGAGTTCGCACAGGGAGGCAGCGTTGCTCGCGACGGCGGCGGTCTCACTCACGGTGAGCCGCATACGGCGCCTCGGCCTGGAGGTGGCCCTCAACAAGTCGGAGGCCATGGTGTTTCATGGCCCCCGGCGGGCGCCGCCGGCCGGATCACACATTGTGGTCGGGGGGGTCCGGATCGCTGTCGAGCCCACCATGAAATATCTGGGATTGGTGCTCGACAGCCGGTGGGACTTCGGACCCCACTTCCGGCGGCTGGCGCCCAAGTTGTTGGGCGCGGCCGGGGCGCTGGCAACGCTGCTTCCCAATCTGGGGGGCCCGAGCGCCGCCTGTAGGCGGCTCTATATGGGGATCGTGCGATCCATGGCGCTCTACGGAGCGCCGATCTGGGCGTCTGACCTGACGGCCGGCAGCATAGCTGTCCTGCGCAAGCCGCAGCGGGCGATGGCCGTCAGAGTCATTCGGGGGTATCGCACGATCTCCTTCGAGGCGGGTTGTGTACTGGCCGGATCACCGCCCTGGGACCTGGAGGCTAAGGTGCTCGCGTCACTGTACCGGTGGCGCGAGGCAGCGCGGGAGCAGGGCGAGCGACCGATGCAGCAACAAATCGAGCAGCATCGGTTGCAGCTCCGCGAGGTCCTGGTGGCGGAATGGCGGGTGAGGCTGTCACGCCCTACCGCCGGCCTCAGCACCATAGAGGCGATCCGGCCAGTGCTCGACCGCTGGCTCGGGAGAAGGCACGGCTCCCTGACGTTTCGGGCGACGCAGGTGCTCTCGGGGCATGGTTGCTTCGGGAAGTACCTGTGTCGCATTAACAGGGAGCCGGACGCCCGGTGTCACCACTGCGTCGACTGCCGGGAGGACACGGCGTGGCACACGCTGGCAGAGTGTGCCGCTTGGGAGGAGCCGCGCCGTGCCCTCATCACCGAAGTAGGCAACGACCTGTCGCTGCCGGCCGTCGTGAACGCGATGGTCGGCGGCGCAGAGTCCTGGGACGCAGTGGTCTCCTTTTGCGAAACGGTCATCTCGCAGAAGGAGGCTGCGGAAAGGGAGAGAGAGATCTCGACTCTCGACCCGGCCCGCAGCAGACGCACCGGGCGTCGGAGGAGGGCGGACAACGCCCTCTTCCGGCCCCCCTAAATGGGTCCAGGGGCGACGGATTCGGGGACATCCGTCGCCCCCCAACATCAGGACCCGAGAAGGTGGCGCGCGTAGTGTTCCTCGCGCGCCGACCACAGACGTTGCGGGGGGAGTACACCTCACTCCCCCCGCCCGAGACGGGGCCCGCGCAAGCGGGCCGGCACCAGCCGGGGTTGTGGAAGAATAATGTGTTCCCGCGACCCCGGCGTAGGTGTGAGAAGGAACACCGGGGTGGTTTTTAGTCAGTAAGAGTCTGACAGACCCCTCCGCCCGCCCCAGGGCGGAGGACATCCATGAGGATTTTCCACCCCGGGAACAAAAAAAAAAAAAAAAAAAAAAGGTTAGGTTGCCCGGGGGAGTTCGCACAGGGAGGCAGCGTTGCTCGCGACGGCGGCGGTCTCACTGACGGTGAGCCGCATACGGCGCCTCGGCCTGGAGGTGGCCCTCAACAAGTCGGAGGCCATGGTGTTTCATGGCCCCCGGCGGGCGCCGCCGGCCGGATCACACATTGTGGTCGGGGGGGTCCGGATCGCTGTCGAGCCCACCATGAAATATCTGGGATTGGTGCTCGACAGCCGGTGGGACTTCGGACCCCACTTCCGGCGGCTGGCGCCCAAGTTGTTGGGCGCGGCCGGGGCGCTGGCAACGCTGCTTCCCAATCTGGGGGGCCCGAGCGCCGCCTGTAGGCGGCTCTATATGGGGATCGTGCGATCCATGGCGCTCTACGGAGCGCCGATCTGGGCGTCTGACCTGACGGCCGGCAGCATAGCTGTCCTGCGCAAGCCGCAGCGGGCGATGGCCGTCAGAGTCATTCGGGGGTATCGCACGATCTCCTTCGAGGCGGGTTGTGCACTGGCCGGATCACCGCCCTGGGACCTGGAGGCGAAGGTGCTCGCGTCACTGTACCGGTGGCGCGAGGCAGCGCGGGAGCGGGGCGAGCGACCGATGCAGCAACATATCGAGCAGCATCGGTTGCAGCTCCGCGAGGTCCTGGTGGCGGAATGGCGGGTGAGGCTGTCACGCCCTACCGCCGGCCTCAGCACCATCGAGGCGATCCGGCCAGTGCTCGACCGCTGGCTCGGGAGAAGGCACGGCTCCCTGTCGTTTCGGGCGACGCAGGTGCTCTCGGGGCATGGTTGCTTCGGGAAGTACCTGTGTCGCATAAACAGGGAGCCGGACGCCCGGTGTCACCACTGCGTCGACTGCCGGGAGGACACGGCGTGGCACACGCTGGCAGAGTGTGCCGCTTGGGAGGAGCCGCGCCGTGCCCTCATCACCGAAGTAGGCAACGACCTGTCGCTGCCGGCCGTCGTGAACGCGATGGTCGGCGGCGCAGAGTCCTGGGACGCAGTGGTCTCCTTTTGCGAAACGGTCATCTCGCAGAAGGAGGCTGCGGAAAGGGAGAGAGAGATCTCGACTCTTGACCCGGCCCGCAGCAGACGCACCGGGCGTCGGAGGAGGGCGGACAACGCCCTCTTCCGGCCCCCCTAAATGGGTCCAGGGGCGACGGATTCGGGGACATCCGTCGCCCCCCAACATCAGGACCCGAGAAGGCGGCGCGCGTAGTGTTCCTCGCGCGCCGACCACAGACGTTGCGGGGGGAGTACACCTCACTCCCCCCGCCCGAGACGGGGCCCGCACAAGCGGGCCGGCACCAGCCGGGGTTGTGGAAGAATAATGTGTTCCCGCGACCCCGGCGTAGGTGTGAGAAGGAACACCGGGGTGGTTTTTAGTCAGTAAGAGTCTGACAGACCCCTCCGCCCGCCCCAGGGCGGAGGACATCCATGAGGATTTTCCACCCCGGAAACAAAAAAAAAAAAAAAAAAAAAGGTTAGGTTAGGTTAGGTTAGGTTGCCCGGCCACAAGGCGGCCCAGTGTTCCGCGGCGCCAAACTGCAGCCTCTGCACGGCTGCAGGGAGGCCCGCCGGGCACAAATGGGGGGCGAAAGCCTGTGGCGTGCCCGCCAACAGAAGGAGGGGAAGGGGCCAGAAGGGCTCCTCTTCGGCCGACTCCCGGCCTAAGAACGGAACAGAGGGGGGGATGGACTGCGCATAAATGGCGCTGTTCCGTCTCCTCCAGGGCAACATCAACCACTCTGCCAGAGCTCAGGATCTCTTGCTCCAGAGCATGGCAGAGTGGTCGATTCACGTGGCCGTGGTCGCCGAGCCGTACTGGGTCCCGCCCAGGGATAACTGGGTGGGAGACCTGGACGGTTTGGTGGCCATCATTGGCGGGGCTCTCGTCAGCCCGTCTCGGGGGCACGGCTGGGTAGCCGCCCTCGCAGATGGCGTTGGCGTCGTTGGGGCGTATTTTTCGCCCAACAAGAGTCTCGCCGACTTCGAGAGGTTCCTTGTCGAGTTGGGTGCCGTCGTGGGCCAGCTCCATCCTCGCCCGGTGCTGTTACTCGGGGATCTCAACGCCAAGTCTGCGGCGTGGGGATCCCCGGTGACCGATGCTAAGGGTGAGGCATTGGAGGAGTGGGCGATCACGACTGGCCTGGTCGTCCTGAACCGGGGCTCGGTCCACACGTGCGTGCGGCAGCGGGGCGGGTCCATAGTGGACGTGTCGTTCGCAAGCCCTGCTGTCGCGAGCCGTGTCCGCGACTGGCGTGTCGCCGCGGAGGTGGAGACGTTGTCGGATCACCGATATATCCGATTCGACGTCTCCGCCCAGACCGCTGGCGGCCGCAGGACATCAGTCCCGCGTTCGGACGGCCCGCGCTGGGCGCGTAAGCGCATCGACAGGGAGCTTCTCGAGGAGGCAGCCATTGCTCAGGCCTGGTTCCGGGGGTCGGCAACGACCGGACCCGATGACGTCGAGCTGGAGGCGCTGTGGTTCCGCAGGGCAATGACGCAGATATGCGACGCGTCCATGCCCCGCGCCCACGCACAGGGTGCAAGGCGCCAGGTGTACTGGTGGTCCGCCGAGATCGCGCAGCTGCGCGTCGCATGCGTGGCGGTGAGACGCCGGTACACCCGCTACCGGAGGAGACGTCGTCGGGTACCCGAGGAGGAGGCCGCGCTGTACGAGGTGTACCGCGCGGCAAAGCAGACTCTGTGGCTGGCCATCGACGAGGCGAGGACGCGATCCCGGGAGAGGATGTTGGAGACTCTGGACGGGGATCCGTGGGGGCGCCCGTATAAAGCGGTTCGAGGGCAACTTCGAGCCGCGGCGCCCCCACTTACGGAGAGTCTCCAACCCGAGCTGCTGGAGGAAGTGGTAGCAGCCCTCTTCCCGGTGAGAGCGGAGCATATTCCGCCGCCGATGGCTTTGCCCGCAGCCGCAGAGTCTGCAGAGGAGGAAGAGGAGAACGCCATCAGCGTCCCAGAGGTGACACAGGCAGAGATGAGGGCGGCCGTGATGCGGCTCCGGGCCAAGAACGTGGCTCCGGGGCCCGACGGAATTCACGGCCTGGCTTTGGCCCTCTCTCTGAAGGAGTTGGAGCCCCAACTGAGAGGACTCTACACGGCGTGCCTTGAGCGGGGCCAGTTTCCCAGTCTGTGGAAGATTGGACGTCTGGTCCTGCTCAGGAAGGCGGGGCGCCCTGCCGACTCGCCGTCTGCGTACCGGCCCATAGTGCTGCTCGACGAGGTGGGCAAGCTGTTCGAGCGCATACTCGCAGCCCGCCTCGTCGGCCACTTGTGCAGAGAGGGGCCGGACCTGGACGAGAGCCAGTTCGGCTTTCGGCATGGGCGCTCTACCATCCACGCTGTGTCGAGGGTGAGAGTCCTGGCGGAGGAAACAGTGTCCCGGGGCGGGGTGGTGGTGGCGGTGTCCTTGGACATCTCCAACGCCTTCAACACCCTGCCCTGGAGCTGCATACGGGAGGCACTACGTTATCATCGGGTGCCTCTCTACCTCCGCCGCATCGTTGGGGCTTACCTGGCGGGGAGGTGTGTCACCTACATGGGACGTGATGGCGGAAACCAGCGCCAAGTGTCGTGCGGTGTTCCACAGGGATCGGTCGTGGGACCGCTCCTGTGGAACATCGGGTACGACTGGGTGCTGAGGGGCGAGCTCCCGCCGGGCGCGGACCTGACGTGTTACGCGGACGACACGCTGGTCACGGCCCGGGGGAGTTCGCACAGGGAGGCAGCGTTGCTCGCGACGGCGGCGGTCTCACTCACCGTGAGCCGCATACGGCGCCTCGGCCTGGAGGTGGCCCTCAACAAGTCGGAGGCCATGGTGTTTCATGGCCCCCGGCGGGCGCCGCCGGCCGGATCACACATTGTGGTCGGGGGGGTCCGGATCGCTGTCGAGCCCACCATGAAATATCTGGGATTGGTGCTCGACAGCCGGTGGGACTTCGGACCCCACTTCCGGCGGCTGGCGCCCAAGTTGTTGGGCGCGGCCGGGGCGCTGGCAACGCTGCTTCCCAATCTGGGGGGCCCGAGCGCCGCCTGTAGGCGGCTCTATATGGGGATCGTGCGATCCATGGCGCTCTACGGAGCGCCAATCTGGGCGTCTGACCTGACGGCCGGCAGCATAGCTGTCCTGCGCAAGCCGCAGCGGGCGATGGCCGTCAGAGTCATTCGGGGGTATCGCACGATCTCCTTCGAGGCGGCTTGTGCACTGGCCGGATCACCGCCCTGGGACCTGGAGGCGAAGGTGCTCGCGTCACTGTACCGGTGGCGCGAGGCAGCGCGGGAGCGGGGCGAGCGACCGATGCAGCAACAAATCGAGCAGCATCGGTTGCAGCTCCGCGAGGTCCTGGTGGCGGAATGGCGGGTGAGGCTGTCACGCCCTACCGCCGGCCTCAGCACCATTGAGGCGATCCGGCCAGTGCTCGACCGCTGGCTCGGGAGAAGGCACGGCTCCCTGACGTTTCGGGCGACGCAGGTGCTCTCGGGGCATGGTTGCTTCGGGAAGTACCTGTGTCGCATAAACAGGGAGCCGGACGCCCGGTGTCACCACTGCGTCGACTGCCGGGAGGACACGGCGTGGCACACGCTGGCAGAGTGTGCCGCTTGGGAGGAGCCGCGCCGTGCCCTCATCACCGAAGTAGGCAACGACCTGTCGCTGCCGGCCGTCGTGAACGCGATGGTCGGCGGCGCAGAGTCCTGGGACGCAGTGGTCTCCTTTTGCGAAACGGTCATCTCGCAGAAGGAGGCTGCGGAAAGGGAGAGAGAGATCTCGACTCTCGACCCGGCCCGCAGCAGACGCACCGGGCGTCGGAGGAGGGCGGACAACGCCCTCTTCCGGCCCCCCTAAATGGGTCCAGGGGCGACGGATTCGGGGACATCCGTCGCCCCCCAACATCAGGACCCGAGAAGGTGGCGCGCGTAGTGTTCCTCGCGCGCCGACCACAGACGTTGCGGGGGGAGTACACCTCACTCCCCCCGCCCGAGACGGGGCCCGCGCAAGCGGGCCGGCACCAGCCGGGGTTGTGGAAGAATAATGTGTTCCCGCGACCCCGGCGTAGGTGTGAGAAGGAACACCGGGGTGGTTTTTAGTCAGTAAGAGTCTGACAGACCCCTCCGCCCGCCCCAGGGCGGAGGACATCCATGAGGATTTTCCACCCCGGGAACAAAAAAAAAAAAAAAAAAAAAGGTTAGGTTAGGTTAGGTTCAGCGGGCGATGGCCGTCAGAGTCATTCGGGGGTATCGCACGATCTCCTTCGAGGCGGGTTGTGCACTGGCCGGATCACCGCCCTGGGACCTGGAGGCGAAGGTGCTCGCGTCACTGTACCGGTGGCGCGAGGCAGCGCGGGAGCGGGGCGAGCGACCGATGCAGCAACAAATCGAGCAGCATCGGTTGCAGCTCCGCGAGGTCCTGGTGGCGGAATGGCGGGTGAGGCTGTCACGCCCTACCGCCGGCCTCAGCACCATCGAGGCGATCCGGCCAGTGCTCGACCGCTGGCTCGGGAGAAGGCACGGCTCCCTGACGTTTCGGGCGACGCAGGTGCTCTCGGGGCATGGTTGCTTCGGGAAGTACCTGTGTCGCATAAACAGGGAGCCGGACGCCCGGTGTCACCACTGCGTCGAATGCCGGGAGGACACGGCGCGGCACACGCTGGCAGAGTGAGCCGCGCCGTGCCCTCATCACCGAAGTAGGCAACGACCTGTCGCTGCCGGCCGTCGTGAACGCGATGGTCGGCGGCGCAGAGTCCTGGGACGCAGTGGTCTCCTTTTGCGAAACGGTCATCTCGCAGAAGGAGGCTGCGGAAAGGGAGAGAGAGATCTCGACTCTCGACCCGGCCCGCAGCAGACGCACCGGGCGTCGGAGGAGGGCGGACAACGCCCTCTTCCGGCCCCCCTAAATGGGTCCAGGGGCGACGGATTCGGGGACATCCGTCACCCCCCAACATCAGGACCCGAGAAGGCGGCGCGCGTAGTGTTCCGCGTGCGCCGCTCACAGACGTTGCGGGGGGAGTACACCTCACTCCCCCCGCCCGAGACGGGGCCCGCGCAAGCGGGCCGGCACCAGCCGGGGTTGTGGAAGAATAATGTGTTCCCGCGACCCCGGCGTAGGTGTGAGATGGAACACCGGGGTGGTTTTTAGTCAGTAAGAGTCTGACAGACCCCTCCGCCCGCCCCAGGGCGGAGGACATCCATGAGGATTTTCCACCCCGGGAACAAAAAAAAAAAAAAAAAAGGTTTTGGGGCTTATCTGGCGGGGAGGTGTGTCACCTACATGGGACGAGATGGCGGAAACCAGCGCCAAGTGTCGTGCGGTGTTCCACAGGGATCGGTCGTGGGACCGCTCCTGTGGAACATCGGGTACGACTGGGTGCTGAGGGGCGAGCTCCCGCCGGGCGCGGACCTGACGTGTTACGCGGACGACACGCTGGTCACGGCCCGGGGGAGTTCGCACAGGGAGGCAGCGTTGCTTGCGACGGCGGCGGTCTCACTCACGGTGAGCCGCATACGGCGCCTCGGCCTGGAGGTGGCCCTCAACAAGTCGGAGGCCATGGTGTTTCATGGCCCCCGGCGGGCGCCGCCGGCCGGATCACACATTGTGGTCGGGGGGGTCCGGATCGCTGTCGAGCCCACCATGAAATATCTGGGATTGGTGCTCGACAGCCGGTGGGACTTCGGACCCCACTTCCGGCGGCTGGCGCCCAAGTTGTTGGGCGCGGCCGGGGCGCTGGCAACGCTGCTTCCCAATCTGGGGGGCCCGAGCGCCGCCTGTAGGCGGCTCTATATGGGGATCGTGCGATCCATGGCGCTCTACGGAGCGCCGATCTGGGCGTCTGACCTGACGGCCGGCATCATAGCTGTCCTGCGCAAGCCGCAGCGGGCGATGGCCGTCAGAGTCATTCGGGGGTATCGCACGATCTCCTTCGAGGCGGGTTGTGCACTGGCCGGATCACCGCCCTGGGACCTGGAGGCGAAGGTGCTCGCGTCACTGTACCGGTGGCGCGAGGCAGCGCGGGAGCGGGGCGAGCGACCGATGCAGCAACAAATCGAGCAGCATCGGTTGCAGCTCCGCGAGGTCCTGGTGGCGGAATGGCGGGTGAGGCTTTCACGCCCTACCGCCGGCCTCAGCACCATCGAGGCGATCCGGCCAGTGCTCGACCGCTGGCTCGGGAGAAGGCACGGCTCCCTGTCGTTTCGGGCGGCGCAGGTGCTCTCGGGGCATGGTTGCTTCGGGAAGTACCTGTGTCGCATAAACAGGGAGCCGGACGCCCGGTGTCACCACTGCGTCGACTGCCGGGAGGACACGGCGTGGCACACGCTGGCAGAGTGTGCCGCTTGGGAGGAGCCGCGCCGTGCCCTCATAACTGAAGTAGGCAATGACCTGTCGCTGCCGGCCGTCGTGAACGCGATGGTCGGCGGCGCAGAGTCCTGGGACGCAGTGGTCTCCTTTTGCGAAACGGTCATCTCGCAGAAGGAGGCTGCGGAAAGGGAGAGAGAGATCTCTACTCTCGACCCGGCCCGCAGCAGACGCACCGGGCGTCGGAGGAGGGCGGACAACGCCCTCTTCCGGCCCCCCTAAATGGGTCCAGGGGCGACGGATTCGGGGACATCCGTCGCCCCCCAACATCAAGACCCGAGAAGGCGGCGCGCGTAGTGTTCCGCGCGCGCCGCTCACAGACGTTGCGGGGGGAGTACACCTCACTCTCCCCGCCCGAGACGGGGCCCGCGCAAGCGGGCCGGCACTAGCCGGGGTTGTGGAAGAATAATGTGTTCCCGCGACCCCGGCGTAGGTGTGAGATGGAACACCGGGGTGGTTTTTAGTCAGTAAGAGTCTGACAGACCCCTCCGCCCGCCCCAGGGCGGAGGACATCCATGAGGATTTTCCACCCCGGGAACAAAAAAAAAAAAAAAAAAAAAAGGTTAGGTTAGGTTAGGTTAGGTTAGGTTAGGTTAGGTTGGGGGGGGGGACCACCCCACAGTGCTTGCGTCCACGTCGCGTCCCCTGGAAACGACCCAGTTCTGACCACCGTAACGGAGTGGCAGACTGGGCTCGGCCAAAGTGCACTGTGCTTTCGTTGCTTTTTATCTTGCCTTGAGTGAACGAACCTGCGGAGGCTATGCCCAAACCCACGCGGGATGCCTGCGGGCAGTTTTTAAAACCCAAAGGCCCTTCTCAGGGCCAACCCAAACGCCCTTCGCGGGGCCGACCAAAAGGCCCTTCTCAGGGCCAAGCCAAAGGCCCTTCTCAGGGCCAACCCAAAGGCCCTTCTCAGGGCCAACCCAAAGGCCCTTCTCAGGGCCAACCAAAAGGCCCTTCTCAGGGCCAGTCCGACGCTTCGGCGTCAGAGGCTAGCCGCGCGCCGTCTGCAGCTAGCTTCTTTGAGAACCCGTTGGACTTGGACTCGTTGTCTGACTCCGACAAAGAGTCCATGGCTGGCGTGTCGGACGGGGGCGATTTCCAGTCGCGGAAGCGGGCCTTCCTGCGGAACGGGTCCGAGGGCTCTTCGGGCTCGGCGGGGCGTCCTAAGGCCAAAAAGCCACCGACAGCCGCGGACACCCACGTCGTGGGTCTCGCGGACGCTCAGCGTCAGTTGGACCTGGCTCGGCGGGAGCAGCACCAGCAAGACCTGGAGGAGCGGGTTGCTGCCAAGGAGCAACGGGCGCGCGCTGCCCGGGCCAAGTCCGGGTACGGGGCGTCCCGCGTTCTGTACGCGGACCACTCGCTGGCCGAGCTGGAGCGAATGGCTGAGGAGGACGAGGAGGAGATAGTGGAGATCGCCTCTAAATCCTCCAACTTGAAAGGGACCTTCCAAAAGGCCCTTAAAAGCCGGGCCGCGAGCATGCGTGGCATCATCCAGGAGATGGTCCAGCGCAAGGCGACAGACGAAACGCGGCAACTGCAGACGAAAGTCGATCGCCTGCAATCGGAGGTCAGCCAGCTACATCAGAAGCTGGCTGAAGCCACGGCTCGGCCAGAGCAAGCAGGAGGAAGACCTGCGGAAAGACCTGCGGCAGAGGGCTCCGCCTCCAACCTTGAGGATATCATCCGCAAGGTCGTCATGGAGGAGAGGGCCTTCACAAGAGCCTGCTTAGCAGGCATTGAGGACCGGCTCTTGCCGGAGAAACGTCTCCGACCGCCGCTTGCGGCGGACAAGAGGCAAAGTGAGCCGGCGCCGTCCTCCCAGGGGGAAGACGCCTTTCTCCCTTCTACAACCCCGTCCAACCAGCATGGGTGGACCGAGGTTGCCGGGAGGGGCAAGGGCAAGGCCAAAAAGGCCAAAAAAGCCGCGACGGCCGTTCCTGCCGTGCCCGCCACCACACCTGCGACTGGAAAGGGAAAAGGGAGAGGGAAGGGAAAGGCGAAACTCGTCCCCCCAAAGACCGCAGCCGTTGTGGTGACGCTCACCGCGGAGGCTGCGGAGCGAGGCGAGACATACGCGTCCATTTTGTTGCGGGCGCGTGCCAATGCCGATCCCACTCAACTGGGGATCGGCAAAGTCTCTTGCCGGCGAACTCAAGCCGGGGCTCGAATTTTCGAGTTCCCGGGGGCAGAGGGCAAAGCCCATGCGGACCTCTTTGCATCCAAGCTGCAGGAGGTCATCGCGGACGCGGCCAAGGTGGCCCGTCCAGTCAAAGCGACGACCATCGAGGTGACCGACCTGGATGACTCGGTCACCAAAGAGGAGGTGGTGGTTGCGGTCGCAGCAATGGGGGGCTGTGACGTCGCAGAGGTGCACGGCCGGGACATCAGGCCCGGTCGCGGTGGTATGGGCACCATTCGCCTCGAGTGCCCAGTCGCGGCTGCCAAAGCCGTCCTCGACAAGGGACGGCTTACCGTCGGCTTCAGCTCGGGTGCAGTCCGGGCACTTGTAGACCAGCCTCTTCGGTGCTACAGGTGCTTCGGTATCGGACACACTCGAGCCCTCTGTCCGTCCACGGTCGATAGGACGGACAGCTGCTATCGCTGCAGCAAGGAGGGCCACAAGAGCAGCTCCTGCACGGCTGCCACTCCGCACTGCGCAGTGTGTGCCGCCAGTGGCCGCCCGGCAGACCACGTCATGAAGGGGAGGAACTGCAATCCTCCCCCTAAGAGGGGCAAAGCGCCGATGGGTCCGGCTGCCAGCACCGTCGTTCCCGAGGCAGGAACCGCGGTGGCCGCGGAGGCGATGACGGAGGCAATGACTATCGATGGATAGGGCTCAACATCGAATTCTCCAGGCGAACACCAACCACTGCAGGGCAGCCCAGGATCTGCTGATGCAGACCATGGCTGAGTGGTTGGTGGACTTGGCGGTGGTTGCCGAGCCTTACTCGGTCCCCGGCCACTGGCTGGGCGATCGGGACGGCTTGGTGGCGTTGGTGACGCGGTCTTCCACAGACTCCCCTCCCCTCTCGCTTTTAGAGAGAGGACCGGGATACGTGGCCGCCGCGTGGGGAGACGTAGGTGTGGTGGGGGTCTATTTCTCCCCAAACCGCCCTCTCTCGGACTTTGATGATTTCCTCGAAGTCCTCACCGCAGTCGTAGGGAGGGCGGCGCCGCGCCAGGTCGTCGTGTTGGGCGACCTGAACGCCAAGTCGGTGGCCTGGGGCAACCCGGCTGCCTCGTGCAACGTCCGAGGACGCGCCGTCGAATTTTGGGCGGCCTCATCCGGCGTGTCCCTCCTCAACAGGGGGGCGGTCCACACGTGTGTGCGGCAGCAGGGAGGGTCAATGGTTGACGTCACGTTTGCCACCCCCGCGCTAGCCGCCCGCGTCGTGAATTGGCGGGTGGAGATGGTGGAGACCTTGTCGGACCACCGATACGTGCGGTTCGACATCTCCGCCCAGGGGAGGGTGGCCCGCTCGGGCAAATCTCCCTTCCCACGGTGGGCTCTCACCCGCCTGGACCGGGAGGCCGCTCAGGAGGCGGCCTTTCTCCAGGACTGGTTGTCGCCCCCTGTCGAGGTCCTGGACGTGGACACCGCAGCGGTTCAGCTCAGGAGGTCCCTGACCGAGGTGTGCAACTCCAGCATGCCTCGGTCTCGCCGTCCGCCTCCTCGTCGTGCCGTCTATTGGTGGACGGAGGAACTGGCGGGGCTCCGAGCCGCCTGCGTGTCGGCCAGAAGGGCCTTCACGCGGAGCCGACGACGCAGCGCCCGGAATCGGGAAAACGAGGACCGCCTCTACGCTACTTACCAAGAGGCGAGGACGGTCCTCAAGTCGGCGATTGGCGCCGCCAAGGACTCGGCGAGGGCCGAGATGCTGGCAGGGCTCGACCGGGATCCATATGGGAGACCATACAAGGCGGCGCGGAACCAACTGCGCCCCTGTGGTCCCCCATTGACGGAGACTCTCGAGCCGGCGTTGCTGGATGGGGTGGTCCGGTCCCTGTTTCCGCGCAGGACCGACTTTACCCCACCAACAATGGACCCTCCGCAAGGCGCAACTTCGCCGGAGGAGGGGGTCCCCCTGGTGACGGCGGAGGAATTGTACGCGGGGGTTCTCAGCCTCCGCGCGAAGAAGACGGCCCCTGGACCGGACGGCGTCCCTGCACGGGTGGTGGCCATTGCTGCCGCCCAAATGGAGGACAGAATTCGGGACCTGTTCAGCGCGTGCTTTACGGCTGGCAGGTTCCCGAAACTCTGGAAGGAGGGGCAGCTGTGCCTCCTCCGAAAGGAGGGACGCCCGGTGGACTCCCCCTCGGCATACCGGCCCATCGTTCTGCTTGATGAGGTCGGTAAATTGTTCGAGGGGATTGTCGCCTCCCGGCTCAATAGCCTGTTGCGGGGGGTGGGGCCGAATCTGTCGGACGCCCAATTCGGATTTCGACAAGGGCGTTCGACGATAGACGCGCTGGCCCTACTCAAGGGTCAGGTGAAGGAGGCGGTGGAGGCGGGGGGCGGAGTGTTGGCGGTGTCATTCGACATAGCCAACGCCTTCAACTCCGTGCCCCACTCGACAATATTGGAGGCACTTCGGTATCACGGAGTGCCTCAATACATGAGGAGCCTCCTGGCTAGCTACTTGGAGGATCGCGAGATCCTCCTTGTGGACAAGACGGCCAGGGTGAGGCGATACGGCGCAGAGTGCGGTGTTCCGCAGGGGTCGGTGCTGGGGCCCCCCCTATGGAATATAGGGTTTGACTGGCTCCTGCGGGGAGCCCTCCTCCAGGGCACGAGTGTCATCTGTTACGCGGATGACACTCTCCTCACTGCCCGGGGGAGGAGCTACAGGGAGGCGGCCTGTCTGGCCTCGGCTGGCGGATCCTTGGTTGCAGGGAGGATCCGCCGCTTGGGACTGAAGGTGGCGCTGCACAAGACCGAGGCCGTTTTCTTTCACGGGCCTCGGCAGCGCTGCCCTCCCGACGCCCACATCGTTGTGGAGGGCGTCAGGATCGGGGTCCAGACCCAGATGAAATATCTGGGCCTGGTGCTGGACAGCAGGTGGCGATTTGGCCCGCATTTCAGCGGGCTGTCAACGCGCCTGCTGAAAGCCGCGGACGCCCTCTCGTGGCTCCTCCCGAACCTGGGGGGGCCCAACGCGCAGTGCCGGCGATTGTATGCCGGCATCCTGCGGAGCATGGCCCTATATGGGGCCCCTATCTGGGCGGACTCCCTGCACAGGCGGGAGAACGCAACGGCGATCCGCAGGCCCCAAAGGGCCATTGCACTAAGGGTGGCAAGGGCCTACCGCTCGGTGGGCTTTTCGGCGGCATGCGCTCTGGCTGGCACCCCTCCTTGGGAGTTGGAGGCGTGGGTGCTCGCCAGAGTGTACGAGTGGACGGCGCGGCGAAAAGCGCTCGGGGAGCGCCCCGTCGCGGAGGAGCGGGAGGCCGTGCGGCAAGAGGCGAGGGACGCCATCGTCCTCCATTGGACTCCCCCAACGGGGAGGGCGTGAAGCGTCCGCATTAAAGGCGGACGGTCGTCGGAGGAGGACTGGACGTACAGGCTGCGCCAATCTCCCAGTCCCCTCCACTCAAGACGAGGCGGGAGTGCCGCTGGGTTGTTTTAGTGGGTATACCGGGTCAGACCGGGGAGTCCCACATAGCCCCCCATTCCCCCAATGGGAGGGTATGCGTAATGCATTTTTTCCCAGCGCAAAAAAAAAAAAAAAAAAAAAAAAAAAAAAAAAAGGTTAGGTTGGGGGACCACCCCACAGTGCTTGCGTCCACGTCGCGTCCCCTGGAAACGACCCAGTTCTGACCACCGTAACGGAGTGGCAGACTGGGCTCGGCCAAAGTGCACTGTGCTTTCGTAGCGAATTTAATTTTATTGCGTTGAGCGTACGAACCTGCGGTGGCTATGCCTAAACCCACGCGGGATGCCTTCGGGCAGTTTTTAAAACCCAAAGGCCATTCTCAGGGCCAACCCAAAGGCCCTTCACGGGGCCGACCAAAAGGCCCTTCTCAGGGCCAACCCAAAGGCCCTTCTCAGGGCCAACCAAAAGGCCCTTCTCAGGGCCAACCCAAAGGTCCTTCTCAGGGCCAACCCAAAGGCCCTTCTCAGGGCCAACCAAAAGGCCCTTCTCAGGGCCAATCCGACGCTTCGGCGTCAGAGGCTAGCCGCGCGCCATCTGCAGCTAGCTTCTTTGGGAGCCCATTGGACTTGGACTCGTTGTCTGACTCCGACAAAGAGTCCATGGCTGGCGTGTCGGACGGGGGCGATATACAGTCGCGAAAGCGGGCCTTCCTGCGGAACGGGTCCGAGGGCTCTTCGGGCTCGGCGGGACGTCCAAAGGCCAAAAAGCCTCCGACAGCCGCGGACACCCACGACGTTGGTCTCTCGGATGCTCAGCGTCAGTTGGACCTAGCTCGGCGGGAGCAGCACCAACAAGACCTGGAGGAGCGGGTTGCTGCCAAGGAGCAACGGGCGCGCGCTGCCCGGGCCAAGTCCGGGTACGGAGCGTCCCGCGTTCTGTACGCGGACCACTCACTGGCTGAGCTGGAGCGGATGGCTGAGGAGGACGAGGAGGAGATAGTGGAGATCGCCTCTAAATCCTCCAACTTGAAAGGGACCTTCCAAAAGGCCCTTAAATGCAGGGCCGCGAGCATGCGTGGCATAATACAGGAGATGGTCCAGCGCAAGGCGAGCGACGAAACGCGGCAACTGCAGGCGAAAGTCGATCGCCTGCAATCGGAGGTCAGCCAGCTTCATCAGAAGCTGGCCGAAGCCACGGCTCGGCCAGGACAACCAGAAGAAAGACCTGCGGCAGAGGGCCCCGCCTCCAACCTTGAGGATGTCATCCGCAAGGTCGTTATGGAGGAGAGGGCCTTCACAAGAGCTTGCTTAGCAGGCATTGAGGACCGGCTCTTGCCGGAGAAACGCCTCCGACCGCCGCTTGCGGCGGACAAGAGGCAATGTGAGCCGGGGCCGTCCTCCCAGGGGGAAGACGCCTTTCTCCCATCTACAACCCCGTCCAACCAGCATGGGTGGACCGAGGTTGCCGGGAGGGGTAAGGGCAAGGCCAAAAAGGCCAAAAAAGCCGCGACGGCCGTTCCTGCCGTGCCCGCCACCACACCTGCGACTGGAAAGGGAAAAGGGAGAGGGAAGGGAAAGGCGAAACTCGTCCCCCCAAAGACCGCAGCCGTTGTGGTGACGCTCACCGCGGAGGCTGCGGAGCGAGGCGAGACGTACGCGTCCATTTTGTTGCGGGCGCGTGCCAATGCCGATCCCACTCAACTGGGGATCGGCAAAGTCTCTTGCCGGCGAACCCAAGCCGGGGCTCGAATTTTCGAGTTCCCGGGGGCAGAGGGCAGAGCCCATGCGGACCTCTTCGCATCCAAGCTGCAAGAGGTCATCGCGGACGCGGCCAAGGTGGCCCGTCCAGTGAAGTCGACAACAATAGAGGTGACCGACCTGGATGACTCGGTCACCAAAGAGGAGGTGGTGGCGGCGGTCGCAGCAATGGGGGGCTGTGAGGTCGCAGAGGTGCACGGCCGGGACATCAGGCCCGGTCGCGGTGGCATGGGCACCATTCGCCTCGAGTGCCCAGTCGCCGCTGCCAAAGCCGTCCTCGACAAGGGACGGCTTACCGTCGGATTCAGCTCGGGTGCAGTCCGGGCACTTGTAGACCAGCCTCTTCGGTGCTACAGGTGCTTCGGTATCGGACACACTCGAGCCCTCTGTCCGTCCACGGTCGATAGGACGGACAGTTGCTATCGCTGCGGCAAGGAGGGCCACAAAAGCAGCTCCTGCACGGCTGCCACTCCGCACTGCGCAGTGTGTGCGGCCAGTGGCCGCCCGGCGGATCACGTCATGAAGGGGAGGAACTGCAATCCTCCCCCTAAGAGGGGCAAAGCGCCGATGGGTGCGGCTGCCAGCACCGTAGTTCCCGAGGCAGGAACCGCGGTGGCCGCGGAGGGGGGAGAAATGTCGATCGATGGATAGGGTCCATCATCGCATTCTCCAGGCGAACACCAACCACTGCAGGGCAGCCCAGGATCTGCTGATGCAGACCATGGCTGAGTGGTTGGTGGACTTGACGGTGGTTGCCGAGCCTTACTACGTCCCCGGCCATTGGCTGGGCGATCGGGACGGCTTGGTGGCGTTGATGTCGCGGTCTTCCACAGACTCCCCTCCCCTCTCGCTATTAGAGAGAGGACCGGGATACGTGGCCGCCGCGTGGGGTGACGTAGCCGTTGTGGGGGTTTATTTCTCCCCAAACCGCCCTCTCTCGGACTTTGAGGATTTCCTCGAAGTCCTCACCGCAGTCGTAGGGAGGGCGGCGCCGCGCCAGGTCGTCGTGTTGGGTGACCTGAACGCCAAGTCGGTGGCCTGGGGCAACCCTGCTGCCTCGTGCAACGTCCGAGGACGCGCCGTCGAATTTTGGGCGGCCTCATCCGGCGTGTCCCTCCTCAACAGGGGGGCGGTCCACACGTGTGTGCGGCAGCAGGGAGGGTCGGTGGTTGACGTCACGTTTGCCACCCCCGCGCTAGCCGCCCGCGTCGTGAATTGGCGGGTGGAGATGGTGGAGACCTTGTCGGATCACCGATACGTGCGGTTCGACATCTCCGCCCAGGGGAGGGTGGCTCGCTCGGGCAAATCTCCCTTCCCACGGTGGGCTCTCACCCGCCTGGACCGGGAGGCCGCTCAGGAGGCGGCCTTTCTCCAGGACTGGTTGTCGCCCCCTGTCGAGGTCCTGGACGTGGACACCGCAGCGGTTCAGCTCAGGAGGTCCCTGACCGAGGTGTGCAACTCCAGCATGCCTCGGTCTCGCCGTCCGCCTCCCCGTCGTGCCGTCTATTGGTGGACGGAGGAACTGGTGGGGCTCCGAGCCGCCTGCGTGTCGGCCAGAAGGGCCTTCACGCGGAGCCGACGACGCAGCGCCCGGAATCGGGAAAACGAGGACCGCCTCTACGCTTCTTACCAAGAGGCGAGGACGGTCCTCAAGTCGGCGATTGGCGCTGCCAAAGACTCGGCGAGGGCCGAGATGCTGGCAGGGCTCGACCGGGATCCATATGGGAGACCGTACAAGGCGGCGCGGAACCAACTGCGCCCCTATGGTCCCCCATTGACGGAGACTCTCGAGCCGGCGTTGCTGGATGGGGTGGTCCGGTCCCTGTTTCCGCGCAGGACCGACTTCACCCCACCAACGATGGACCCTCCGCAAGGGGCGACTCCGCCGGAGGAGGAGGTCCCCCCGGTGACGGCTGAGGAACTCTACGCGGGGGTTCTCAGCCTCCGCGCGAAGAAGACGGCTCCTGGACCGGACGGCGTCCCTGCACGGGTGGTGGCCATTGCTGCCGCCCAAATGGAGGACAGAATTCGGGACCTGTTCAGCGCGTGCTTTACGGCTGGCAGGTTCCCGAAACTGTGGAAGGAGGGGCAGCTGTGCCTCCTCCGAAAGGAGGGACGCCCGGTGGACTCCCCCTCGGCATACCGGCCCATCGTTCTGCTTGATGAGGTCGGTAAATTGTTCGAGGGGATTGTCGCCTCCCGGCTCAATAGCCTGTTGCGGGGGGTGGGGCCGAATCTGTCGGACGCCCAATTCGGATTTCGACAAGGGCGTTCGACGATAGACGCGCTGGCCCTACTCAAGGGTCAGGTGAAGGAGGCGGTGGAGGCGGGGGGCGGAGTGTTGGCGGTGTCATTCGACATAGCCAACGCCTTCAACTCCGTGCCCCATTCGACAATATTGGAGGCACTTCGGTATCACGGAGTGCCTCAATACTTGAGGAGCCTCCTGGCCAGCTACTTGGAGGATCGAGAGATCCTCCTTGTGGACAAGACGGCCAGGTTGAGGCGATACGGCGCAGAGTGCGGTGTTCCGCAGGGGTCGGTGCTGGGGCCCCCCCTATGGAATATAGGGTTTGACTGGCTCCTGCGGGGAGCCCTCCTCCAGGGCACGAGTGTCATCTGTTACGCGGATGACACTCTCCTCACTGCCCGGGGGAGGAGCTACAGGGAGGCGGCCTGTCTGGCCTCGGCTGGCGGATCCTTGGTTGCAGGTAGGATCCGCCGCTTGGGACTGAAGGTGGCGCTGCACAAGACCGAGGCCGTTTTCTTTCACGGGCCTCGGCAGCGCTGCCCTCCCGACGCCCACATAGTTGTGGAGGGCGTCAGGATCGGGGTCCAGACCCAGATGAAATATCTGGGCCTGGTGCTGGACAGCAGGTGGCGATTTGGCCCGCATTTCAGCGGGCTGTCAACGCGCCTGCTGAAAGCCGCGGACGCCCTCTCGTGGCTCCTCCCGAACCTGGGGGGGCCCAACGCGCAGTGCCGGCGATTGTATGCCGGCATCCTGCGGAGCATGGCCCTATATGGGGCCCCTATCTGGGCGGACTCCCTGCACAGGCGGGAGAACGCAACGGCGATCCGCAGGCCCCAAAGGGCCATTGCACTGCGGGTGGCGAGGGCCTACCGCTCGGTGGGCTTTTCGGCGGCATGCGCTCTGGCTGGCACCCCTCCTTGGGAGTTGGAGGCATGGGTGCTCGCCAGAGTGTACGAGTGGACGGCGCGGCGAAAAGCGCTCGGGGAGCGCCCCGTCGCGGAGGAGCGGGAGGCCGTGCGGCAAGAGGCGAGGGACGCAATCGTCAATCGATCAAAAACGCTGAAAACAGCTTCAAAATGCGTCACCTGGATGCAAAGTTATAACGATTTGATGTATTTGCTGTCTACCTAAGGTGGATTTCGTAGATTAATGAATAAAATGGATGGTTTTGTTTTTGATGTTCTATATGGGCTAGGCGCACGTGCGAGGTGTCAAAAGACGCGTCTCCGCGCGTACTAGCTATCTGCGATGTTACTGAAATTTTTCTTGAACAAAAATTTTGAAATTTGGTCAAAAAACGTGTTTTTCGACTGAAAAATGAGTGAAAACCTGGAATTACGACTACCAAACTGGACCCAAGCTCGCGGAACGCGCACCAGAATACAGGTAAGGCAGGTAAGTATCTATTGTTAAAATTTTACAAGTCTATGAACGAAAAAATTTTTCGCGTCTATGTCAATTTAAAACAGTCAGATAGTAGGACAGAGCCTAGTTAAGATCAAAAACGCTGAAAACAGCTTCAAAATGCGTCACCTGGATGCAAAGTTATAACCGGTTAGGTTAGGTTAGGTTAGGTTAGGTTAGGTTACGGCTCCCTGTCGTTTCGGGCGACGCAGGTGCTCTCGGGGCATGGTTGCTTCGGGAAGTACCTGTGTCGCATAAACAAGGAGCCGGACGCCCGGTGTCACCACTGCGTCGACTGCCGGGAGGACACGGCGTGGCACACGCTGGCAGAGTGTGCCACTTGGGAGGAGCCGCGCCGTGCCCTCATCACCGAAGTAGGCAACGACCTGTCGCTGCCGGCCGTCGTGAACGCGATGGTCGGCAGCGCCGAGTCCTGGGACGCGGTGGTTTCCTTCTGCGAAACAGTGATCTCGCAGAAGGAGGCTGCGGAAAGGGAGAGAGAGATCTCGTCCACTCTCCCGATCCGCAGCAGGCGCACCGGGCGCAGGCGGAGGGCGGACAACGCCCTCTTCCAGCCCCCCTAAATGGGTCCAGGGGCGACGGATTCGGGGACATCCGTCGCCCCCCAACATCAGGACCCGAGAAGGCGGCGCGCGTAGTGTTCCTCGCGCGCCGACCACAGACGTTGCGGGGGGAGAACACCTCACTCCCCCCGCCCGAGACGGGGCCCGCGCAAGCGGGCCGGCACCAGCCGGGGTTGTGGAAGAATAATGTGTTCCCGCGACCCCGGCGTAGGTGTGAGAAGGAACACCGGGGTGGTTTTTTGTCAGTAAGAGTCTGACAGACCCCTCCGCCCGCCCCAGGGCGGAGGACATCCATGAGGATTTTCCACCCCGGGAACAAAAAAAAAAAAAAAAAAAAAAAAAAAAAAAAAAAAAAAAAAAAAAAAAAAAAAAAAAAAAAAAAAAAAAAAAAAAGGTTAGGTTAGGTTAGGTTAGGTTAGGTTAGGTTACCTGACGGCCGGCAGCATAGCTGTCCTGCGCAAGCCGCAGCGGGCGATGGCCGTCAGAGTCATTCGGGGGTATCGCACGATCTCCTTCGAGGCGGGTTGTGCACTGGCCGGATCACCGCCCTGGGACCTGGAGGCGAAGGTGCTCGCGTCACTGTACCGGTGGCGCGAGGCAGCGCGGGAGCGGGGCGAGCGACCGATGCAGCAACAAATCGAGCAGCATCGGTTGCAGCTCCGCGAGGTCCTGGTGGCGGAATGGCGGGTGAGGCTGTCACGCCCTACCGCCGGCCTCAGCACCATCGAGGCGATCCGGCCAGTGCTCGACCGCTGGCTCGGGAGAAGGCACGGCTCCCTGACGTTTCGGGCGACGCAGGTGCTCTCGGGGCATGGTTGCTTCGGGAAGTACCTGTGTCGCATTAACAGGGAGCCAGACGCCCGGTGTCACCACTGCGTCGACTGCCGGGAGGACACGGCGCGGCACACGCTGGCAGAGTGTGCCGCTTGGGAGGAGCCGCGCCGTGCCCTCATCACCGAAGTAGGCAACGACCTGTCGCTGCCGGCCGTCGTGAACGCGATGGTCGGCGGCGCAGAGTCCTGGGACGCAGTGGTCTCCTTTTGCGAAACGGTCGTCTCGCAGAAGGAGGCTGCGGAAAGGGAGAGAGAGATCTCGACTCTCGACCCGGCCCGCAGCAGACGCACCGGGCGTCGGAGGAGGGCGGACAACGCCCTCTTCCGGCCCCCCTAAATGGGTCCAGGGGCGACGGATTCGGGGACATCCGTCGCTCCCCAACATCAGGACCCGAGAAGGCGGCGCGCGTAGTGTTCCGCGTGCGCCGCTCACAGACGTTGCGGGGGGAGTACACCTCACTCCCCCCGCCCGAGACGGGGCCCGCGCAAGCGGGCCGGCACCAGCCGGGGTTGTGGAAGAATAATGTGTTCCCGCGACCCCGGCGTAGGTGTGAGATGGAACACCGGGGTGGTTTTTAGTCAGTAAGAGTCTGACAGACCCCTCCGCCCGCCCCAGGGCGGAGGACATCCATGAGGATTTTCCACCCCGGTAACAAAAAAAAACAAAAAAAAAAAAAAAAAAAAAAAAAAACAAAAAAAAAAAAAAAAGGTTAGGTTTTAGGTTAGGTTAGGTTGGGGGACCACCCCACAGTGCTTGCGTCCACGTCGCGTCCCCTGGAAACGACCCAGTTCTGACCACCGTAACGGAGTGGCAGACTGGGCTCGGCCAAAGTGCACTGTGCTTTCGTTGCTTTTTATCTTGCCTTGAGTGAACGAACCTGCGGAGGCTATGCCCAAACCCACGCGGGATGCCTTCGGGCAGTTTTTAAAACCCAAAGGCCCTTCTCAGGGCCAACCCAAACGCCCTTCGCGGGGCCGACCAAAAGGCCCTTCTCAGGGCCAAGCCAAAGGCCCTTCTCAGGGCCAACCCAAAGGCCCTTCTCAGGGCCAACCCAAAGGCCCTTCTCAGGGCCAACCAAAAGGCCCTTCTCAGGGCCAGTCCGACGCTTCGGCGTCAGAGGCTAGCCGCGCGCCGTCTGCAGCTAGCTTCTTTGAGAACCCGTTGGACTTGGACTCGTTGTCTGACTCCGACAAAGAGTCCATGGCTGGCGTGTCGGACGGGGGCGATTTCCAGTCGCGGAAGCGGGCCTTCCTGCGGAACGGGTCCGAGGGCTCTTCGGGCTCGGCGGGGCGTCCTAAGGCCAAAAAGCCACCGACAGCCGCGGACACCCACGTCGTGGGTCTCGCGGACGCTCAGCGTCAGTTGGACCTGGCTCGGCGGGAGCAGCACCAGCAAGACCTGGAGGAGCGGGTTGCTGCCAAGGAGCAACGGGCGCGCGCTGCCCGGGCCAAGTCCGGGTACGGGGCGTCCCGCGTTCTGTACGCGGACCACTCGCTGGCCGAGCTGGAGCGAATGGCTGAGGAGGACGAGGAGGAGATAGTGGAGATCGCCTCTAAATCCTCCAACTTGAAAGGGACCTTCCAAAAGGCCCTTAAAAGCCGGGCCGCGAGCATGCGTGGCATCATCCAGGAGATGGTCCAGCGCAAGGCGACAGACGAAACGCGGCAACTGCAGACGAAAGTCGATCGCCTGCAATCGGAGGTCAGCCAGCTACATCAAAAGCTGGCTGAAGCCACGGCTCGGCCAGAGCAAGCAGGAGGAAGACCTGCGGAAAGACCTGCGGCAGAGGGCTCCGCCTCCAACCTTGAGGATATCATCCGCAAGGTCGTCATGGAGGAGAGGGCCTTCACAAGAGCCTGTTTAGCAGGCATTGAGGACCGGCTCTTGCCGGAGAAACGCCTCCGACCGCCGCTTGCGGCGGACAAGAGGCAAAGTGAGCCGGCGCCGTCCTCCCAGGGGGAAGACGCCTTTCTCCCCTCTACAACCCCGTCCAACCAGCATGGGTGGACCGAGGTTGCCGGGAGGGGCAAGGGCAAGGCCAAAAAGGCCAAAAAAGCCGCGACGGCCGTTCCTGCCGTGCCCGCCACCACACCTCCCAATCAGTCGCAGACGACTGCAAAGGGTAAAGGGAGAGGGAAGACAAAGGTGAAACTCGTTCCCCCAAAGACCGCAGCCGTTGTGGTGACGCTCACCGCGGAGGCTGCGGAGCGAGGCGAGACGTACGCGTCCATTTTGTTGCGGGCGCGTGCCAATGCCGATCCCACTCAACTGGGGATCGGCAAAGTCTCTTGCCGTCGAACCCAAGCCGGGGCTCGAATATTCGAGTTCCCGGGCGCAGAGGGCAAAGCTCATGCGGATCTCTTCGCATCGAAGCTGCAGGAGGTCATCGCGGACGCGGCCAAGGTGGCCCGTCCAGTCAAGGCGACGACCATCGAGGTGACCGACCTGGATGACTCGGTCACCAAAGAGGAGGTGGTGGCGGCGGTTGCAGCAATGGGGGGCTGTGACGTCGCAGAGGTGCACGGCCGGGACATCAGGCCCGGTCGCGGTGGTATGGGCACCATTCGCCTCGAGTGCCCAGTCGCGGCTGCCAAAGCCGTCCTCGACAAGGGACGGCTTACCGTCGGCTTCAGCTCGGGTGCAGTCCGGGCACTTGTAGACCAGCCTCTTCGGTGCTACAGGTGCTTCGGTATCGGACACACTCGAGCCCTCTGTCCGTCCACGGTCGATAGGACGGACAGCTGCTATCGCTGCAGCAAGGAGGGCCACAAGAGCGGCTCCTGCACGGCTGCTACTCCGCACTGCGCAGTGTGTGCCGCCAGTGGCCGCCCGGCAGACCACGTCATGAAGGGGAGGAACTGCAATCCTCCCCCTAAGAGGGGCAAAGCGCCGATGGGTCCGGCTGCCAGCACCGTCGTTCCCGAGGCAGGAACCGCGGTGGCCGCGGAGGGGGGAGAAATGACGATCGATGGATAGAGGCCATCATCGCATACTCCAGGCGAACACCAACCACTGCAGGGCAGCCCAGGATCTGCTGATGCAGACCATGGCTGAGTGGTTGGTGGACTTGGCGGTGGTTGCCGAGCCTTACTCGGTCCCCGGCCATTGGCTGGGCGATCGGGACGGCTTGGTGGCGTTGGTGACGCGGTCTTCCACAGACTCCCCTCCCCTCTCGCTTTTAGAGAGAGGACCGGGATACGTGGCCGCCGCGTGGGGAGACGTAGGTGTGGTGGGGGTCTATTTCTCCCCAAACCGCCCTCTCTCGGACTTTGAGGATTTCCTCGAAGTCCTCACCGCAGTCGTAGGGAGGGCGGCGCCGCGCCAGGTCGTCGTGTTGGGCGACCTGAACGCCAAGTCGGTGGCCTGGGGCAACCCGGCTGCCTCGTGCAACGTCCGAGGACGCGCCGTCGAATTTTGGGCGGCCTCATCCGGCGTGTCCCTCCTCAACAGGGGGGCGGTCCACACGTGTGTGCGGCAGCAGGGAGGGTCGGTGGTTGACGTCACGTTTGCCACCCCCGCGCTAGCCGCCCGCGTCGTGAATTGGCGGGTGGAGATGGTGGAGACCTTGTCGGACCACCGATACGTGCGGTTCGACATCTCCGCCCAGGGGAGGGTGGCCCGCTCAGGCAAATCTCCCTTCCCACGGTGGGCTCTCACCCGCCTGGACCGGGAGGCCGCTCAGGAGGCGGCCTTTCTCCAGGACTGGTTGTCGCCCCCTGTCGAGGTCCTGGACGTGGACACCGCAGCGGTTCAGCTCAGGAGGTCCCTGACCGAG
The DNA here is from genome assembly GCA_963555695.1 of Dasypolia templi. Taxonomy (NCBI): domain Eukaryota; kingdom Metazoa; phylum Arthropoda; class Insecta; order Lepidoptera; family Noctuidae; genus Dasypolia; species Dasypolia templi. Next base: position 33,503,846 of record OY743141.1, read on the forward strand.
GTGTGCAACTCCAGCATGCCTCGGTCTCGCCGTCCGCCTCCTCGTCGTGCCGTCTATTGGTGGACGGAGGAACTGGCGGGACTCCGAGCCGCCTGCGTGTCGGCCAGAAGGGCCTTCACGCGGAGCCGACGACGCAGCGCCCGGAATCGGGAAAACGAGGACCGCCTCTACGCTACTTACCAAGAGGCGAGGACGGTCCTCAAGTCGGCGATTGGCGCCGCCAAGGACTCGGCGAGGGCCGAGATGCTGGCAGGGCTCGACCGGGATCCATATGGGAGACCATACAAGGCGGCGCGGAACCAACTGCGCCCCTGTGGTCCCCCATTGACGGAGACTCTCGAGCCGGCGTTGCTGGACGGGGTGGTCCGGTCCCTGTTTCCGCGCAGGACCGACTTTACCCCGCCAATAATGGACCCTCCGCAAGGCGCAACTTCGCCGGAGGAGGGGGTCCCCCCGGTGACGGCGGAGGAATTGTACGCGGGGATTCTCAGCCTCCGCGCGAAGAAGACGGCCCCTGGACCGGACGGCGTCCCTGCACGGGTGGTGGCCATTGCTGCCGCCCAAATGGAGGACAGAATTCGGGACCTGTTCAGCGCGTGCTTTGCGGCTGGCAGGTTCCCGAAACTGTGGAAGGAGGGGCAGCTGTGCCTCCTCCGAAAGGAGGGACGCCCGGTGGACTCCCCCTCGGCATACCGGCCCATCGTTCTGCTTGATGAGGTCGGTAAATTATTCGAGGGGATTGTCGCCTCCCGGCTCAATGGGCTGTTGCGGGGGGTGGGGCCAAATCTGTCGGACGCCCAATTCGGTTTTCGACGAGGGCGTTCGACGATAGACGCGCTGGCCCTACTCAAGGGTCAGGTGAAGGAGGCGGTGGAGGCGGGGGGCGGAGTGTTGGCGGTGTCATTCGACATAGCCAACGCCTTCAACTCCGTGCCCCACTCGACAATATTGGAGGCACTTCGGTATCACGGAGTGCCTCAATACTTGAGGAGCCTCCTGGCCAGCTACTTGGAGGATCGAGAGATCCTCCTTGTGGACAAGACGGCCAGGGTGAGGCGTTACGGCGCAGAGTGCGGTGTTCCGCAGGGGTCAGTGCTGGGGCCCCCCCTGTGGAACATAGGGTTTGACTGGCTCCTGCGGGGAGCTCTCCTCCGGGGCACGAGTGTCATCTGTTACGCGGATGACACTCTCCTCACTGCCCGGGGGAGGAGTTACAGGGAGGCGGCCTGTCTGGCCTCGGCTGGCGGATCCTTGGTTGCAGGGAGGATCCGCCGCTTGGGACTGAAGGTGGCGCTGCACAAGACCGAGGCCGTTTTCTTTCACGGGCCTCGGCAGCGCTTCCCTCCCGACGCCCACATAGTTGTGGAGGGCGTCAGGATCGGGGTCCAGACCCAGATCAAATATCTGGGCCTGGTGCTGGACAGCAGGTGGCGTTTTGGCCCACATTTCAGCGGGCTGTCAACGCGCCTGCTGAAAGCCGCGGACGCTCTCTCGTGGCTCCTCCCGAACCTGGGGGGGCCCAATGCGCAGTGCCGGCGATTGTATGCCGGCATCCTGCGGAGCATGGCCCTATATGGGGCCCCTATCTGGGCGGACTCCCTGCACAGGCGGGAGAACGCAACGGCGATCCGCAGGCCCCAAGGGGCCATTGCACTGCGGGTGGCGAGGGCCTACCGCTCGGTGGGCTTTTCGGCGGCATGCGCTCTGGCTGGCACCCCTCCTTGGGAGTTGGAGGCATGGGTGCTCGCCAGAGTGTACGAGTGGACGGCGCGGCGAAAAGCGCTCGGGGAGCGCCCCGTCGCGGAGGAGCGGGAGGCCGTGCGGCAAGAGGCGAAGGACGCAATCGTCCTCCATTGGACGGAGGACCTCGCAGCCGCTACGTTCGGACGGCGAACTTTGGACGCGCTAGGTCCAGTTCTGCGAGACTGGCTCGAGCGGTCTCACGGTTTCCTCTCATTCCGTCTGGTGCAGGTGTTGTCCGGCCATGGCTGTTTTGGATCGCACCTGCACCGGATCGGGAGGGAGGAGACTCCGGCGTGCCATGACTGCGGTGCGCCGGAGGACACGGCACAGCACACCCTAGAGGTGTGCCCCGCCTGGTCAGAGCTGCGCCGCAGTCTGACCGCGGTGGTCGGGCGGGACCTCTCGCTCCCCGGCGTGGTCAGCTCCATGCTGGAGAGCGAGGAGGCATGGGCAGAGGTCGCCTCCTTTTGCGAGGACGTTATTTCGCAAAAGGAGGCGGCGGAGCGCGAGCGGGAGGACGATCCTCTCGCTGCGCCGCTCCGGAGACGAAGAGGTCGGAGAGGGCGTCGTCTCCTCCCTCCTCATGGTGGTGACAGGCGGGCGACAGGCGCGGGGGCGCCTCCGCCCGCATTGCACCCGTCATCACCTTCGTAAGTCATTCCCGGCCCTCCCCCAACGGGGAGGGCGTGAAGCGTCCGCATTAAAGGCGGACGGTCGTCGGAGGAGGACTGGACGTACAGGCTGCGCCAATCTCCCAGTCCCCTCCACTCAAGACGAGGCGGGAGTGCCGCTGGGTTGTTTTAGTGGGTATACCGGGTCAGACCGGGGAGTCCCACATAGCCCCCCATTCCCCCAATGGGAGGGTATGCGTAATGCATTTTTTCCCAGCGCAAAAAAAAAAAAAAAAAAAAAAAAAAAAAAAAAAAAAAAAAAAAAAAAAAAACAAAAAAAAGGTTAGGTTAGGTTAGGTTCTTGCGGGGAGCCCTCCTCCAGGGCACGAGCGTCATTTGTTACGCGGATGACACTCTCCTCGCTGCCCGGGGGAGGAGCTTCAGGGAGGCGGCCTGTCTGGCCTCGGCTGGCGGATCCTTGGTTGCAGGGAGGATCCGCCGCTTGGGACTGAAGGTGGCGCTGCACAAGACCGAGGCCGTTTTCTTTCACGGGCCTCGGCAGCGCTGCCCTCTCGACGCCCACATAGTAGTGGAGGGCGTCAGGATCGGGGTCCAGACCCAGATGAAATATCTGGGCCTGGTGCTGGACAGCAGGTGGCGATTTGGCCCGCATTTCAGCGGGCTGTCAACGCGCCTGCTGAAAGCCGCGGACGCCCTCTCGTGGCTCCTCCCGAACCTGGGGGGGCCCAATGCGCGGTGCCGGCAATTGTATGCCGGCATCCTGCGGAGCATGGCCCTATATGGGGCCCCTATCTGGGCGGACTCCCTGCACAGGCGGGAGAACGCAACGGCGATCCGCAGGCCCCAAAGGGCCATTGCACTACGGGTGGCAAGGGCCTACCGCTCGGTGGGCTTTTCGGCGGCATGCGCTCTGGCTGGCACCCCTCCTTGGGAGTTGGAGGCATGGGTGCTCGCCAGAGTGTACGAGTGGACGGCGCGGCGAAAAGCGCTCGGGGAGCGCCCCGTCGCGGAGGAGCGGGAGGCCGTGCGGCAGGAGGCGAGGGACGCCATCGTCCTCCATTGGACGGAGGACCTCGCAGCCGCCACCTTTGGCCGGCGCACGTTGGACGCGCTCGGTCCGGTCCTGCGAGGCTGGCTCGAGCGGTCCCACGGCTTCCTCTCATTCCGTCTGGTGCAGGTGTTGTCCGGCCATGGCTGTTTTGGATCGCACCTGCACAGGATCGGGAGGGAGGAGACGCCGGCGTGCCATGACTGCGGTGCGCCGGAGGACACGGCACAGCACACCCTAGAGGTGTGCCCAGCCTGGTCAGAGCTGCGCCGCAGTCTGATCGCGGTGGTCGGGCAGGACCTCTCGCTCCCCGGCGTGGTCAGCTCCATGCTGGAGAGCGAGGAGGCCTGGGCAGAGGTCGCCTCCTTTTGCGAGGACGTTATTTCGCAAAAGGAGGCGGCGGAGCGCGAGCGGGAGGACGATCCTCTCGCTGCGCCGCTCCGCAGACGAAGAAGAGGTCGGAGAGGGCGTCGTCTCCTCCCTCCTCGTGGTGGTGACAGGCGGGCGACAGGCGCGGGGGCGCCTCCGCCCGCATTGCACCCGTCATCACCTTCGTCGGTCATTCCCGGCCCTCCCCCCACGGGGAGGGCGTGAAGCGTCTGCCTTAAAGGCGGACGGTCGTCGGAGGAGGACTGGACGTACAGGCTGCGCCAATCTCCCAGTCCCCTCCACTCAAGACGAGGCGGGAGTGCCGCTGGGTTGTTTTAGTGGGTATACCGGGTCAGACCGGGGAGTCCCACATAGCCCCCCATTCCCCCAATGGGAGGGTATGCGTAATGCATTTTTTCCCAGCGCAAAAAAAAAAAAAAAAAAAAAAAAAGGTTAGGTTAGGTTAGGTTAGGTTAGGTTGGGGGACCACCCCACAGTGCTTGCGTCCACGTCGCGTCCCCTGGAAACGACCCAGTTCTGACCACCGTAACGGAGTGGCAGACTGGGCTCGGCCAAAGTGCACTGTGCTTTCGTTGCTTATTTTATCTTGCCTTGAGCGAACGAACCTGCGGAGGCTATGCCAAAACCCACGCGGGATGCCTTCGGGCGATTTTTAAAACCTAAAGGCCCTTCTCAGGGCCAACCCAAAGGCCCTTCTCAGGGCCAACCCAAAGGCCCTTCTCAGGGCCAACCCAAAGGCCCTTCTCAGGGCCAACCCAAAGGCCCTTCTCAGGGCCAACCAAAAGGCCCTTCTCAGGGCCAGTCCGACGCTTCGGCGTCAGAGGCTAGCCGCGCGCCGTCTGCAGCTAGCTTCTTTGGTTGTCCCTTGGACATGGACTCGCTGTCGGACTCTGACAAAGAGTCCATGGCTGGCGTTTCGGACGGTGGCGACTCACAGTCGCGGAAGCGGGCATTCCTAAGGAATGGGTCAGAGGGCTCCTCGGGCTCGGCGGGGCGGTCAAAGGCCAAAAAGCCAGCGACAGCCGCGGACACCCACGTCGTGGGTCTCGCGGACGCCCAACGACAGTTGGACTTAGCTCGGCGGGAACAGCACCAAAAAGACCTGGAGGAGCGGGTTGCTGCTAAAGAGAATCGGGCGCGCGCTGCCCGGGCCAAGTCCGGGTACGGCGCGTCCCGCGTTCTGTACGCGGACCACTCACTCGCTGAGCTGGAGCGAATGGCTGAGGAGGACGAGGAGGAGATAGTGGAGATCGCCTCTAAGTCCTCCAACTTGAAAGGGACCTTCCAAAAGGCCCTTAAATGCAGGGCCGCGAGCATGCGTGGCATCGTGAAAGAGTTGGTCCAGCGCAAGGTGACCGAGGAAACGCGGCAACTGCAGGCGAAAGCCGATCGCCTGCAATCGGAGGTCAGCCAGCTTCATCAGAAGCTGGCTGAAGCCACGGCTCGGCTCGGCAAAAAAAAAAAAAAAAAAAAAAAAAAAAGGTTAGGTTGGGGTGCAGTTGAAGAGCCTCCTCGTGGCGCACCCTGGGCAACGTCAGCTCCAATCGCCCACCGGTACTGGTGGACAATTGGCGCTGGCGGCAAATCTCAACAAACGGGGAAGGGCACGGTTCCATTCCCCGATCATCTTTGATGGTCGTGGAAGGGAACCGGGCTAGGGAAGGGTCGATGGAGTAGGTCGTACGCCCACCCCCCCTCTGCTTACAGAGGGTGAGTTGTGTGGGCGTAGTCTTGTTGGAGGAGAGGAAGAAAACCTCTTAAAAAAATTACCCCAACCCCAAGGTCGAGCGTGCCGAGGGGGTGTATGGCCGGAGGGTTTCCGGTCGTTAGCGCTGGGGGGGGATCCAGGGGGATCAAAGGGACCGCACCCTTCAAAGGAAAAATCAAAAATGGAAAAGTCAGTTGGGAAAATTTTACCCCAGGGCGGTACCGACTGCTTAGCAGTCGGAGAATCCGCCACGCATCCGATTTCGGATGCGTCATGCCCCTCGTATTCTGGGGGGGGCAACAACTGTCTGGAGGGAGGAGAGAGAGGGAGAACCCGGTCGCAGTCCTTCGGGGAACCGCTAAGCGATGGTTTGGTGGGCCCTCGAGTGACGGCCGCCGGTCACCAGCGAGAAACGGAGCTTCTTTTGAAGTTCCCGCGCGTGGTGATCGATCCATTTGCCACCTACGATGGCAACCAGAGCCGAGGAGGCTCCGGTCCCTCCGGGGACCACAGCAGGTCGGATCCGGACCTGAGCAGGCGCGGCAAGGCGCTGCTTAAGAGGAAGACGGACGAAGAGATGTTGCCGGCGCCAAAAGCGCCCAAGGTGATGGGTGGCCGGGGTCGTGCGGCTGCAAAGTCGGGGCGTGACCCGTTGGGCCGCTTCACGCGCCCTGCTACGCCGGTCCCATCGCAGGCTTCATCGCCGGCTCCGTCACCGCCTCCTTCGCCAGCACCGTCGGAGAGCGCGGGGAGCGACGCCGAGCTGGGGAGGGAGGACCCCGTGAGCATGGGCTTAGGCCTATGCTCCAACAGGGCGGAGGCAAACGCTGCCAAAAGGGCGCAGCGGAAGGCTGCCGCAGCCGACGTGGTGGCGGAAATGGCCAGCCAGAACCGGGAGAGACGCGCAGCCCGGATGGCAGCCGGAGGGAGCGTAACCGGATTGGCGCTCAGTAGCCAGGTGCTGGACAGCGTGGGGGTCGTCATGACGGTTGCCACCAAGTCCGGCAACCTGAGGGGGACTTATGTTCGTGCCCTAAAGGAGGCGGTGGACGGGATCAAGGAGGCGGTCGAGCTCCTCGTGAACCGCACCAGCACGGACGAGACGGCGAGGCTCTGGGAGGAGAATGACCGTCTCCGATCCAAGCTCGAGGAGCTCGAGCGGCAATTTGCTGCCCAGAGGGCGGCTCCCGCCGCCCCCGGCGTCACTCCCGTCACGATCCCGCCGGCGGTCCGGCCGTCGCCTGCGCGTGCGGATGCGGAGATCGAAAAGATCGCCCGCATCTGCATGATTCAGTGCGGCGGAATGGTGAACGCCCGGTTGGAGGCGCTGGAGGCGCGACTCCCACCGGCTGCGACCCTCCGACCCCCGCTTGCGGCGGATAGGAGGAGAGCGGAGGAGGCCGCCGCCGGGACGAACTCCGCGTGGGGGGCCAGAAAGCCCGCGCAGGGGCCCAAAAATCCCACGCAGGGGCCCAGGAAGCCGACAGGGGCATTGCCCGCGCCACCTCCGGCGACCGCGCCTTCGGCCACAGCACCTCCGCCGACCGCGCCTACCGCACCTCCGGCGACCGCACCACCTCCCACCTCACCTCCCACCCAGGATGCCGGGGGGTGGACGACGGTGGGGAAAAAAAAGAAAAAAAAGAAGAAGAACAGCGGCAAGAACGCCGACGGAGCACCGGCACCGGCCAAGACGCCAAAAAAAAAGAAGTCGCGAGGACGGCGTAGGGCCCCACGCTCCGCGGCTGTGGTGATCACACTGCAGTCCGGAGCCGCTGAGAGGGGCGTCACCTACGCGGCGGTCCTCCAAGAAGCGAAGAGCAAGGTCGCGTTCCCCGATCTTGGGACACCGTCCGGCTTCAGATTGAGGCCGGCGGTAACGGGGGCGCGGCTGCTCGAGGTGTCCGGTGCCTCCAGCCGCGAAAGGGCGGACATTCTGGCCGCCAAATTGAAGGAGGTCCTCAGCCCGGAGGACGTTCGGATTACCAGGCCGATGAAGACCGCGGAGCTGCGAGTCGACGGCCTGGATGATTCGACGACCCCGACTGAGGTCGTGGCGGCCATTGCCCGTGTCGGTGGATGCCCGCCCGACGACGTGCGGGCGGGCGAAATCCGCGCCGACGCCTCCGGGCTCGGCTCGATTTGGGTTAGGTGCCCGGTGGCGGCGGCGAACAAGGTGGCCGACGCTGGGCGTCTGTTGGTGGGATGGGTTGCAGCGAGAGTCAAACTGCTGCAGCCCAGGGCCATGCGGTGCTACCGGTGCCTGGACGTCGGCCATGTCAGGTGCCGGTGCACCGCCGAAACGGACCGCAGCGATGAATGTTATCGCTGCGGCCAGCCCGGCCACAAGGCGGCCCAGTGTTCCGCGGCGCCAAACTGCAGCCTCTGCACGGCTGCAGGGAGGCCCGCCGGGCACAAATGGGGGGCGAAAGCCTGTGGCGTGCCCGCCAACAGAAGGAGGGGAAGGGGCCAGAAGGGCTCCTCTTCGGCCGACTCCCGGCCTAAGAACGGAACAGAGGGGGGGATGGACTGCGCATAAATGGCGCTGTTCCGTCTCCTCCAGGGCAACATCAACCACTCTGCCAGAGCTCAGGATCTCTTGCTCCAGAGCATGGCAGAGTGGTCGATTCACGTGGCCGTGGTCGCCGAGCCGTACTGGGTCCCACCCAGGGATAACTGGGTGGGAGACCTGGACGGTTTGGTGGCCATCATTGGCGGGGCTCTCGTCAGCCCGTCTCGGGGGCACGGCTGGGTAGCCGCCCTCGCAGATGGCGTTGGCGTCGTTGGGGCGTATTTTTCGCCCAACAAGAGTCTCGCCGACTTCGAGAGGTTCCTTGTCGAGTTGGGTGCCGTCGTGGGCCAGCTCCATCCTCGCCCGGTGCTGTTACTCGGGGATCTCAACGCCAAGTCTGCGGCGTGGGGATCCCCGGTGACCGATGCTAAGGGTGAGGCATTGGAGGAGTGGGCGATCACGACTGGCCTGGTCGTCCTGAACCGGGGCTCGGTCCACACGTGCGTGCGGCAGCGGGGCGGGTCCATAGTGGACGTGTCGTTCGCAAGCCCTGCTGTCGCGAGCCGTGTCCGCGACTGGCGTGTCGCCGCGGAGGTGGAGACGTTGTCGGATCACCGATATATCCGATTCGACGTCTCCGCCCAGACCGCTGGCGGCCGCAGGACATCAGTCCCGCGTTCGGACGGCCCGCGCTGGGCGCGTAAGCGCATCGACAGGGAGCTTCTCGAGGAGGCAGCCATTGCTCAGGCCTGGTTCCGGGGGTCGGCAACGACCGGACCCGATGACGTCGAGCTGGAGGCGCTGTGGTTCCGCGGGGCAATGACGCAGATATGCGACGCGTCCATGCCCCGCGCCCACGCACAGGGTGCAAGGCGCCAGGTGTACTGGTGGTCCGCCGAGATCGCGCAGCTGCGCGTCGCATGCGTGGCGGTGAGACGCCGGTACACCCGCTACCGGAGGAGACGTCGTCGGGTACCCGAGGAGGAGGCCGCGCTGTACGAGGTGTACCGCGCGGCAAAGCAGACTCTGTGGCTGGCCATCGACGAGGCGAGGACGCGATCCCGGGAGAGGATGTTGGAGACTCTGGACGGGGATCCGTGGGGGCGCCCGTATAAAGCGGTTCGAGGGCAACTTCGAGCCGCGGCGCCCCCACTTACGGAGAGTCTCCAACCCGAGCTGCTGGAGGAAGTGGTAGCAGCCCTCTTCCCGGTGAGAGCGGAGCATATTCCGCCGCCGATGGCTTTGCCCGCAGCCGCAGAGTCTGCAGAGGAGGAGGAGGAGAACGCCATCAGCGTCCCAGAGGTGACACAGGCAGAGATGAGGGCGGCCGTGATGCGGCTCCGGGCCAAGAACGTGGCTCCGGGGCCCGACGGAATTCACGGCCTGGCTTTGGCCCTCTCTCTGAAGGAGTTGGAGCCCCAACTGAGAGGACTCTACACGGCGTGCCTTGAGCGGGGCCAGTTTCCCAGTCTGTGGAAGATTGGACGACTGGTCCTGCTCAGGAAGGCGGGGCGCCCTGCCGACTCGCCGTCTGCGTACCGGCCCATAGTGCTGCTCGACGAGGTGGGCAAGCTGTTCGAGCGCATACTCGCAGCCCGCCTCGTCGGCCACTTGTGCAGAGAGGGGCCGGACCTGGACGAGAGCCAGTTCGGCTTTCGGCATGGGCGCTCTACCATCCACGCTGTGTCGAGGGTGAGAGTCCTGGCGGAGGAAACAGTGTCCCGGGGCGGGGTGGTGGTGGCGGTGTCCTTGGACATCTCCAACGCCTTCAACACCCTGCCCTGGAGCTGCATACGGGAGGCACTACGTTATCATCGGGTGCCTCTCTACCTCCGCCGCATCGTTGGGGCTTACCTGGCGGGGAGGTGTGTCACCTACATGGGACGTGATGGCGGAAACCAGCGCCAAGTGTCGTGCGGTGTTCCACAGGGATCGGTCGTGGGACCGCTCCTGTGGAACATCGGGTACGACTGGGTGCTGAGGGGCGAGCTCCCGCCGGGCGCGGACCTGACGTGTTACGCGGACGACACGCTGGTTACGGCCCGGGGGAGTTCGCACAGGGAGGCAGCGTTGCTCGCGACGGCGGCGGTCTCACTGACGGTGAGCCGCATACGGCGCCTCGGCCTGGAGGTGGCCCTCAACAAGTCGGAGGCCATGGTGTTTCATGGCCCCCGGCGGGCGCCGCCGGCCGGATCACACATTGTGGTCGGGGGGGTCCGGATCGCTGTCGAGCCCACCATGAAATATCTGGGATTGGTGCTCGACAGCCGGTGGGACTTCGGACCCCACTTCCGGCGGCTGGCGCCCAAGTTGTTGGGCGCGGCCGGGGCGCTGGCAACGCTGCTTCCCAATCTGGGGGGCCCGAGCGCCGCCTGTAGGCGGCTCTATATGGGGATCGTGCGATCCATGGCGCTCTACGGAGCGCCGATCTGGGCGTCTGACCTGACGGCCAGCAGCATAGCTGTCCTGCGCAAGCCGCAGCGGGCTATGGCCGTCAGAGTCATTCGGGGGTATCGCACGATCTCCTGCGAGGCGGGTTGTGCACTGGCCGGATCACCGCCCTGGGACCTGGAGGCGAAGGTGCTCGCGTCACTGTACCGGTGGCGCGAGGCAGCGCGGGAGCGGGGCGAGCGACCGATGCAGCAACATATCGAGCAGCATCGGTTGCAGCTCCGCGAGGTCCTGGTGGCGGAATGGCGGGTGAGGCTTTCACGCCCTACCGCCGGCCTCAGCACCATCGAGGCGATCCGGCCAGTGCTCGACCGCTGGCTCGGGAGAAGGCACGGCTCCCTGTCGTTTCGGGCGACGCAGGTGCTCTCGGGGCATGGTTGCTTCGGGAAGTACCTGTGTCGCATAAACAGGGAGCCGGACGCCCGGTGTCACCACTGCGTCGACTGCCGGGAGGACACGGCGTGGCACACGCTGGCAGAGTGTGCCGCTTGGGAGGAGCCGCGCCGTGCCCTCATAACTGAAGTAGGCAATGACCTGTCGCTGCCGGCCGTCGTGAACGCGATGGTCGGCGGTGCAGAGTCCTGGGACGCAGTGGTCTCCTTTTGCGAAACGGTCATCTCGCAGAAGGAGGCTGCGGAAAGGGAGAGAGAGATCTCGACTCTCGACCCGGCCCGCAGCAGACGCACCGGGCGTCGGAGGAGGGCGGACAACGCCCTCTTCCGGCCCCCCTAAATGGGTCCAGGGGCGACGGATTCGGGGACATCCGTCGCCCCCCAACATCAGGACCCGAGAAGGCGGCGCGCGTAGTGTTCCTCGCGCGCCGACCACAGACGTTGCGGGGGGAGTACACCTCACTCCCCCCGCCCGAGACGGGGCCCGCGCAAGCGGGCCGGCACCAGCCGGGGTTGTGGAAGAATAATGTGTTCCCGCGACCCCGGCGTAGGTGTGAGAAGGAACACCGGGGTGGTTTTTAGTCAGTAAGAGTCTGACAGACCCCTCCGCCCGCCCCAGGGCGGAGGACATCCATGAGGATTTTCCACCCCGGGAACAAAAAAAAAAAAAAAAAAAAAAAAAAGGTTAGGTTAGGTTAGGTTGGGGTGCAGTTGAAGAGCCTCCTCGTGGCGCATCCTGGGCAACGTCAGCTCCAATCGCCCACCGGTTCTGGTGGACAATTGGCGCTGGCGGCAAATCTCAACAAACGGGGAAGGGCTCGGTTCCATTCCCCGATCATCTGTGATGGTCGTGGAAGGGAACCGGGCTAGGGAAGGGTCGTTGGTGTAGGTCGTACGCCCACCCCCCCTCTGCTTACAGAGGGTGAGTTGTGTGGGCGTGGTCTTGTGGGAGGAGAGGAAGAAAACCTCTTAAAAAAATAACCCCAACTCCAAGGTCGAGCGTGCCGAGGGGGTGTATGGCCGGAGGGTATCCGGTCGTTAGCGCTGGGGGGGGATCCAGGGGGATCAAAGGGACCGCACCCTTAAAAGGAAAAAACAAAAAATGGAATACAAGTCAGTTGAGAATATTTTACCCCAGGGCGGTACCGACTGCTCAGCAGTCGGAGAATCCGCCACGCATCCGGTTTCGGATGCGTCATGCCCCTCGTATTCTGGGGGGGGCAACAACTGTCTCGAGAGAGGAAGAACCCGGTCGCAGTCATTCGGGGACCCGCTAAACGATGATTTGGCGGGCCCCCGAGGGGCTGCCGCCGGTCACCAGCGAGAAACGGAGCTTCTTTTGAAGCTCCCGCGCGTGGTGATTGAACCACTTGCCACCATTGATGGCAACCAGAGCCGAGGAGGCTCCGGTCCCTCTGGGGACCACAGTAGGTCCGATCCGGATCTGAGCAGGCGCGGCAAGGCGAAGAGGCGGCAGACGGAGGAAGAAATCCTGCCGGCACCAAAGGCGCCCAAGGTGACGAGTGGTCGGGGTCGTGCGGCTGCAAAGCCGGGGCGTGACCCATCGGGCCGCTTCACGCGCCCTGCTACGCCGGTCCCATCGCAGGCTTCATCGCCGGCTCCGTCACCGGCTCCTTCGCCAGCTCCGTCGGAGAGCGCGGGGAGCGACACCGAACTGGGGAGGGAGGACCTCGCGAGCATAGGCTTAGGCCTATGCTCGAACAGGGCGGAGGCAAACGCTGCCAAGAGGGCGCAGCGTAAGGCTGCCGCAGCCGACGTGGTGGCTGAAATGGCCAGCCTTAATAGAGAGCGACGCGCTGCCCGGATGGCAGCCGGAGGGAGCGTTACCGGATTGGCGCTCAGCAGCCAGGTGCTGGACAGCGTGGGGGTCGTCATGACGGTTGCCACCAAGTCCGGCAACCTGAGGGGGACTTATGTTCGTGCCCTAAAGGAGGCGGTAGACGGGATCAAGGAGGCGGTCGAGCTCCTCGTGAACCGCACCAGCACGGACGAGACGGCGAGGCTCTGGGAGGAGAATGACCGTCTCCGATCCAAGCTCGAGGAGCTCGAGCGGCAATTTGCTGCCCAGAGGGCGGCTCCCGCCGCCCCCGGCGTCACTCCCGTCACGATCCCGCCGGCGGTCCGGCCGTCGCCTGCGCGTGCGGATGCGGAGATCGAAAAGATCGCCCGCATCTGCATGATTCAGTGCGGCGGAATGGTGAACGCCCGGTTGGAGGCGCTGGAGGCGCGACTCCCACCGGCTGCGACCATCCGACCCCCGCTTGCGGCGGATAGGAGGAGAGCGGCGGAGGCCGCCGCCGGGACGAACTCCGCGTGGGGGGCCAGAAAGCCCGCGCAGGGGCCCAAAAATCCCACGCAGGGGCCCAGGAAGCCGACAGGGGCTTTGCCCGCGCCACCTCCGGCGACCGCGCCTTCGGCCACAGCACCTACGCCGACCGCGCCTACCGCACCTCCGGCGACCGCACCACCTCCCACCTCACCTCCCACCCAGGATGCCGGGGGGTGGACGACGGTGGGGAAAAAAAAGAAAAAAAAGAAGAAGAGGAGCGGGAGGAACGCCGAGGGAGCACCGGCACCGGCCAAGTCGCCTAAAAAAAAGAAGTCGCGAGGACGGCGTAGGGCCCCACGCTCCGCGGCTGTGGTGATCACACTGCAGTCCGGAGCCGCTGAGAGGGGCGTCACCTACGCGGCGGTCCTCCAAGAAGCGAAGAGCAAGGTCGCGTTCCCCGATCTTGGGACACCGTCCGGCTTCAGATTGAGGCCGGCGGTAACGGGGGCGCGACTGCTCGAGGTGTCCGGTGCCTCCAGCCGCGAAAGGGCGGACATTCTGGCCGCCAAATTGAAGGAGGTCCTCAGCCCGGAGGACGTTCGGATTACCAGGCCGATGAAGACCGCGGAGCTGCGAGTCGACGGCCTGGATGATTCGACGACCCCGACTGAGGTCGTGGCGGCCATTGCCCGTGTCGGTGGATGCCCGCCCGACGACGTGCGGGCGGGCGAAATCCGCGCCGACGCCTCCGGGCTGGGCTCGATTTGGGTGAGGTGCCCGGTGGCGGCGGCGAACAAGGTGGCCGACGCTGGGCGTCTGTTGGTGGGATGGGTTGCAGCGAGAGTCAAACTGCTGCAGCCCAGGGCCATGCGGTGCTACCGGTGCCTGGACGTCGGGCATGTCAGGTGCCGGTGCACCGCCGAAACGGACCGCAGCGATGAATGTTATCGCTGCGGCCAGCCCGGCCACAAGGCGGCCCAGTGTTCCGCGGCGCCAAACTGCAGCCTCTGCACGGCTGCAGGGAGGCCCGCCGGGCACAAATGGGGGGCGAAAGCCTGTGGCGTGCCCGCCAACAGAAGGAGGGGAAGGGGCCAGAAGGGCTCCTCTTCGGCCGACTCCCGGCCTAAGAACGGTACAGAGGGGGGGATGGACTGCGCATAAATGGCGCTGTTCCGTCTCCTCCAGGGCAACATCAACCACTCTGCCAGAGCTCAGGATCTCTTGCTCCAGAGCATGGCAGAGTGGTCGATTCACGTGGCCGTGGTCGCCGAGCCGTACTGGGTCCCGCCCAGGGATAACTGGGTGGGAGACCTGGACGGTTTGGTGGCCATCATTGGCGGGGCTCTCGTCAGCCCGTCTCGGGGGCACGGCTGGGTAGCCGCCCTCGCAGATGGCGTTGGCGTCGTTGGGGCGTATTTTTCGCCCAACAAGAGTCTCGCCGACTTCGAGAGGTTCCTTGTCGAGTTGGGTGCCGTCGTGGGCCAGCTCCATCCTCGCCCGGTGCTGTTACTCGGGGATCTCAACGCCAAGTCTGCGGCGTGGGGATCCCCGGTGACCGATGCTAAGGGTGAGGCATTGGAGGAGTGGGCGATCACGACTGGCCTCGTCGTCCTGAACCGGGGCTCGGTCCACACGTGCGTGCGGCAGCGGGGTGGGTCCATAGTGGACGTGTCGTTCGCAAGCCCTGCTGTCGCGAGCCGTGTCCGCGACTGGCGTGTCGCCGCGGAGGTGGAGACGTTGTCGGATCACCGATATATCCGATTCGACGTCTCTGCCCAGACCGCTGGCGGCCGCAGAACACCAGTCCCGCGTTCGGACGGCCCGCGCTGGGCGCGTAAGCGCATCGACAGGGAGCTTCTCGAGGAGGCAGCCATCGCTCAGGCCTGGTTCCGGGGGTCGGCAACGACCGGACCCGATGACGTCGAGCTGGAGGCGCTGTGGTTCCGCGGGGCAATGACGCAGATATGCGACGCGTCCATGCCCCGCGCCCACGCACAGGGTGCAAGGCGCCAGGTGTACTGGTGGTCCGCCGAGATCGCGCAGCTGCGCGTCGCATGCGTGGCGGTGAGACGCCGGTACACCCGCTACCGGAGGAGACGTCGTCGGGTACCCGAGGAGGAGGCCGCGCTGTACGAGGTGTACCGCGCGGCAAAGCAGACTCTGTGGCTGGCCATCGACGAGGCGAGGACTCGATCCCGGGAGAGGATGTTGGAGACTCTGGACGGGGATCCGTGGGGGCGCCCGTATAAAGCGGTTCGAGGGCAACTTCGAGCCGCGGCGCCCCCACTTACGGAGAGTCTCCAACCCGAGCTGCTGGACGAAGTGGTAGCAGCCCTCTTCCCGGTGAGAGCGGAGCATGTTCCGCCGCCGATGGCTTTGCCCGCAGCCGCAGAGTCTGCAGAGGAGGAGGACGAGAACGCCATCAGCGTCCCAGAGGTGACACAGGCAGAGATGAGGGCGGCCGTGATGCGGCTCCGGGCCAAGAACGTGGCTCCGGGGCCCGACGGAATTCACGGCCTGGCTTTGGCCCTCTCTCTGAAGGAGTTGGAGCCCCAACTGAGAGGACTCTACACAGCGTGCCTTGAGCGGGGCCAGTTTCCCAGTCTGTGGAAGATTGGACGTCTGGTCCTGCTCAGGAAGGCGGGGCGCCCTGCCGACTCGCCGTCTGCGTACCGGCCCATAGTGCTGCTCGACGAGGTGGGCAAGCTGTTCGAGCGCATACTCGCAGCCCGCCTCGTCGGCCACTTGTGCAGAGAGGGGCCGGACCTGGACGAGAGCCAGTTCGGCTTTCGGCATGGGCGCTCTACCATCCACGCTGTGTCGAGGGTGAGAGTCCTGGCGGAGGAAACAGTGTCCCGGGGCGGGGTGGTGGTGGCGGTGTCCTTGGACATCTCCAACGCCTTCAACACCCTGCCCTGGAGCTGCATACGGGAGGCACTGCGGTACCACCGCGTGCCTCTATACCTCCGCCGCATCGTGGGGGCTTACTTAGCCGGGAGGTGTGTCACCTACATGGGACGTGATGGCGGAAACCAGCGCCAGGTGTCGTGCGGTGTTCCACAGGGATCGGTCGTGGGACCGCTCCTGTGGAACATCGGGTACGACTGGGTGCTGAGGGGCGAGCTCCCGCCGGGCGCGGACCTGACGTGTTACGCGGACGACACGCTGGTCACGGCCCGGGGGAGTTCGCACAGGGAGGCAGCGTTGCTCGCGACGGCGGCGGTCTCACTGACGGTGAGCCGCATACGGCGCCTCGGCCTGGAGGTGGCCCTCAACAAGTCGGAGGCCATGGTGTTTCATGGCCCCCGGCGGGCGCCGCCGGCCGGATCACACATTGTGGTCGGGGGGGTCCGGATCGCTGTCGAGCCCACCATGAAATATCTGGGATTGGTGCTCGACAGCCGGTGGGACTTCGGACCCCACTTCCGGCGGCTGGCGCCCAAGTTGTTGGGCGCGGCCGGGGCGCTGGCAACGCTGCTTCCCAATCTGGGGGGCCCGAGCGCCGCCTGTAGGCGGCTCTATATGGGGATCGTGCGATCCATGGCGCTCTACGGAGCGCCGATCTGGGCGTCTGACCTGACGGCCGGCAGCATAGCTGTCCTGCGCAAGCCGCAGCGGGCGATGGCCGTCAGAGTCATTCGGGGGTATCGCACGATCTCCTTCGAGGCGGGTTGTGCACTGGCCGGATCACCGCCCTGGGACCTGGAGGCGAAGGTGCTCGCGTCACTGTACCGGTGGCGCGAGGCAGCGCGGGAGCGGGGCGAGCGACCGATGCAGCAACATATCGAGCAGCATCGGTTGCAGCTCCGCGAGGTCCTGGTGGCGGAATGGCGGGTGAGGCTGTCACGCCCTACCGCCGGCCTCAGCACCATCGAGGCGATCCGGCCAGTGCTCGACCGCTGGCTCGGGAGAAGGCACGGCTCCCTGTCGTTTCGGGCGACGCAGGTGCTCTCGGGGCATGGTTGCTTCGGGAAGTACCTGTGTCGCATAAACAGGGAGCCGGACGCCCGGTGTCACCACTGCGTCGACTGCCGGGAGGACACGGCGTGGCACACGCTGGCAGAGTGTGCCGCTTGGGAGGAGCCGCGCCGTGCCCTCATCACCGAAGTAGGCAACGACCTGTCGCTGCCGGCCGTCGTGAACGCGATGGTCGGCGGCGCAGAGTCCTGGGACGCAGTGGTCTCCTTTTGCGAAACGGTCATCTCGCAGAAGGAGGCTGCGGAAAGGGAGAGAGAGATCTCGACTCTTGACCCGGCCCGCAGCAGACGCACCGGGCGTCGGAGGAGGGCGGACAACGCCCTCTTCCGGCCCCCCTAAATGGGTCCAGGGGCGACGGATTCGGGGACATCCGTCGCCCCCCAACATCAGGACCCGAGAAGGCGGCGCGCGTAGTGTTCCTCGCGCGCCGACCACAGACGTTGCGGGGGGAGTACACCTCACTCCCCCCGCCCGAGACGGGGCCCGCACAAGCGGGCCGGCACCAGCCGGGGTTGTGGAAGAATAATGTGTTCCCGCGACCCCGGCGTAGGTGTGAGAAGGAACACCGGGGTGGTTTTTAGTCAGTAAGAGTCTGACAGACCCCTCCGCCCGCCCCAGGGCGGAGGACATCCATGAGGATTTTCCACCCCGGGAACAAAAAAAAAAAAAAAAAAAAAAAAGGTTAGGTTAGGTTAGGTTAGGTTAGGTTAGGTTAGGTTAGGTTAGGTTAGGTTTTTTTTTTTTTTTTTTTTTTTTTTTTTTTTCTGCCTTTCCCCAGCCATAGGCTCGCCGGGACCTTACTATTCTTGTTAATACCATTCATTCCAGTTCTATCTTTTATGCTTCTCGCACTTTTATGCTACATCCTATATCTTTCTTTCGTTCATCGTCTTATTTGCTCAACCGGGTGGGACTCCCGTTACTCTAACTATTCTTTTATTTTGACGACTTTATTTTTGTAAACAGTGGGAAATAATTTTACTACAAAATGTTTTCTATTTATTCTCACCATAGTGTTATTACATCCTTCATGTTAACAGCGATAAGATGCGGTTATAACATTAACACTACAACGTTATTTTGGTGAGCTACAACATTTCTTATAGTACATTCACATTATACCATAGGCATTAACATTAAAGTATACAACTGCAAGATCTCTTATCATATATTTTCTTATACTACATGTTTTATTGTTGTCTACATATTATCGTATCTTATTCTAGTTACAATTTTTATACTGTTTTACATATTTCTAAAATCTAGTTCTAATTTAAACAATATTTACTATTCTATTTACCATCATGACCTTAACTTAATTTTATGTTTAACATGTTTCTAAAATCTAGTTTTAATTTAACGATATTTACTATTCTATTTAAAAATTTTGATCTTTACTTGTTTTATGGTTCCTTCCAGTATTATTTATTTCTAAAGTGCCTTGGTTAATTAATTTTTCTATTGATTACTGACCTTTTGACTCAATGTATTGCCATTTAAACATAATTTCCATTGTTTCTTTGTCAATATTGTATATATATTCTACTATATATATACTTATTGCAGTTTCTTGTTGCGGGTTTTTTGTGAGACTATTCTGTTTATTTGTTTGTGTGCTTGAGTAGTGTTTGTGTGCATGTTTTGATACATCCATATATATTCACTATATATTTCTATATTCGTGTTTTGTGTGTGTGTGATTCTGTGTCATGTATGTAGGTTTTGTTATGTCGGTGAGTCATATATAGTCAGTATTTGCACGCGCCAGGTAGTCCCATTTTTTGCGGATAGGGCATTCAACGCTGAAGGCGTTGTGGTCCGTTTTCTGCAACCTAGAGTGCAGACAATTGCAGCACTGCGGCTCATTACCTGCAATGAAGTCGGCGCACTTCTCGCGCAGGTGAGCTCCTCCGCAGTGACTGCACCTGTCCACACTCTCGGTGCAGAATTTGCGGCCGTGACCAAATCCGAGGCACTTAGTGCATTGGATGAGCGGAGACTGGTCCTCTACCCTTACCCTTTGCAGGTCCAGATAAAGGGCTCCAGCCTCCGTCATCCTCTGCCATGCCTTTGGTCCCGCCTGGATGACAATGTGAGATGTGTTCGGGTTCCTTGTCCTCTTTTTATATTTAACGGCTAGTTGCATCTCTTCCTTTTGTAGGCCCATGAAGATGTCGGTGTTTTGGACATAAAGGGTGTTAATTATCTCGTCGTCCTCGCCGTCCATAAAGACGTCCTTGAGGACGACGAGCGGGTCCTTATTCTTCATGGGCGCTACGATCAGCCCATTGCCACGGCTCTCTATCCTATCCCTCACTTTCTCCATTTCATTTTTTGTGTCACAACCTAAGATGACAGTTAGATTTTTGGCCTTTCTTACTTTATTAATTTTTAGGCCAGTAACCCTGGCGTCGACCGCCGTCTTCACCCTCGCGAGTACCTCGTCGGCAGTCTCAAGACTACCTTCGAAGGTAACCGCCATTGAGTGAAGAGCCGGTCGACGCCCGGGCCTGGCTGCTGCGGCGCTGGCGTACGTTTTAGGAATCGGGTTATTTTCAGGCATCGGTCCTTTCGCTATGTCACTAAGTTGCGCTTTGGCTTCTAATACATCTGCAGCGACAGAACCGACAAGATCTCCGAGGTGGGCCTGCGCACGCTCCACGACCCCCTCTGTTGTTTTTTCTATGGAGTCCTTGGTGACCTTGAGTTTACTTAGTATATCCTCGATTACGACTTCGGTTCGTTTAGTGTTCCTCGAATCGAGTTTCTCAACCGTCATGTCCAGGTATTTTTTCACTTCTTCGAGTCGCATGGTGAGTGCGACCTCCACCTCTTCCAGTCTTTCCAGAACCTTTCCCTCATTTTCCGCCGACACAGAAGGCAACGAGGGTACAGTTGGTGTGGGTACAGCAGTCCTGGACGCCGCTGCTTCCAGATTCTTTATACGTTTACTTAACTCGTATAGTATACGGATTCCTCTATCTGATTTTGTCTCCAGGAAGATCTTAATATCTTTCCGCATCTGCGGGTACTGTTGGACCTTTGAGGGTATGTCCTCAAAGGTCTTCATGACCTCCTGGAGTAAGTTTTCGCTCGGTTGCTCAGTGTACTCTTTCTGCTTCTTCCTATACATGTCCATGTTATCAATGGATGGAGCCGATGGAATGGTCTCCTCCTCCCGGTTTCAGCAAGCCCAAACTCGGTAGGTCTGGTACCTCTGAGTCCGAAGTTAGGGTACGGGGGGGTGGGGTAACGCTGAGGGGTGAGGGGGGGAGTATAAATAGTGTTTATAATCGGATATATATAGATAAATTGTATAATTAAATATTTTTATAAATTTTGGGGGTCAGACCAAAGGGGTCAAAAAGGGGGGTCAAAGGGTCTTATCCTAATCTAGATTCAGACTGGGAGGGGGGTAGTAGGGGGGTGAAAATTTTGCTCAAAATTTTGAAATTCCCAGCCGTTTCCGAGATATAAGGGTTTAAAGATTTTATAGGGGGTGGGGGTGATTTTAAAAGTTTTAGGCGGGGGTAGAATTTTATCCAGGTGGGGGGGGGTTATATATAATTAAATAAATTGGATTATAAACAACAAAATAAAATGAATAATAAAATAAGTTCAATATAATATTTGCGTAACAGTATAAGTCTGCCACATATGTACGTTACCACATTTGCCACCAAGGTGTATGAGGTGGGAAGTTTAATAAATTTATAAATAATTAAAACAAAGGGGGGGGTTTGAAGGGGGTTGGTCTGGGGAGTGCCTCAAATATTCTGTACCATGGTACAGAATATTAGGGAGCCGTCAAAATTGAGCTAGGGCTCACCGTTCCCGAGATATCGTCGTTTTAAAAATATTAAGGGTCACAGGTTCGGTTCCCGGTCGGTGATGTTTTTAAAATAAATTAATTTCAACAATCTATTTGCACTTTTGGGTCTATTCAGTGTGAGTGATTTTACTATTTATTCAATGAATAATATTTAATTTAATTTAATTTAATAGGTTAAGCCAAATTGTGGGGTAATTTATCGGGGAAAGTTCAAGAATCGAGGAAACTTTTTGAAACTACGTTAATTTACCCCGAATTTTCTGGGGGGTGGTCGCAGGGAGATGGGATAAAGTTCTTTGTCTGTCCCTTTCAAAGTAAACTATTTGCTAAAGTATTAAATTCCCTCTACGACTTCCCGTTTCTGACTTACAGCCACTCCTGTGGGACTTGTAAAACAAGTGGAGATGGGTAAAAACCATAACCTGGGGGAAACTGTAAGTCCGAAACTACCCAAGATAATTGTTCGCAATAAAAAATAACATGTGGTTATAGCTGAGGGCTACAATCCTAATATATAAAAAGACCAGAAAAAACCATAAAACAGGAAGAAAGTAACAAATATATTTTTATCGGGAACCAACTTATTTTCACTATAAAAATAGAATTCGGGTGGATTCTGACTATATCGCTGGATAGGTCACAGTTTTTCCTTTTCGTTGGTACTAAAAAGTGATTTTTTAATTAACCCTGAGGGGGTTAATTCTAATATTTAAAACAAAAGTAGGAAAGTTTTACCCAAGCCAGCCTCAGAGCCTCGGTCTTGTTTTCGTTTTATTTGTCAGATTAAAAAAAATACGCGTGGATTTAAAATATATCACCGGAAAGAGGAGGACCTCCTCTTCCCAGTGGTGTCAAAAATTTATTTTTATCCCACCCAGAAGGGGTTGATTTCGCTATTACAACACCGCTGGTTACCGGAAAATAAAGCAAATTGGCCTCGGCAACCCGGTCTTATTCCTCTTATATTTAAATAAATATTAAATACGCGTGGATTTAATTTATCTCCCCAGATAGAGGATGATTTTATCCTTATATTGGTGTAAATTTTTGATTTTTAAAATACCCTGAAGGGGTTTATTTTTGCTATTTAACAGCGACAAACGTAGGTCAAAATTTTTTTTTTTAGCACCACTTTTTAACACTTTTTAACACTAAAACACTATATAACTAGGATACACTTACTTACGTTCTATAAAAAGGCACAAGATAAATGTATAAAAATAAAAATTCTGATTTTAGGGGTTGAAAACACTTACCCCCAAATTTTTAAAGATTTCAACACGTTATAACTTAAAAACTACTTATCAGATTTTTACCAAATTAATTATGTGTATAAAGGCGATGAATTACTATTTTTTGACACAATAAAAAAGATATGCTTACGATTTAGATTTTCCTTAATTAAATTTTGAAAAAGCCGCAAATGTTTGACCTCGATTTCTTCGCGTTATTCTTGGGATATTTTAATTTCGAAAACGGCTCCCGGCTCCTCGTCCGTAACGCTTTCAGGATCCGCTGCAGTAGACAGCTGAAACGTTCAGGATGTACGACCTCGCTCCACGTGGGTTTTGTTTTTTTGCTTATATCTCCGGATTCCCTGATCAGAATTTTGTAAGGTGGGTATCCAGAGATAGGCATTCACCAGCCCCACAAAACTGCATTTGCCGATTTTCACGCCACCACTCAAAATCGAGCAGCGTCGCGCTCCAAGCGTTTTTGCACTGTGTTTTTCACCTGTCACGTGCACAATTCTTCACTTTTTTGAAAAACACTTTCACAGTCCTATGCGTCTTTGCAGCGCGCTTCTAACGATATATAACACTTGGTGTTTTTCGCGAAAAAACCCGATTTTTGGATTTTTTTGAACGCGGAGCGACTTTAAAACGATCTGTTCGCGGCGGGGGCTGCCGTGTGACTGGGTTAGGTTAGGTTAGGTTAGGTTGGGGTGCGTGCAGAAAACCTCCTCGTGTGCCTGATAGCTGCTAATCCCTTACGGATACGTTCGAGGGGAAGAGCAGTTGTCGGGCCGGTGCACCCTGGGCATGGTCAATATACTCTTTTGAAAAAGGATTTGGGGGGTTTTTTCGGAGAGTGTATTGTCTGTGGCGAATTTCTGCGGGGGGGGGAGCAGTGTGCTCAGTAATGTTCTTCCACGTGTCCCTCTGATTAGCAGAGGGCACAGTGGAGAAACAAGGGTGATGGGTCGCTCCTGATCGATCGACAGTCGTCGATTGACACTGGACGCGACCCTGCCACAATGGTGCAGGCGTACCAGTGTGGCTGGCGTTTCTCCCTCAAGAGCAATCTTGAGGAGAGAACTCGCGGCGGGTTCGCTGAGCCGGTTTGGCCAGACAGCGAACGGAGGCATGTCTAATGCCGCCGTCGGAGAGGAAGGACACCTCATAGATAAAAAACCACCTAATCCTAAGCTTTGAAGCGTGGCGAAAGGATGAGTGGCTGGTGGGGGACCAGTCGCTAGCGCTTCAGGGACCGCACCCTTAAAAAGCTAAACAAAAAAAAAACATGAAAAAGTCAATTGGGAAAATATTACCCCAGGGCGGTACCAGCTGCGCAGCAGTTGGAGAATCCGCCACGCTACCTTTGGTAGCGTCATGCCCCACGTATTCTGGGGGGGGCAACAATTGTCTACCACTTGCCGATGGCAACACGAGCCGAGGAGGCTCCAGTCCCTCAGGGGACCAAAGTATGCCGATCGTTTTGGTTGAGCAGATGGGACGGGCGGTGTCAGATTCTGACACTGCATCCGAGATGAGTGTGGTGAGCGTGGCGAGCGTTAGCTCAAAGCGCAAGAGCCAAGTGGGCGAAGAAGAGGTGGATGGTGGGCCGGCCAAATTTTGGATGTCAGGTTTCTCCTCTAGCGAGGAGAACCTGTCGGCACCCATGGGGCCAACAGGCACAAGAGGGCGAGGTCGCGCCAAGAACGCGTCAGCTTCTACGGCGTCGCGCGACTCTCGGGGTCGCTTTCTCAAGCGCCCCGACACGCCGGTCCCTTGTGAGCGCGTTGAGAGCGAGGAGATGGACCCCGAGCCCGTGGTGGAGGTTAGCGGAGGCTCCACCACGTCCCTGTTGGGAACCAACAGGGCCGAGGCGAGTGCGGCAAAGCGGGCGCAGCAGAAGACTGTCGCGGCTGACGAAGTCAGCGAGTTGGCCCGACAGGCCCGAGAACGGCGCTCTGCTCGAATGGCAGCGGGGGGGAGCATAACGGGGGTGGCACTCAGTCGCCAGGTTTTGGACGGCGTGGATGTCGTCCTGAAGGTTGCCACCAAATCTGGCAACCTGAAGGGCACATTCACGCGTGCTTTGAAGGAGGCGGCTGAGGGAATAAAGGAGGCGGTTGAGGTCCTCCTTAATCGCACGAGTACGGAGGAGACGGCGAAGTTATGGGAGGAGAATAGCCGTCTCCGATCCGAGTTGGAGGACCTCAAGCGGCAGTTCGCCGCCCAGAGGGCAATACCCGCTGCCAACAGCTCCTCTTCCGTCCCAGCTCTGTCGTCGGCCCCATCACCGGTCCCGTCATCGACACCTGCACTAGCAGATGCGGAGTTGGAGAAGATTGCCCGCATCTGCATGATGCAGTGTGGACAGATGGTGGGTGCCCGCATGGAGGCCATAGAGGAGAGGCTCCTTCCGGCGGTGAATCTCCGCCCACCGCTCGCTGCGGACAAGCGTAAGGAGGGGCCAACTAACCGGGGGCCAATAACCGCGGCGGCTCGAACGAGTGGGTCCGGGAAGGGGACTAAAAAGCCCGCGGAGGGTACATCCGTGCCCACTTCCCGGACGACCGCACCACTGGTGGCCTCGCTTGCGCCTCCCACGGAGACCTGGGCGACGGTGGTTAAAAAGGGCCGTCGCCGTGGGAAGAAGACGGCACCACCTCCACCCGCTGGAGCACCAGCACCGGCACCTAAGAAGGCCCAAGGACCGCCTAAGGTCAGAGCCCCACGCTCCGCAGCTGTAGTGATTACGCTGCAGCCCGGAGCCATTGAAAGGGGCATCACTTACAAGGCGGTCCTGACACAGGCGAAGGCCAATGTCGCGTTCCCCGACCTTGGCACACCGTCCGGCTTCAGAATGAGGCCGGCGATTACGGGGGCGCGGCTGCTCGAGGTGTCGGGTGCCTCTAGTGGGGAAAAGGCGGACATCCTGGCCACCAAACTGAGGGAGGTCCTCAATCCGGAGGACGTCCGGGTGTCCAGGCCGATGAAGACCGCTGAGCTGCGCGTCGATGGCCTGGACGACTCGACGACCCCGGCTGAAGTCGTGGTGGCCGTCGCCCGAGTCGGTGGATGTCTGCCAGGAGACGTGCGGACGGGCGACATACGCGCCGACGCTTCCGGGCTCGGTACGATTTGGGTGCGGTGCCCGGTGGCGGCGGCGAATAAGGTCGCTGACGGTGGGCGTCTGTTGGTGGGGTGGGTTGCGGCGAGGGTGAAGCTGCTGCAGCCCAGGGCCTTGCGGTGCTACCGGTGCCTTGACGTGGGGCATGTTAGGGCACGGTGCACCGCCGCAATTGACCGCAGCGAGCAGTGCTATCGCTGCGGCCAGCCCGGCCACAAGGCGGCCCAGTGCTCCGCGGCGCCAAACTGCAGCCTCTGTACAGCTGCAGGGAGGCCCGCTGGGCACAGAGCGGGCGGTAAGGCCTGTGGCGCGCCCGCCAACAAGAAGAAGAGAGGGTCTGCCAAGGCTGTCGGGGGCTCTTTACCCCCCCCTCAGCCTGGTTGCCCTCCGGCCGACTCCCGGCCTAAGAATGGTGCCGAGGGAATGGATTGCGCATAACGGCGCTCTACCATTTCCTCCAGGGCAATATCAACCACTCTGCCAGAGCTCAGGATCTCTTGCTCCAGAGCATGGCAGAGTGGTCGATTCACGTGGCCGTGGTCGCCGAGCCGTACTGGGTCCCGCCCAGGGATAACTGGGTGGGAGACCTGGACGGTTTGGTGGCCATCATTGGCGGGGCTCTCGTCAGCCCGTCGCGGGGGCACGGCTGGGTAGCCGCCCTCGCAGATGGCGTTGGCGTCGTTGGGGCGTATTTTTCGCCCAACAAGAGTCTCGCCGACTTCGAGAGCTTCCTTGTCGAGTTGGGTGCCGTCGTGGGCCGACTTCACCCTCGCCCCGTGCTGTTGCTCGGGGATCTCAACGCCAAGTCTACGGCGTGGGGATCTCCGGCGACCGATGCTAGGGGTGAGGCACTGGAGGAGTGGTTGATCACGACTGGCCTGGCCGTCTTGAACCGGGGATCGGTTCACACGTGCGTGCGGCAGCGGGGTGGTTCAATAGTGGACGTGTCGTTCGCTAGCCCTGCTGTCGCGGGCCGTGTTCGCGACTGGCGTGTCGCCGTGGAGGTGGAGACGTTGTCGGTTCATCGTTACATCCGTTTCGACGTCTCCGCCCAGACCACTGGCGGCCGCAGTTCACCGGTCCCGCGAATGGACGGTCCGCGCTGGGCGCGCAAGCTCATCGACAGGGAGCTCCTCGAGGAGGCTGCTATTGTCCAGGCCTGGAGCCGGGAGTCGGCAACTGGCGGACCCGTCGACGTCGACGTCGAACAGGAGGCGCTGTGGTTCCGCGGGGCGATGACGCAAATTTGCGACGCGTCCATGCCCCGGGTCCACACACAGACCGCAAGGCGCCAGGTGTACTGGTGGTCCGCCGCGATCGCGCAGTTACGCGTCGCGTGCGTGGCGGTTAGACGCCAGTACACCCGTTACCGGAGAAGACGTCGTCGGGTCCCTGACGAAGAAGCCGCGCTGTACGAGGTGTACCGCGCGGCAAAGGAGACTCTGTGGCTGGCCATCGGCGAGGCGAGGATGCGAGCCAGGGAGGAGATGTTGGAGACTCTAGACGGGGATCCGTGGGGGCGCCCGTATAAAGCGGTTCGAGGGAAACTTCGAGCCGCGGCGCCTCCACTTACGGAGAGTCTCCAACCCGAGCTGCTGGAGGAGGTAGTCGCAGCCCTCTTCCCGGCAAGAGCGGAGCATACCCCGCCGCCGATGGCTTTGCCCACAGCCGCAGGGTCTACAGAGGAGAACGCCATCAGCGTCCCAGAGGTGACACAGGCAGAGATGAGGGCGGCCGTGATGCGGCTCCGGGCCAAGAACGTGGCTCCGGGGCCCGACGGAATTCACGGCCTGGCTTTGGCCCTCTCTCTGAAGGAGTTGGAGCCCCAACTGAGAGGACTCTACACAGCGTGCCTTGAGCGGGGCCAGTTTCCCAGTCTGTGGAAGATTGGACGTCTGGTCCTGCTCAGGAAGGCGGGGCGCCCTGCCGACTCGCCGTCTGCGTACCGGCCCATAGTGCTGCTCGACGAGGTGGGCAAGCTGTTCGAGCGCATACTCGCAGCCCGCCTCGTCGGCCACTTGTGCAGAGAGGGGCCGGACCTGGACGAGAGCCAGTTCGGCTTTCGGCATGGGCGCTCTACCATCCACGCTGTGTCGAGGGTGAGAGTCCTGGCGGAGGAAACAGTGTCCCGGGGCGGGGTGGTGGTGGCGGTGTCCTTGGACATCTCCAACGCCTTCAACACCCTGCCCTGGAGCTGCATACGGGAGGCACTACGTTATCATCGGGTGCCTCTCTACCTCCGCCGCATCGTTGGGGCTTATCTGGCGGGGAGGTGTGTCACCTACATGGGACGTGATGGCGGAAACCAGCGCCAAGTGTCGTGCGGTGTTCCACAGGGATCGGTCGTGGGACCGCTCCTGTGGAACATCGGGTACGACTGGGTGCTGAGGGGCGAGCTCCCGCCGGGCGCGGACCTGACGTGTTACGCGGACGACACGCTGGTCACGGCCCGGGGGAGTTCGCACAGGGAGGCAGCGTTGCTCGCGACGGCGGCGGTCTCACTCACGGTGAGCCGCATACGGCGCCTCGGCCTGGAGGTGGCCCTCAACAAGTCGGAGGCCATGGTGTTTCATGGCCCCCGGCGGGCGCCGCCGGCCGGATCACACATTGTGGTCGGGGGGGTCCGGATCGCTGTCGAGCCCACCATGAAATATCTGGGATTGGTGCTCGACAGCCGGTGGGACTTCGGACCCCACTTCCGGCGGCTGGCGCCCAAGTTGTTGGGCGCGGCCGGGGCGCTGGCAACGCTGCTTCCCAATCTGGGGGGCCCGAGCGCCGCCTGTAGGCGGCTCTATATGGGGATCGTGCGATCCATGGCGCTCTACGGAGCGCCGATCTGGGCGTCTGACCTGACGGCCGGCAGCATAGCTGTCCTGCGCAAGCCGCAGCGGGCGATGGCCGTCAGAGTCATTCGGGGGTATCGCACGATCTCCTTCGAGGCGGGTTGTGCACTGGCCGGATCACCGCCCTGGGACCTGGAGGCGAAGGTGCTCGCGTCACTGTACCGGTGGCGCGAGGCAGCGCGGGAGCGGGGCGAACGACCGATGCAGCAACATATCGAGCAGCATCGGTTGCAGCTCCGCGAGGTCCTGGTGGCGGAATGGCGGGTGAGGCTTTCACGCCCTACCGCCGGCCTCAGCACCATCGAGGCGATCCGGCCAGTGCTCGACCGCTGGCTCGGGAGAAGGCACGGCTCCCTGACGTTTCGGGCGACGCAGGTGCTCTCGGGGCATGGTTGCTTCGGGAAGTACCTGTGTCGCATAAACAGGGAGCCGGACGCCCGGTGTCACCACTGCGTCGACTGCCGGGAGGACACGGCGTGGCATACGCTGGCAGAGTGTGCCGCTTGGGAGGAGCCGCGCCGTGCCCTCATCTCAGAAGTAGGCAGTGACTTGTCGCTGCCGACCGTAGTGAGTTCGATGGTCGGCAGCGCCGAGTCCTGGGACGCGGTGGTTTCCTTCTGCGAAACAGTGATCTCGCAGAAGGAGGCTGCGGAAAGGGAGAGAGAGATCTCGACTCTCGACCCGGCCCGCAGCAGACGCACCGGGCGTCGGAGGAGGGCGGACAACGCCCTCTTCCGGCCCCCCTAAATGGGTCCAGGGACGACGGATTCGGGGACATCCGTCGCCCCCCAACATCAGGACCCGAGAAGGCGGCGCGCGTAGTGTTCCTCGCGCGCCGACCACAGACGTTGCGGGGGGAGTACACCTCACTCCCCCCGCCCGAGACGGGGCCCGCACAAGCGGGCCGGCACCAGCCGGGGTTGTGGAAGAATAATGTGTTCCCGCGACCCCGGCGTAGGTGTGAGTAGGAACACCGGGGTGGTTTTTAGTCAGTAAGAGTCTGACAGACCCCTCCGCCCGCCCCAGGGCGGAGGACATCCATGAGGATTTTCCACCCCGGGAACAAAAAAAAAAAAAAAAAAAAAAAAAAGGTTAGGTTAGGTTAGGTTAGGTTAGGTTAGGTTAGGTTCGGCCGGATCACACATTGTGGTCGGGGGGGTCCGGATCGCTGTCGAGCCCACCATGAAATATCTGGGATTGGTGCTCGACAGCCGGTGGGACTTCGGACCCCACTTCCGGCGGCTGGCGCCCAAGTTGTTGGGCGCGGCCGGGGCGCTGGCAACGCTGCTTCCCAATCTGGGGGGCCCGAGCGCCGCCTGTAGGCGGCTCTATATGGGGATCGTGCGATCCATGGCGCTCTACGGAGCGCCAATCTGGGCGTCTGACCTGACGGCCGGCAGCATAGCTGTCCTGCGCAAGCCGCAGCGGGCGATGGCCGTCAGAGTCATTCGGGGGTATCGCACGATCTCCTTCGAGGCGGGTTGTGCACTGGCCGGATCACCGCCCTGGGACCTGGAGGCGAAGGTGCTCGCGTCACTGTACCGGTGGCGCGAGGCAGCGCGGGAGCGGGGCGAGCGACCGATGCCGCAACAAATCGAGCGGCATCGGTTGCAGCTCCGCGAGGTCCTGGTGGCGGAATGGCGGGTGAGGCTTTCACGCCCTACCGCCGGCCTCAGCACCATCGAGGCGATCCGGCCAGTGCTCGACCGCTGGCTCGGGAGAAGGCACGGCTCCCTGTCGTTTCGGGTGACGCAGGTGCTCTCGGGGCATGGCTGCTTCGGGAAGTACCTGTGTCGCATAAACAGGGAGCCGGACGCTCGGTGTCACCACTGCGTCGACTGCCGGGAGGACACGGCGTGGCATACGCTGGCAGAGTGTGCCGCTTGGGAGGAGCCGCGCCGTGCCCTCATCTCAGAAGTAGGCAGTGACTTGTCGCTGCCGACCGTAGTGAGTTCGATGGTCGGCGGCGCCGAGTCCTGGGACGCGGTGGTTTCCTTCTGCGAAACAGTCATCTCGCGGAAGGAGACTGCGGAAAGGGAGAGAGAGATCTCGACTCTCGACCCGGCCCGCAGCAGACGCACCGGGCGTCGGAGGAGGGCGGACAACGCCCTCTTCCGGCCCCCCTAAATGGGTCCAGGGGCGACGGATTCGGGGACATCCGTCGCCCCCCAACATCAGGACCCGAGAAGGCGGCGCGCGTAGTGTTCCTCGCGCGCCGACCACAGACGTTGCGGGGGGAGTACACCTCACTCCCCCCGCCCGAGACGGGGCCCGCGCAAGCGGGCCGGCACCAGCCGGGGTTGTGGAAGAATAATGTGTTCCCGCGACCCCGGCGTAGGTGTGAGAAGGAACACCGGGGTGGTTTTTAGTCAGTAAGAGTCTGACAGACCCCTCCGCCCGCCCCAGGGCGGAGGACATCCATGAGGATTTTCCACCCCGGGAACAAAAAAAAAAAAAAAAAAAAAAGGTTAGGTTAGGTTAGGTTGACGTGGGGGACCACCCCACAGTGCTTGCGTCCACGTCGCGTCCCCTGGAAACGACCCAGTTCTGACCACCGTAACGGAGTGGCAGACTGGGCTCGGCCAAAGTGCACTGTGCTTTCGTTGCTTATTTTATCTTGCCTTGAGCGAACGAACCTGCGGAGGCTATGCCAAAACCCACGCGGGATGCCTTCGGGCGATTTTTAAAACCTAAAGGCCCTTCTCAGGGCCAACCCAAAGGCCCTTCTCAGGGCCAACCCAAAGGCCCTTCTCAGGGCCAACCCAAAGGCCCTTCTCAGGGCCAACCGAAAGGCCCTTATCAGGGCCAGTCCGACGCTTCGGCGTCAGAGGCTAGCCGCGCGCCGTCTGCAGCTAGCTTCTTTGGTTGTCCCTTGGACATGGACTCGCTGTCGGACTCTGACAAAGAGTCCATGGCTGGCGTTTCGGACGGTGGCGACTCACAGTCGCGGAAGCGGGCATTCCTAAGGAATGGGTCAGAGGGCTCCTCGGGCTCGGCGGGGCGGTCAAAGGCCAAAAAGCCAGCGACAGCCGCGGACACCCACGTCGTGGGTCTCGCGGACGCCCAACGACAGTTGGACTTAGCTCGGCGGGAACAGCACCAAAAAGACCTGGAGGAGCGGGTTGCTGCTAAAGAGAATCGGGCGCGCGCTGCCCGGGCCAAGTCCGGGTACGGCGCGTCCCGCGTTCTGTACGCGGACCACTCGCTGGCCGAGCTGGAGCGGATGGCCGAGGAGGACGAGGAGGAGATAGTGGAGATCGCCTCTAAATCCTCGAACCTAAAAGGGACCTTCCAAAAGGCCCTTAAATGCAGGGCCGCGAGCATGCGTGGCATCATCAGAGAGATGGTCCAGCGCAAGGCGAGCGAGGAAACGCGGCAACTGCAGGCGAAAGCCGATCGCCTGCAATCGGAGGTCAGCCAGCTTCATCAGAAGCTGGCTGAAGCCACGGCTCGGCCAGAGCAAGCGGAACCTGAGGGAAGACCTGCGGCAGAGGGCCCCGCCTCCAACCTTGAGGATATCATCCGCAAGGTCGTTATGGAGGAGAGGGCCTTCACAAGAGCCTGTTTAGCAGGCATCGAGGACCGGCTCTTGCCGGAGAAACGCCTCCGACCGCCGCTTGCGGCGGACAAGAGGCAGAGTGAGCCTGGGCCGTCCTCCCAAGGGGAGGACGCCTTTCTCCCTTCCACAACCCCGTCCAACCAGCATGGGTGGACCGAGGTTGCCGGGAGGGGCAAGGGCAAGGCCAAAAAGGCTAAAAAAGCCGCGACGGCTGTTCCTGCCGTGCCCGCCACCACACCTCCCAATCAGTCACAATCCAAGAAAGCGACTGGAAAGGGAAAAGGGAGAGGGAAGAGAGAGGGGAAACTCGTTCCCCCAAAGACCGCAGCCGTTGTGGTGACGCTCACCGCGGAGGCTGCGGAGCGGGGCGAGACGTACGCGTCTATTTTGTTGCGGGCGCGTGCCAATGCCGATCCCACTCAATTGGGGATCGGAAAAGTCTCTTGCCGGCGAACCCAAGCCGGTGCTCGAATATTCGAGTTCCCGGGGGCAGAGGGCAGAGCTCATGCGGACCTCTTCGCGTCGAAGCTGCAGGAGGTAATCGCGGACGCGGCCAAGGTGGCCCGTCCAGTCAAAGCGACGACCATAGAGGTGACCGACCTGGATGACTCGGTCACCAAAGAGGAGGTGGTGGCGGCGGTCGCAGCGATGGGGGGGTGTGACGTCGCAGAGGTGCACGGCCGGGACATCAGGCCCGGTCGCGGTGGCATGGGCACCATTCGCCTCGAGTGCCCAGTCGCCGCTGCCAAAGCCGTCCTCGACAAGGGACGGCTTACCGTCGGATTCAGCTCGGGTGCAGTCCGGGCACTTGTAGACCAGCCTCTTCGGTGCTACAGGTGCTTCGGTATCGGACACACTCGAGCCCTCTGTCCGTCCACGGTCGATAGGACGGACAGTTGTTATCGCTGCGGCAAGGAGGGCCACAAAAGCAGCTCCTGCACGGCTGCCACTCCGCACTGCGCAGTGTGTGCCGCCAGTGGCCGCCCGGCGGACCACATCATGAAGGGGAGGAACTGCAATCCTCCCCCTAAGAGGGGCAAAGCGCCGATGGGTCCGGCTGCCAGCACCGTCCGTCCGTCTGTTCCCGAGGCAGGAACCGCGGTGGCCGCGGAGGGGGGAGAAATGTCGATCGATGGATAGGGTCCATCATCGCATTCTCCAGGCGAACACCAATCACTGCAGGGCAGCCCAGGATCTGCTGATGCAGACCATGGCTGAGTGGTTGGTGGACTTGGCGGTGGTTGCCGAGCCTTACTCGGTCCCCGGCAACTGGCTGGGCGATCGGGACGGCTTGGTGGCGCTGGTGACGCGGTCTTCCACAGACTCCCCTCCCCTCTCGCTTTTAGAGAGAGGACCGGGATACGTGGCCGCCGCGTGGGGAGACGTAGGTGTGGTGGGGGTTTATTTCTCCCCAAACCGCCCTCTCTCGGACTTTGAGGATTTCCTCGAAGTCCTCACCGCAGTCGTAGGGAGGGCGGCGCCGCGCCAGGTCGTCGTGTTGGGTGACCTGAACGCCAAGTCGGTGGCCTGGGGCAACCCTGCTGCCTCGTGCAACGTCCGAGGACGCGCCGTCGAGTTTTGGGCGGCCTCATCCGGTGTGTCCCTCCTCAACAGGGGGGCGGTCCACACGTGTGTGCGGCAGCAGGGAGGGTCAGTGGTTGACGTCACGTTTGCCACCCCCGCGCTAGCCGCCCGCGTCGTGAATTGGCGGGTGGAGATGGTGGAGACCTTGTCGGACCACCGATACGTGCGGTTCGACATCTCCGCCCAGGGGAGGGTGGCCCGCTCTGGCAAATCTCCCTTCCCACGGTGGGCTCTCACCTGCCTGGACCGCGAGGCAGCTCAGGAGGCGGCCTTTCTCCAGGACTGGCTGTCGCCCCCTGTCGAGGTCCTGGACGTGGACACCGCAGCGGTGCAGCTCAGGAGGTCCCTGACCGAGGTGTGCAACGCCAGCATGCCTCGCTCTCGCCGCCCGCCTCCCCGTCGTGCCGTCTATTGGTGGACGGAGGAACTGGCGGGGCTCCGAGCCGCCTGCATGGCGGCCAGAAGGGCCTTCACGCGGAGCCGACGACGCAGCGCCCGGAGTCAGGAAAACGAGGACCGCCTCTACGCTTCTTACCAAGAGGCGAGGACGGTCCTCAAGTCGGCGATTGGCGCCGCCAAGGACTCGGCGAGGGCCGAGATGCTGGCAGGGCTCGACCGGGATCCATATGGGAGACCATACAAGGCGGCGCGGAACCAACTACGCCCCTGTGGTCCCCCATTGACGGAGACCCTCGAGCCGGCGTTGCTGGATGGGGTGGTCCGGTCCCTGTTTCCGCGCAGGACCGACTTCACCCCACCAACGATGGACCCTCCGCAAGGGGCGACTCCGCCGGAGGAGGAGGTCCCCCCGGTGACGGCTGAGGAACTCTACGCGGGGGTTCTCAGCCTCCGCGCGAAGAAGACGGCTCCTGGACCGGACGGCGTCCCTGCACGGGTGGTGGCCATTGCTGCCGCCCAAATGGAGGACAGAATTCGGGACCTGTTCAGCGCGTGCTTTACGGCTGGCAGGTTCCCGAAACTGTGGAAGGAGGGGCAGCTGTGCCTCCTCCGAAAGGAGGGACGCCCGGTGGACTCCCCCTCGGCATACCGGCCCATCGTTCTGCTTGATGAGGTCGGTAAATTGTTCGAGGGGATTGTCGCCTCCCGGCTCAATAGCCTGTTGCGGGGGGTGGGGCCGAATCTGTCGGACGCCCAATTCGGTTTTCGACAAGGGCGTTCGACGATTGACGCGCTGGCCCTACTCAAGGGTCAGGTGAAGGAGGCGGTGGAGGCGGGGGGCGGAGTGTTGGCGGTGTCATTCGACATAGCCAACGCCTTCAACTCCGTGCCCCACTCGACAATATTGGAGGCACTTCGGTATCACGGAGTGCCCCAATACCTGAGGAGCCTCCTGGCCAGCTACTTGGAGGATCGAGAGATCCTCCTTGTGGACAAGACGGCCAGGGTGAGGCGTTACGGCGCAGAGTGCGGTGTTCCGCAGGGGTCGGTGCTGGGGCCCCCCCTGTGGAACATTGGATTCGACTGGCTCCTGCGGGGAGCCCTCCTCCAGGGCACGAGTGTCATCTGTTACGCGGATGACACTCTCCTCACTGCCCGGGGGAGGAACTACAGGGAGGCGGCCTGTCTGGCCTCAGCTGGCGGATCCTTGGTTGCAGGGAGGATCCGCCGCTTGGGATTGAAGGTGGCGCTGCACAAGACCGAGGCCGTTTTCTTTCACGGGCCTCGGCAGCGCTGCCCTCCCGATGCCCATATAGTTGTGGAGGGCGTCAGGATCGGGGTCCAGACCCAGATGAAATATCTGGGCCTGGTGCTGGACAGCAGGTGGCGATTTGGCCCGCATTTCAGCGGGCTATCAACGCGCCTGCTGAAAGCCGCGGACGCCCTCTCGTGGCTCCTCCCGAACCTGGGGGGGCCCAATGCGCGGTGCCGGCGACTGTATGCCGGCATCCTGCGGAGCATGGCCCTATATGGGGCCCCTATCTGGGCGGACTCCCTGCACAGGCGGGAGAACGCAACGGCGATCCGCAGGCCCCAAAGGGCCATTGCACTAAGGGTGGCAAGGGCCTACCGCTCGGTGGGCTTTTCGGCGGCATGCGCTCTGGCTGGCACCCCTCCTTGGGAGTTGGAGGCATGGGTGCTCGCCAGAGTGTACGAGTGGACGGCGCGGCGAAAAGCGCTCGGGGAGCGCCCCGTCGCGGAGGAGCGGGAGGCCGTGCGGCAAGAGGCGAGGGACGCCATCGTCCTCCATTGGACGGAGGACCTCGCAGCCGCCACCTTTGGCCGGCGAACCTTGGACGCGCTCGGTCCGGTCCTGCGAGGCTGGCTCGAGCGGTCCCACGGTTTCCTCTCATTCCGTCTGGTGCAGGTGTTGTCCGGCCATGGCTGTTTTGGATCGCACCTGCACCGGATCGGGAGGGAGGAGACTCCGGCGTGCCATGACTGCGGTGCGCCGGAGGACACGGCACAGCACACCCTAGAGGTGTGCCCAGCCTGGTCAGAGCTGCGCCGCAGTCTGATCGCGGTGGTCGGACAGGACCTCTCGCTCCCCGGCGTGGTCAGCTCCATGCTGGAGAGCGAGGAGGCCTGGGCAGAGGTCGCCTCCTTTTGCGAGGACGTTATTTCGCAAAAGGAGGCGGCGGAGCGCGAGCGGGAGGACGATCCTCTCGCTGCGCCGCTCCGCAGACGAAGAAGAGGTCGGAGAGGGCGTCGTCCCCTCCCTCCTCATGGTGGTGACAGGCGGGCGACAGGCGCGGGGGCGCCTACGCCCGCATTGCACCCGTCATCACCTTCGTCGGACATTCCCGGCCCTCCCCCAACGGGGAGGGCGTGAAGCGTCCGCCTTGAAGGCGGACGGTCGTCGGAGGAGGACTGGACGTACAGGCTGCGCCAATCTCCCAGTCCCCTCCACTCAAGACGAGGCGGGAGTGCCGCTGGGTCGTTTTAGTGGGTATACCGGGTCAGACCGGGGAGTCCCACATAGCCCCCCATTCCCCCAATGGGAGGGTATGCGTAATGCATTTTTTCCCAGCGCAAAAAAAAAAAAAAAAAAAAAAAAAAAGGTTAGGTTGACGTGGACACCGCAGCGGTGCAGCTCAGGAGGTCCCTGACCGAGGTGTGCAACGCCAGCATGCCTCGCTCTCGCCGCCCGCCTCCCCGTCGTGCCGTCTATTGGTGGACGGAGGAACTGGCGGGGCTCCGAGCCGCCTGCGTGGCGGCCAGAAGGGCCTTCACGCGGAGCCGACGACGCAGCGCCCGGAGTCAGGAAAACGAGGACCGCCTCTACGCTTCTTACCAAGAGGCGAGGACGGTCCTCAAGTCGGCGATTGGCGCCGCCAAGGACTCGGCGAGGGCCGAGATGCTGGCAGGGCTCGACCGGGATCCATATGGGAGACCATACAAGGCGGCGCGGAACCAACTACGCCCCTGTGGTCCCCCATTGACGGAGACCCTCGAGCCGGCGTTGCTGGATGGGGTGGTCCGGTCCCTGTTTCCGCGCAGGACCGACTTCACCCCACCAACGATGGACCCTCCGCAAGGGGCGACTCCGCCGGAGGAGGGGGTCCCCCCGGTGACGGCTGAGGAGCTATACGCGGGGGTTCTCAGCCTCCGCGCGAAGAAGACGGCTCCTGGACCGGACGGCGTCCCTGCACGGGTGGTGGCCATTGCTGCCGCCCAAATGGAGGACAGAATTCGGGACCTGTTCAGCGCGTGCTTTACGGCTGGCAGGTTCCCGAAACTGTGGAAGGAGGGGCAGCTGTGCCTCCTCCGAAAGGAGGGACGCCCGGTGGACTCCCCCTCGGCATACCGGCCCATCGTTCTGCTTGATGAGGTCGGTAAATTGTTCGAGGGGATTGTCGCCTCCCGGCTCAATAGCCTGTTGCGGGGGGTGGGGCCGAATCTGTCGGACGCCCAATTCGGTTTTCGACAAGGGCGTTCGACGATTGACGCGCTGGCCCTTCTCAAGGGTCAGGTGAAGGAGGCAGTGGAGGCGGGGGGCGGAGTGTTGGCGGTGTCATTCGACATAGCCAACGCCTTCAACTCCGTGCCCCACTCGACAATATTGGAGGCACTTCGGTATCACGGAGTGCCTCAATACTTGAGGAGCCTCCTGGCCAGCTACTTGGAGGATCGAGAGATCCTCCTTGTGGACAAGACAGCCAGGGTGAGGCGTCACGGCGCAGAGTGCGGTGTTCCGCAGGGGTCGGTGCTGGGGCCGCCCCTGTGGAACATAGGTTTTGACTGGCTCTTGCGGGGAGCCCTCCTCCAGGGCACGAGCGTCATTTGTTACGCGGATGACACTCTCCTCGCTGCCCGGGGGAGGAGCTTCAGGGAGGCGGCCTGTCTGGCCTCGGCTGGCGGATCCTTGGTTGCGGGGAGGATCCGCCGCTTGGGACTGAAGGTGGCGCTGCACAAGACCGAGGCCGTTTTCTTTCACGGGCCTCGGCAGCGCTGCCCTCTCGACGCCCACATAGTAGTGGAGGGCGTCAGGATCGGGGTCCAGACCCAGATGAAATATCTGGGCCTGGTGCTGGACAGCAGGTGGCGATTTGGCCCGCATTTCAGCGGGCTGTCAACGCGCCTGCTGAAAGCCGCGGACTCCCTCTCGTGGCTCCTCCCGAACCTGGGGGGGCCCAATGCGCGGTGCCGGCAATTGTATGCCGGCATCCTGCGGAGCATGGCCCTATATGGGGCCCCTATCTGGGCGGACTCCCTGCACAGGCGGGAGAACGCAACGGCGATCCGCAGGCCCCAAAGGGCCATTGCACTACGGGTGGCAAGGGCCTACCGCTCGGTGGGCTTTTCGGCGGCATGCGCTCTGGCTGGCACCCCTCCTTGGGAGTTGGAGGCATGGGTGCTCGCCAGAGTGTACGAGTGGACGGCGCGGCGAAGGGCGCTCGGTGAGCGCCCCGTCGCGGAGGAGCGGGAGGCCGTGCGGCGGGAGGCGAGGGACGCAATCGTCCTCCATTGGACGGAGGACCTCGCAGCCGCCACGTTTGGCCGGCGAACTTTGGACGCGCTCGGTCCGGTCCTGCGAGGCTGGCTCGAGCGGTCACACGGCTTCCTCTCATTCCGTCTGGTGCAGGTGTTGTCCGGCCATGGCTGTTTTGGATCGCACCTGCACCGGATCGGGAGGGAGGAGACTCCGGCGTGCCATGACTGCGGTGCGCCGGAGGACACGGCACAGCACACCCTAGAGGTGTGCCCCGCCTGGTCAGAGCTGCGCCGCAGTCTGACCGCGGTGGTCGGGCGGGACCTCTCGCTCCCCGGCGTGGTCAGCTCCATGCTGGAGAGCGAGGAGGCATGGGCAGAGGTCGCCTCCTTTTGCGAGGACGTTATTTCGCAAAAGGAGGCGGCGGAGCGCGAGCGGGAGGACGATCCTCTCGCTGCGCCGCTCCGGAGACGAAGAGGTCGGAGAGGGCGTCGTCTCCTCCCTCCTCATGGTGGTGACAGGCGGGCGACAGGCGCGGGGGCGCCTCCGCCCGCATTGCACCCGTCATCACCTTCGTAAGTCATTCCCGGCCCTCCCCCAACGGGGAGGGCGTGAAGCGTCCGCATTAAAGGCGGACGGTCGTCGGAGGAGGACTGGACGTACAGGCTGCGCCAATCTCCCAGTCCCCTCCACTCAAGACGAGGCGGGAGTGCCGCTGGGTTGTTTTAGTGGGTATACCGGGTCAGACCGGGGAGTCCCACATAGCCCCCCATTCCCCCAATGGGAGGGTATGCGTAATGCATTTTTTCCCAGCGCAAAAAAAAAAAAAAAAAAAAAAAAAAAAAAAGGTTAGGTTAGGTTGGGGGACCACCCCACAGTGCTTGCGTCCACGTCGCGTCCCCTGGAAACGACCCAGTTCTGACCACCGTAACGGAGTGGCAGACTGGGCTCGGCCAAAGTGCACTGTGCTTTCGTTGCTTTTTATCTTGCCTTGAGTGAACGAACCTGCGGAGGCTATGCCCAAACCCACGCGGGATGCCTTCGGGCAGTTTTTAAAACCCAAAGGCCCTTCTCAGGGCCAACCCAAACGCCCTTCGCGGGGCCGACCAAAAGGCCCTTCTCAGGGCCAAGCCAAAGGCCCTTCTCAGGGCCAACCCAAAGGCCCTTCTCAGGGCCAACCAAAAGGCCCTTCTCAGGGCCAGTCCGACGCTTCGGCGTCAGAGGCTAGCCGCGCGCCGTCTGCAGCTAGCTTCTTTGAGAACCCGTTGGACTTGGACTCGTTGTCTGACTCCGACAAAGAGTCCATGGCTGGCGTGTCGGACGGGGGCGATTTCCAGTCGCGGAAGCGGGCCTTCCTGCGGAACGGGTCCGAGGGCTCTTCGGGCTCGGCGGGGCGTCCTAAGGCCAAAAAGCCACCGACAGCCGCGGACACCCACGTCGTGGGTCTCGCGGACGCTCAGCGTCAGTTGGACCTGCACCAGCGGGAGCAGCACCAGCAAGACCTGGAGGAGCGGGTTGCTGCCAAGGAGCAACGGGCGCGCGCTGCCCGGGCCAAGTCCGGGTACGGGGCGTCCCGCGTTCTGTACGCGGACCACTCGCTGGCCGAGCTGGAGCGAATGGCTGAGGAGGACGAGGAGGAGATAGTGGAGATCGCCTCTAAATCCTCCAACTTGAAAGGGACCTTCCAAAAGGCCCTTAAATGCCGGGCCGCGAGCATGCGTGGCATCATCCAGGAGATGGTCCAGCGCAAGGCGACGGACGAAACGCGGCAACTGCAGACGAAAGTCGATCGCCTGCAATCGGAGGTCAGCCAGCTACATCAGAAGCTGGCTGAAGCCACGGCTCGGCCAGAGCAAGCAGGAGGAAGACCTGCGGAAAGACCTGCGGCAGAGGGCTCCGCCTCCAACCTTGAGGATATCATCCGCAAGGTCGTCATGGAGGAGAGGGCCTTCACAAGAGCCTGCTTAGCAGGCATTGAGGACCGGCTCTTGCCGGTGAAACGCCTCCGACCGCCGCTTGCGGCGGACAAGAGACAAAGTGAGCCGGCGCCGTCCTCCCAGGGGGAAGACGCCTTTCTCCCTTCTACAACCCCGTCCAACCAGCATGGGTGGACCGAGGTTGCCGGGAGGGGCAAGGGCAAGGCCAAAAAGGCCAAAAAAGCCGCGACGGCCGTTCCTGCCGTGCCCGCCACCACACCTCCCAATCAGTCGCAGACGACTGCAAAGGGTAAAGGGAGAGGGAAGACAAAGGCGAAACTCGTTCCCCCAAAGACCGCAGCCGTTGTGGTGAAGCTCACCGCTGAGGCTGCGGAGCGAGGCGAGACGTACGCGTCCATTTTGTTGCGGGCGCGTGCCAATGCCGATCCCACTCAACTGGGGATCGGCAAAGTCTCTTGCCGGCGAACTCAAGCCGGGGCTCGAATTTTCGAGTTCCCGGGGGCAGAGGGCAAAGCCCATGCGGACCTCTTTGCATCCAAGCTGCAGGAGGTCATCGCGGACGCGGCCAAGGTGGCCCGTCCAGTCAAGGCGACGACCGCCCGGCAGACCACGTCATGAAGGGGAGGAACTGCAATCCTCCCCCTAAGAGGGGCAAAGCGCCGATGGGTCGGGCTGCCAGCACCGTCGTTCCCGAGGTAGGAACCGCGGTGGCCGCGGAGGCGATGACGGAGGTTATGACTATCGATGGATAGGGTCGAACATCGCATACTCCAGGCGAACACCAACCACTGCAGGGCAGCCCAGGATCTGCTGATGCAGACCATGGCTGAGTGGTTGGTGGACTTGGCGGTGGTTGCCGAGCCTTACTCGGTCCCCGGCCATTGGCTGGGCGATCGGGACGGCTTGGTGGCATTGATGTCGCGGTCTTCCACAGACTCCCCTCCCCTCTCGCTATTAGAGAGAGGACCGGGATACGTGGCCGCCGCGTGGGGAGACGTAGGTGTGGTGGGGGTCTATTTCTCCCCAAACCGCCCTCTCTCGGACTTTGAGGATTTCCTCGAAGTCCTCACCGCAGTCGTAGGGAGGGCGGCGCCGCGCCAGGTCGTCGTGTTGGGCGACCTGAACGCCAAGTCGGTGGCCTGGGGCAACCCGGCTGCCTCGTGCAACGTCCGAGGACGCGCCGTCGAATTTTGGGCGGCCTCATCCGGCGTGTCGAGCGCGAGCGGGAGGACGATCCTATCGCTGCGCCGCTCCGGAGACGAAGAGGTCGGAGAGGGCGTCGTCTCCTCCCTCCTCATGGTGTAGGGATGAGGGCGTCAGGATCGGGGTCCAGACCCAGATGAAATATCTGGGCCTGGTGCTGGACAGCAGGTGGCGATTTGGCCCGCATTTCAGCGGGCTGTCAACGCGCCTGCTGAAAGCCGCGGACGCCCTCTCGTGGCTCCTCCCGAACCTGGGGGGGCCCAATGCGCGGTGCCGGCAATTGTATGCCGGCATCCTGCGGAGCATGGCCCTATATGGGGCCCCTATCTGGGCGGACTCCCTGCACAGGCGGGAGAACGCAACGGCGATCCGCAGGCCCCAAAGGGCCATTGCACTACGGGTGGCAAGGGCCTACCGCTCGGTGGGCTTTTCGGCGGCATGCGCTCTGGCTGGCACCCCTCCTTGGGAGTTGGAGGCATGGGTGCTCGCCAGAGTGTACGAGTGGACGGCGCGGCGAAAAGCGCTCGGGGAGCGCCCCGTCGCGGAGGAGCGGGAGGCCGTGCGGCAGGAGGCGAGGGACGCCATCGTCCTCCATTGGACGGAGGACCTCGCAGCCGCCACCTTTGGCCGGCGCACGTTGGACGCGCTCGGTCCGGTCCTGCGAGGCTGGCTCGAGCGGTCCCACGGCTTCCTCTCATTCCGTCTGGTGCAGGTGTTGTCCGGCCATGGCTGTTTTGGATCGCACCTGCACAGGATCGGGAGGGAGGAGACGCCGGCGTGCCATGACTGCGGTGCGCCGGAGGACACGGCACAGCACACCCTAGAGGTGTGCCCAGCCTGGTCAGAGCTGCGCCGCAGTCTGATCGCGGTGGTCGGGCAGGACCTCTCGCTCCCCGGCGTGGTCAGCTCCATGCTGGAGAGCGAGGAGGCCTGGGCAGAGGTCGCCTCCTTTTGCGAGGACGTTATTTCGCAAAAGGAGGCGGCGGAGCGCGAGCGGGAGGACGATCCTCTCGCTGCGCCGC
Source organism: Dasypolia templi (assembly GCA_963555695.1). Taxonomy (NCBI): domain Eukaryota; kingdom Metazoa; phylum Arthropoda; class Insecta; order Lepidoptera; family Noctuidae; genus Dasypolia; species Dasypolia templi. The sequence continues at coordinate 33,546,220 of OY743141.1, forward strand.
TCCGCAGACGAAGAAGAGGTCGGAGAGGGCGTCGTCTCCTCCCTCCTCGTGGTGGTGACAGGCGGGCGACAGGCGCGGGGGCGCCTCCGCCCGCATTGCACCCGTCATCACCTTCGTCGGTCATTCCCGGCCCTCCCCCCACGGGGAGGGCGTGAAGCGTCTGCCTTAAAGGCGGACGGTCGTCGGAGGAGGACTGGACGTACAGGCTGCGCCAATCTCCCAGTCCCCTCCACTCAAGACGAGGCGGGAGTGCCGCTGGGTTGTTTTAGTGGGTATACCGGGTCAGACCGGGGAGTCCCACATAGCCCCCCATTCCCCCAATGGGAGGGTATGCGTAATGCATTTTTTCCCAGCGCAAAAAAAAAAAAAAAAAAAAAAAAAGGTTAGGTTAGGTTAGGTTAGGTTAGGTTGGGGGACCACCCCACAGTGCTTGCGTCCACGTCGCGTCCCCTGGAAACGACCCAGTTCTGACCACCGTAACGGAGTGGCAGACTGGGCTCGGCCAAAGTGCACTGTGCTTTCGTTGCTTATTTTATCTTGCCTTGAGCGAACGAACCTGCGGAGGCTATGCCAAAACCCACGCGGGATGCCTTCGGGCGATTTTTAAAACCTAAAGGCCCTTCTCAGGGCCAACCCAAAGGCCCTTCTCAGGGCCAACCCAAAGGCCCTTCTCAGGGCCAACCCAAAGGCCCTTCTCAGGGCCAACCCAAAGGCCCTTCTCAGGGCCAACCAAAAGGCCCTTCTCAGGGCCAGTCCGACGCTTCGGCGTCAGAGGCTAGCCGCGCGCCGTCTGCAGCTAGCTTCTTTGGTTGTCCCTTGGACATGGACTCGCTGTCGGACTCTGACAAAGAGTCCATGGCTGGCGTTTCGGACGGTGGCGACTCACAGTCGCGGAAGCGGGCATTCCTAAGGAATGGGTCAGAGGGCTCCTCGGGCTCGGCGGGGCGGTCAAAGGCCAAAAAGCCAGCGACAGCCGCGGACACCCACGTCGTGGGTCTCGCGGACGCCCAACGACAGTTGGACTTAGCTCGGCGGGAACAGCACCAAAAAGACCTGGAGGAGCGGGTTGCTGCTAAAGAGAATCGGGCGCGCGCTGCCCGGGCCAAGTCCGGGTACGGCGCGTCCCGCGTTCTGTACGCGGACCACTCACTCGCTGAGCTGGAGCGAATGGCTGAGGAGGACGAGGAGGAGATAGTGGAGATCGCCTCTAAGTCCTCCAACTTGAAAGGGACCTTCCAAAAGGCCCTTAAATGCAGGGCCGCGAGCATGCGTGGCATCGTGAAAGAGTTGGTCCAGCGCAAGGTGACCGAGGAAACGCGGCAACTGCAGGCGAAAGCCGATCGCCTGCAATCGGAGGTCAGCCAGCTTCATCAGAAGCTGGCTGAAGCCACGGCTCGGCTCGGCAAAAAAAAAAAAAAAAAAAAAAAAAAAGGTTAGGTTGGGGTGCAGTTGAAGAGCCTCCTCGTGGCGCACCCTGGGCAACGTCAGCTCCAATCGCCCACCGGTACTGGTGGACAATTGGCGCTGGCGGCAAATCTCAACAAACGGGGAAGGGCACGGTTCCATTCCCCGATCATCTTTGATGGTCGTGGAAGGGAACCGGGCTAGGGAAGGGTCGATGGAGTAGGTCGTACGCCCACCCCCCCTCTGCTTACAGAGGGTGAGTTGTGTGGGCGTAGTCTTGTTGGAGGAGAGGAAGAAAACCTCTTAAAAAAATTACCCCAACCCCAAGGTCGAGCGTGCCGAGGGGGTGTATGGCCGGAGGGTTTCCGGTCGTTAGCGCTGGGGGGGGATCCAGGGGGATCAAAGGGACCGCACCCTTCAAAGGAAAAATCAAAAATGGAAAAGTCAGTTGGGAAAATTTTACCCCAGGGCGGTACCGACTGCTTAGCAGTCGGAGAATCCGCCACGCATCCGATTTCGGATGCGTCATGCCCCTCGTATTCTGGGGGGGGCAACAACTGTCTGGAGGGAGGAGAGAGAGGGAGAACCCGGTCGCAGTCCTTCGGGGAACCGCTAAGCGATGGTTTGGTGGGCCCTCGAGTGACGGCCGCCGGTCACCAGCGAGAAACGGAGCTTCTTTTGAAGTTCCCGCGCGTGGTGATCGATCCATTTGCCACCTACGATGGCAACCAGAGCCGAGGAGGCTCCGGTCCCTCCGGGGACCACAGCAGGTCGGATCCGGACCTGAGCAGGCGCGGCAAGGCGCTGCTTAAGAGGAAGACGGACGAAGAGATGTTGCCGGCGCCAAAAGCGCCCAAGGTGATGGGTGGCCGGGGTCGTGCGGCTGCAAAGTCGGGGCGTGACCCGTTGGGCCGCTTCACGCGCCCTGCTACGCCGGTCCCATCGCAGGCTTCATCGCCGGCTCCGTCACCGCCTCCTTCGCCAGCACCGTCGGAGAGCGCGGGGAGCGACGCCGAGCTGGGGAGGGAGGAACCCGTGAGCATGGGCTTAGGCCTATGCTCCAACAGGGCGGAGGCAAACGCTGCCAAAAGGGCGCAGCGGAAGGCTGCCGCAGCCGACGTGGTGGCGGAAATGGCCAGCCAGAACCGGGAGAGACGCGCAGCCCGGATGGCAGCCGGAGGGAGCGTAACCGGATTGGCGCTCAGTAGCCAGGTGCTGGACAGCGTGGGGGTCGTCATGACGGTTGCCACCAAGTCCGGCAACCTGAGGGGGACTTATGTTCGTGCCCTAAAGGAGGCGGTGGACGGGATCAAGGAGGCGGTCGAGCTCCTCGTGAACCGCACCAGCACGGACGAGACGGCGAGGCTCTGGGAGGAGAATGACCGTCTCCGATCCAAGCTCGAGGAGCTCGAGCGGCAATTTGCTGCCCAGAGGGCGGCTCCCGCCGCCCCCGGCGTCACTCCCGTCACGATCCCGCCGGCGGTCCGGCCGTCGCCTGCGCGTGCGGATGCGGAGATCGAAAAGATCGCCCGCATCTGCATGATTCAGTGCGGCGGAATGGTGAACGCCCGGTTGGAGGCGCTGGAGGCGCGACTCCCACCGGCTGCGACCCTCCGACCCCCGCTTGCGGCGGATAGGAGGAGAGCGGAGGAGGCCGCCGCCGGGACGAACTCCGCGTGGGGGGCCAGAAAGCCCGCGCAGGGGCCCAAAAATCCCACGCAGGGGCCCAGGAAGCCGACAGGGGCATTGCCCGCGCCACCTCCGGCGACCGCGCCTTCGGCCACAGCACCTCCGCCGACCGCGCCTACCGCACCTCCGGCGACCGCACCACCTCCCACCTCACCTCCCACCCAGGATGCCGGGGGGTGGACGACGGTGGGGAAAAAAAAGAAAAAAAAGAAGAAGAACAGCGGCAAGAACGCCGACGGAGCACCGGCACCGGCCAAGACGCCAAAAAAAAAGAAGTCGCGAGGACGGCGTAGGGCCCCACGCTCCGCGGCTGTGGTGATCACACTGCAGTCCGGAGCCGCTGAGAGGGGCGTCACCTACGCGGCGGTCCTCCAAGAAGCGAAGAGCAAGGTCGCGTTCCCCGATCTTGGGACACCGTCCGGCTTCAGATTGAGGCCGGCGGTAACGGGGGCGCGGCTGCTCGAGGTGTCCGGTGCCTCCAGCCGCGAAAGGGCGGACATTCTGGCCGCCAAATTGAAGGAGGTCCTCAGCCCGGAGGACGTTCGGATTACCAGGCCGATGAAGACCGCGGAGCTGCGAGTCGACGGCCTGGATGATTCGACGACCCCGACTGAGGTCGTGGCGGCCATTGCCCGTGTCGGTGGATGCCCGCCCGACGACGTGCGGGCGGGCGAAATCCGCGCCGACGCCTCCGGGCTCGGCTCGATTTGGGTTAGGTGCCCGGTGGCGGCGGCGAACAAGGTGGCCGACGCTGGGCGTCTGTTGGTGGGATGGGTTGCAGCGAGAGTCAAACTGCTGCAGCCCAGGGCCATGCGGTGCTACCGGTGCCTGGACGTCGGCCATGTCAGGTGCCGGTGCACCGCCGAAACGGACCGCAGCGATGAATGTTATCGCTGCGGCCAGCCCGGCCACAAGGCGGCCCAGTGTTCCGCGGCGCCAAACTGCAGCCTCTGCACGGCTGCAGGGAGGCCCGCCGGGCACAAATGGGGGGCGAAAGCCTGTGGCGTGCCCGCCAACAGAAGGAGGGGAAGGGGCCAGAAGGGCTCCTCTTCGGCCGACTCCCGGCCTAAGAACGGAACAGAGGGGGGGATGGACTGCGCATAAATGGCGCTGTTCCGTCTCCTCCAGGGCAACATCAACCACTCTGCCAGAGCTCAGGATCTCTTGCTCCAGAGCATGGCAGAGTGGTCGATTCACGTGGCCGTGGTCGCCGAGCCGTACTGGGTCCCGCCCAGGGATAACTGGGTGGGAGACCTGGACGGTTTGGTGGCCATCATTGGCGGGGCTCTCGTCAGCCCGTCTCGGGGGCACGGCTGGGTAGCCGCCCTCGCAGATGGCGTTGGCGTCGTTGGGGCGTATTTTTCGCCCAACAAGAGTCTCGCCGACTTCGAGAGGTTCCTTGTCGAGTTGGGTGCCGTCGTGGGCCAGCTCCATCCTCGCCCGGTGCTGTTACTCGGGGATCTCAACGCCAAGTCTGCGGCGTGGGGATCCCCGGTGACCGATGCTAAGGGTGAGGCATTGGAGGAGTGGGCGATCACGACTGGCCTCGTCGTCCTGAACCGGGGCTCGGTCCACACGTGCGTGCGGCAGCGGGGTGGGTCCATAGTGGACGTGTCGTTCGCAAGCCCTGCTGTCGCGAGCCGTGTCCGCGACTGGCGTGTCGCCGCGGAGGTGGAGACGTTGTCGGATCACCGATATATCCGATTCGACGTCTCTGCCCAGACCGCTGGCGGCCGCAGAACACCAGTCCCGCGTTCGGACGGCCCGCGCTGGGCGCGTAAGCGCATCGACAGGGAGCTTCTCGAGGAGGCAGCCATCGCTCAGGCCTGGTTCCGGGGGTCGGCAACGACCGGACCCGATGACGTCGAGCTGGAGGCGCTGTGGTTCCGCGGGGCAATGACGCAGATATGCGACGCGTCCATGCCCCGCGCCCACGCACAGGGTGCAAGGCGCCAGGTGTACTGGTGGTCCGCCGAGATCGCGCAGCTGCGCGTCGCATGCGTGGCGGTGAGACGCCGGTACACCCGCTACCGGAGGAGACGTCGTCGGGTACCCGAGGAGGAGGCCGCGCTGTACGAGGTGTACCGCGCGGCAAAGCAGACTCTGTGGCTGGCCATCGACGAGGCGAGGACTCGATCCCGGGAGAGGATGTTGGAGACTCTGGACGGGGATCCGTGGGGGCGCCCGTATAAAGCGGTTCGAGGGCAACTTCGAGCCGCGGCGCCCCCACTTACGGAGAGTCTCCAACCCGAGCTGCTGGACGAAGTGGTAGCAGCCCTCTTCCCGGTGAGAGCGGAGCATGTTCCGCCGCCGATGGCTTTGCCCGCAGCCGCAGAGTCTGCAGAGGAGGAGGACGAGAACGCCATCAGCGTCCCAGAGGTGACACAGGCAGAGATGAGGGCGGCCGTGATGCGGCTCCGGGCCAAGAACGTGGCTCCGGGGCCCGACGGAATTCACGGCCTGGCTTTGGCCCTCTCTCTGAAGGAGTTGGAGCCCCAACTGAGAGGACTCTACACAGCGTGCCTTGAGCGGGGCCAGTTTCCCAGTCTGTGGAAGATTGGACGTCTGGTCCTGCTCAGGAAGGCGGGGCGCCCTGCCGACTCGCCGTCTGCGTACCGGCCCATAGTGCTGCTCGACGAGGTGGGCAAGCTGTTCGAGCGCATACTCGCAGCCCGCCTCGTCGGCCACTTGTGCAGAGAGGGGCCGGACCTGGACGAGAGCCAGTTCGGCTTTCGGCATGGGCGCTCTACCATCCACGCTGTGTCGAGGGTGAGAGTCCTGGCGGAGGAAACAGTGTCCCGGGGCGGGGTGGTGGTGGCGGTGTCCTTGGACATCTCCAACGCCTTCAACACCCTGCCCTGGAGCTGCATACGGGAGGCACTGCGGTACCACCGCGTGCCTCTATACCTCCGCCGCATCGTGGGGGCTTACTTAGCCGGGAGGTGTGTCACCTACATGGGACGTGATGGCGGAAACCAGCGCCAGGTGTCGTGCGGTGTTCCACAGGGATCGGTCGTGGGACCGCTCCTGTGGAACATCGGGTACGACTGGGTGCTGAGGGGCGAGCTCCCGCCGGGCGCGGACCTGACGTGTTACGCGGACGACACGCTGGTCACGGCCCGGGGGAGTTCGCACAGGGAGGCAGCGTTGCTCGCGACGGCGGCGGTCTCACTGACGGTGAGCCGCATACGGCGCCTCGGCCTGGAGGTGGCCCTCAACAAGTCGGAGGCCATGGTGTTTCATGGCCCCCGGCGGGCGCCGCCGGCCGGATCACACATTGTGGTCGGGGGGGTCCGGATCGCTGTCGAGCCCACCATGAAATATCTGGGATTGGTGCTCGACAGCCGGTGGGACTTCGGACCCCACTTCCGGCGGCTGGCGCCCAAGTTGTTGGGCGCGGCCGGGGCGCTGGCAACGCTGCTTCCCAATCTGGGGGGCCCGAGCGCCGCCTGTAGGCGGCTCTATATGGGGATCGTGCGATCCATGGCGCTCTACGGAGCGCCGATCTGGGCGTCTGACCTGACGGCCGGCAGCATAGCTGTCCTGCGCAAGCCGCAGCGGGCGATGGCCGTCAGAGTCATTCGGGGGTATCGCACGATCTCCTTCGAGGCGGGTTGTGCACTGGCCGGATCACCGCCCTGGGACCTGGAGGCGAAGGTGCTCGCGTCACTGTACCGGTGGCGCGAGGCAGCGCGGGAGCGGGGCGAGCGACCGATGCAGCAACATATCGAGCAGCATCGGTTGCAGCTCCGCGAGGTCCTGGTGGCGGAATGGCGGGTGAGGCTGTCACGCCCTACCGCCGGCCTCAGCACCATCGAGGCGATCCGGCCAGTGCTCGACCGCTGGCTCGGGAGAAGGCACGGCTCCCTGTCGTTTCGGGCGACGCAGGTGCTCTCGGGGCATGGTTGCTTCGGGAAGTACCTGTGTCGCATAAACAGGGAGCCGGACGCCCGGTGTCACCACTGCGTCGACTGCCGGGAGGACACGGCGTGGCACACGCTGGCAGAGTGTGCCGCTTGGGAGGAGCCGCGCCGTGCCCTCATCACCGAAGTAGGCAACGACCTGTCGCTGCCGGCCGTCGTGAACGCGATGGTCGGCGGCGCAGAGTCCTGGGACGCAGTGGTCTCCTTTTGCGAAACGGTCATCTCGCAGAAGGAGGCTGCGGAAAGGGAGAGAGAGATCTCGACTCTTGACCCGGCCCGCAGCAGACGCACCGGGCGTCGGAGGAGGGCGGACAACGCCCTCTTCCGGCCCCCCTAAATGGGTCCAGGGGCGACGGATTCGGGGACATCCGTCGCCCCCCAACATCAGGACCCGAGAAGGCGGCGCGCGTAGTGTTCCTCGCGCGCCGACCACAGACGTTGCGGGGGGAGTACACCTCACTCCCCCCGCCCGAGACGGGGCCCGCACAAGCGGGCCGGCACCAGCCGGGGTTGTGGAAGAATAATGTGTTCCCGCGACCCCGGCGTAGGTGTGAGAAGGAACACCGGGGTGGTTTTTAGTCAGTAAGAGTCTGACAGACCCCTCCGCCCGCCCCAGGGCGGAGGACATCCATGAGGATTTTCCACCCCGGGAACAAAAAAAAAAAAAAAAAAAAAAAAGGTTAGGTTAGGTTAGGTTAGGTTAGGTTAGGTTAGGTTAGGTTGGGGGACCACCCCACAGTGCTTGCGTCCACGTCGCGTCCCCTGGAAACGACCCAGTTCTGACCACCGTAACGGAGTGGCAGACTGGGCTCGGCCAAAGTGCACTGTGCTTTCGTAGCGAATTTTATCTTGACTTGAGCGTACGAATCTGCGGAGGCTATGCCCAAACCCACGCGGGATGCCTTCGGGCGATTTTTAACACCTAAAGGCCCTTCTCAGGGCCAACCCAAAGGCCCTTCTCAGGGCCAAGCCAAAGGCCCTTCTCAGGGCCAACCCAAAGGCCCTTCTCAGGGCCAACCCAAAGGCCCTTCTCAGGGCCAACCGAAAGGCCCTTATCAGGGCCAGTCCGACGCTTCGGCGTCAGAGGCTAGCCGCGCGCCGTCTGCAGCTAGCTTCTTTGGTTGTCCCTTGGACATGGACTCGCTGTCGGACTCAGACAAAGAGTCCATGGCTGGAGTTTCGGACGGTGGCGACTCACAGTCGCGGAAGCGGGCATTCCTAAGGAATGGGTCAGAGGGCTCCTCGGGCTCGGCGGGGCGGTCAAAGGCCAAAAAGCCAGCGACAGCCGCGGACACCCACGTCGTGGGTCTCGCGGACGCCCAACGACAGTTGGACTTAGCTCGGCGGGAACAGCACCAAAAAGACCTGGAGGAGCGGGTTGCTGCTAAAGAGAATCGGGCGCGCGCTGCCCGGGCCAAGTCCGGGTACGGCGCGTCCCGCGTTCTGTACGCGGACCACTCGCTGGCTGAGCTGGAGCGGATGGCTGAGGAGGACGAGGAGGAGATAGTGGAGATCGCCTCTAAATCCTCGAACCTAAAAGGGACCTTCCAAAAGGCCCTTAAATGTAGGGCCGCGAGCATGCGTGGCATCGTCAAAGAGATGGTCCAGCGGAAGGCGAGCGACGAAACGCGGCAACTGCAGGCGAAAGTCGATCGCCTGCAATCGGAGGTCAGCCAGCTACATCAGAAGCTGGCTGAAGCCACGGCTCGGCCAGACTCAGCGGAACCTGAAAGAAGACCTGCGGCAGAGGGCCCCGCCTCCAACCTTGAGGATGTCATCCGAAAGGTCGTCATGGAGGAGAGGGCCTTCACACGAGCCTGCTTAGCAGGCATCGAGGACCGGCTCTTGCCGGAGAAACGCCTCCGACCGCCGCTTGCGGCGGACAAGAGGCAAAGTGAGCCGGGGCCGTCCTCCCAGGGGGAAGACGCCTTTCTACCGTCCACAACCCCGTCCAACCAGCATGGGTGGACCGAGGTTGCCGGGAGGGGCAAGGGCAAGGCCAAAAAGGCCAAAAAAGCCGCGACGGCCGTCCTTGCCGTGCCCGCCACCACACCTCCCAATCAGTCGCAACCCAAGAAAGCGACTGGAAAGGGAAAAGGGAGAGGGAAGAGAGAGGGGAAACTCGTTCCCCCAAAGACCGCAGCCGTTGTGGTGACGCTCACCGCGGAGGCTGCGGAGCGGGGCGAGACGTACGCGTCCATTTTGTTGCGGGCGCGTGCCAATGCCGATCCCACTCAACTGGGGATCGGCAAAGTCTCTTGCCGGCGAACCCAAGCCGGTGCTCGAATTTTCGAGTTCCCGGGGGCAGAGGGCAGAGCTCATGCGGACCTCTTCGCGTCGAAGCTGCAGGAGGTCATCGCAGACGCGGCCAAGGTGGCCCGTCCAGTCAAAGCGACGACCATAGAGGTGACCGACCTGGATGACTCGGTCACCAAAGAGGAGGTGGTGGCGGCGGTCGCAGCGATAGGGGGGTGTGACGTCGCAGATGTGCACGGCCGGGACATTAGGCCCGGTCGCGGTGGCATGGGCACCATTCGCCTCGAGTGCCCAGTCGCCGCTGCCAAAGCCGTCCTCGATAAGGGACGGCTTACCGTCGGCTTCAGCTCGGGTGCAGTCCGGGCACTTGTAGACCAGCCTCTTCGGTGCTACAGGTGCTTCGGTATCGGACACACTCGAGCCCTCTGTCCGTCCACGGTCGATAGGACGGACAGCTGCTATCGCTGCGGCAAGGAGGGCCACAAAAGCAGCTCCTGCACGGCTGCCACTCCGCACTGCGCAGTGTGTGCCGCCAGTGGCCGCCCGGCGGACCACGTCATGAAGGGGAGGAACTGCAATCCTCCCCCTAAGAGGGGCAAAGCGCCGATCGGTCCGGCTGCCAGCACCGTCCGTCCGTCTGTTCCCGAGGCAGGAACCGCGGTGGCCGCGGAGGGGGGAGAAATGTCGATCGATGGATAGGGTCCATCATCGCATTCTCCAGGCGAACACCAACCACTGCAGGGCAGCCCAGGATCTGCTGATGCAGACCATGGCTGAGTGGTTGGTGGACTTGGCGGTGGTTGCTGAGCCTTACTCGGTCCCCGGCCACTGGCTGGGCGATCGGGACGGCTTGGTGGCGTTGGCGACGCGGTCTTCCACAGACTCCCCTCCCCTCTCGCTTTTAGAGAGAGGACCGGGATACGTGGCCGCCGCGTGGGGAGACGTAGGTGTGGTGGGGGTTTATTTCTCCCCAAACCGCCCTCTCTCGGACTTTGAGGATTTCCTCGAAGTCCTCACCGCAGTCGTAGGGAGGGCGGCGCCGCGCCAGGTCGTCGTGTTGGGTGACCTGAACGCCAAGTCGGTGGCCTGGGGCAACCCTGCTGCCTCGTGCAACGTCCGAGGACGCGCCGTCGAATTTTGGGCGGCCTCATCCGGCGTGTCCCTCCTCAACAGGGGGGCGGTCCACACGTGTGTGCGGCAGCAGGGAGGGTCGGTGGTTGACGTCACGTTTGCCACCCCCGCGCTAGCCGCCCGCGTCGTGAATTGGCGGGTGGAGATGGTGGAGACCTTGTCGGACCACCGATACGTGCGGTTCGACATCTCCGCCCAGGGGAGGGCGGCCCGCTCGGGCAAATCTCCCTTCCCACGGTGGGCTCTCACCCGCCTGGACCGGGAGGCCGCTCAGGAGGCGGCCTTTCTCCAGGACTGGTTGTCGCCCCCTGTCGAGGTCCTGGACGTGGACATCGCAGCGGTTCAGCTCAGGAGGTCCCTGACCGAGGTGTGCAACTCCAGCATGCCTCGGTCTCGCCGTCCGCCTCCCCGTCGTGCCGTCTATTGGTGGACGGAGGAACTGGCGGGGCTCCGAGCCGCCTGCGTGGCGGCCAGAAGGGCCTTCACGCGGAGCCGACGACGCAGCGCCCGGAGTCAGGAAAACGAGGACCGCCTCTACGCTTCTTACCAAGAGGCGAGGACGGTCCTCAAGTCGGCGATTGGCGCCGCCAAGGACTCGGCGAGGGCCGAGATGCTGGCAGGGCTCGACCGGGATCCATATGGGAGACCATACAAGGCGGCGCGGAACCAACTACGCCCCTGTGGTCCCCCATTGACGGAGACCCTCGAGCCGGCGTTGCTGGATGGGGTGGTCCGGTCCCTGTTTCCGCGCAGGACCGACTTCACCCCACCAACAATGGACCCTCCGCAAGGGGCGACTCCGCCGGAGGAGGAGGTCCCCCCGGTGACGGCTGAGGAGCTATACGCGGGGGTTCTCAGCCTCCGCGCGAAGAAGACGGCTCCTGGACCGGACGGCGTCCCTGCACGGGTGGTGGCTATTGCTGCCGCCCAAATGGAGGACAGAATTCGGGACCTGTTCAGCGCGTGCTTTACGGCTGGCAGGTTCCCGAAACTGTGGAAGGAGGGGCAGCTGTGCCTCCTCCGAAAGGAGGGACGCCCGGTGGACTCCCCCTCGGCATACCGGCCCATCGTTCTGCTTGATGAGGTCGGTAAATTGTTCGAGGGGATTGTCGCCTCCCGGCTCAATAGCCTGTTGCGGGGGGTGGGGCCGAATCTGTCGGACGCCCAATTCGGTTTTCGACAAGGGCGTTCGACGATTGACGCGCTGGCCCTTCTCAAGGGTCAGGTGAAGGAGGCAGTGGAGGCGGGGGGCGGAGTGTTGGCGGTGTCATTCGACATAGCCAACGCCTTCAACTCCGTGCCCCACTCGACAATATTGGAGGCACTTCGGTATCACGGAGTGCCTCAATACTTGAGGAGCCTCCTGGCCAGCTACTTGGAGGATCGAGAGATCCTCCTTGTGGACAAGACGGCCAGGGTGAGGCGTCACGGCGCAGAGTGCGGTGTTCCGCAGGGGTCGGTGCTGGGGCCGCCCCTGTGGAACATAGGTTTCGACTGGCTCTTGCGGGGAGCCCTCCTCCAGGGCACGAGCGTCATTTGTTACGCGGATGACACTCTCCTCGCTGCCCGGGGGAGGAGCTTCAGGGAGGCGGCCTGTCTGGCCTCGGCTGGCGGATCCTTGGTTGCAGGGAGGATCCGCCGCTTGGGACTGAAGGTGGCGCTGCACAAGACCGAGGCCGTTTTCTTTCACGGGCCTCGGCAGCGCTGCCCTCTCGACGCCCACATAGTAGTGGAGGGCGTCAGGATCGGGGTCCAGACCCAGATGAAATATCTGGGCCTGGTGCTGGACAGCAGGTGGCGATTTGGCCCGCATTTCAGCGGGCTGTCAACGCGCCTGCTGAAAGCCGCGGACGCCCTCTCGTGGCTCCTCCCGAACCTGGGGGGGCCCAATGCGCGGTGCCGGCAATTGTATGCCGGCATCCTGCGGAGCATGGCCCTATATGGGGCCCCTATCTGGGCGGACTCCCTGCACAGGCGGGAGAACGCAACGGCGATCCGCAGGCCCCAAAGGGCCATTGCACTACGGGTGGCAAGGGCCTACCGCTCGGTGGGCTTTTCGGCGGCATGCGCTCTGGCTGGCGCCCCTCCTTGGGAGTTGGAGGCATGGGTGCTCGCCAGAGTGTACGAGTGGACGGCGCGGCGAAAAGCGCTCGGGGAGCGCCCCGTCGCGGAGGAGCGGGAGGCCGTGCGGCAGGAGGCGAGGGACGCCATCGTCCTCCATTGGACGGAGGACCTCGCAGCCGCCACCTTTGGCCGGCGCACGTTGGACGCGCTCGGTCCGGTCCTGCGAGGCTGGCTCGAGCGGTCCCACGGCTTCCTCTCATTCCGTCTGGTGCAGGTGTTGTCCGGCCATGGCTGTTTTGGATCGCACCTGCACAGGATCGGGAGGGAGGAGACGCCGGCGTGCCATGACTGCGGTGCGCCGGAGGACACGGCACAGCACACCCTAGAGGTGTGCCCAGCCTGGTCAGAGCTGCGCCGCAGTCTGATCGCGGTGGTCGGGCAGGACCTCTCGCTCCCCGGCGTGGTCAGCTCCATGCTGGAGAGCGAGGAGGCCTGGGCAGAGGTCGCCTCCTTTTGCGAGGACGTTATTTCGCAAAAGGAGGCGGCGGAGCGCGAGCGGGAGGACGATCCTCTCGCTGCGCCGCTCCGCAGACGAAGAAGAGGTCGGAGAGGGCGTCGTCTCCTCCCTCCTCGTGGTGGTGACAGGCGGGCGACAGGCGCGGGGGCGCCTCCGCCCGCATTGCACCCGTCATCACCTTCGTCGGTCATTCCCGGCCCTCCCCCCACGGGGAGGGCGTGAAGCGTCTGCCTTAAAGGCGGACGGTCGTCGGAGGAGGACTGGACGTACAGGCTGCGCCAATCTCCCAGTCCCCTCCACTCAAGACGAGGCGGGAGTGCCGCTGGGTTGTTTTAGTGGGTATACCGGGTCAGACCGGGGAGTCCCACATAGCCCCCCATTCCCCCAATGGGAGGGTATGCGTAATGCATTTTTTTCCCAGCGCAAAAAAAAAAAAAAAAAAAAAAAAAAAAAAAAAAAAAAAAAAAAAAAGGTTAGGTTAGGTTAGGTTAGGTTTTTTTTTTTTTTTTTTTTTTTTTTTTTTTTCTGCCTTTCCCCAGCCATAGGCTCGCCGGGACCTTACTATTCTTGTTAATACCATTCATTCCAGTTCTATCTTTTATGCTTCTCGCACTTTTATGCTACATCCTATATCTTTCTTTCGTTCATCGTCTTATTTGCTCAACCGGGTGGGACTCCCGTTACTCTAACTATTCTTTTATTTTGACGACTTTATTTTTGTAAACAGTGGGAAATAATTTTACTACAAAATGTTTTCTATTTATTCTCACCATAGTGTTATTACATCCTTCATGTTAACAGCGATAAGATGCGGTTATAACATTAACACTACAACGTTATTTTGGTGAGCTACAACATTTCTTATAGTACATTCACATTATACCATAGGCATTAACATTAAAGTATACAACTGCAAGATCTCTTATCATATATTTTCTTATACTACATGTTTTATTGTTGTCTACATATTATCGTATCTTATTCTAGTTACAATTTTTATACTGTTTTACATATTTCTAAAATCTAGTTCTAATTTAAACAATATTTACTATTCTATTTACCATCATGACCTTAACTTAATTTTATGTTTAACATGTTTCTAAAATCTAGTTTTAATTTAACGATATTTACTATTCTATTTAAAAATTTTGATCTTTACTTGTTTTATGGTTCCTTCCAGTATTATTTATTTCTAAAGTGCCTTGGTTAATTAATTTTTCTATTGATTACTGACCTTTTGACTCAATGTATTGCCATTTAAACATAATTTCCATTGTTTCTTTGTCAATATTGTATATATATTCTACTATATATATACTTATTGCAGTTTCTTGTTGCGGGTTTTTTGTGAGACTATTCTGTTTATTTGTTTGTGTGCTTGAGTAGTGTTTGTGTGCATGTTTTGATACATCCATATATATTCACTATATATTTCTATATTCGTGTTTTGTGTGTGTGTGATTCTGTGTCATGTATGTAGGTTTTGTTATGTCGGTGAGTCATATATAGTCAGTATTTGCACGCGCCAGGTAGTCCCATTTTTTGCGGATAGGGCATTCAACGCTGAAGGCGTTGTGGTCCGTTTTCTGCAACCTAGAGTGCAGACAATTGCAGCACTGCGGCTCATTACCTGCAATGAAGTCGGCGCACTTCTCGCGCAGGTGAGCTCCTCCGCAGTGACTGCACCTGTCCACACTCTCGGTGCAGAATTTGCGGCCGTGACCAAATCCGAGGCACTTAGTGCATTGGATGAGCGGAGACTGGTCCTCTACCCTTACCCTTTGCAGGTCCAGATAAAGGGCTCCAGCCTCCGTCATCCTCTGCCATGCCTTTGGTCCCGCCTGGATGACAATGTGAGATGTGTTCGGGTTCCTTGTCCTCTTTTTATATTTAACGGCTAGTTGCATCTCTTCCTTTTGTAGGCCCATGAAGATGTCGGTGTTTTGGACATAAAGGGTGTTAATTATCTCGTCGTCCTCGCCGTCCATAAAGACGTCCTTGAGGACGACGAGCGGGTCCTTATTCTTCATGGGCGCTACGATCAGCCCATTGCCACGGCTCTCTATCCTATCCCTCACTTTCTCCATTTCATTTTTTGTGTCACAACCTAAGATGACAGTTAGATTTTTGGCCTTTCTTACTTTATTAATTTTTAGGCCAGTAACCCTGGCGTCGACCGCCGTCTTCACCCTCGCGAGTACCTCGTCGGCAGTCTCAAGACTACCTTCGAAGGTAACCGCCATTGAGTGAAGAGCCGGTCGACGCCCGGGCCTGGCTGCTGCGGCGCTGGCGTACGTTTTAGGAATCGGGTTATTTTCAGGCATCGGTCCTTTCGCTATGTCACTAAGTTGCGCTTTGGCTTCTAATACATCTGCAGCGACAGAACCGACAAGATCTCCGAGGTGGGCCTGCGCACGCTCCACGACCCCCTCTGTTGTTTTTTCTATGGAGTCCTTGGTGACCTTGAGTTTACTTAGTATATCCTCGATTACGACTTCGGTTCGTTTAGTGTTCCTCGAATCGAGTTTCTCAACCGTCATGTCCAGGTATTTTTTCACTTCTTCGAGTCGCATGGTGAGTGCGACCTCCACCTCTTCCAGTCTTTCCAGAACCTTTCCCTCATTTTCCGCCGACACAGAAGGCAACGAGGGTACAGTTGGTGTGGGTACAGCAGTCCTGGACGCCGCTGCTTCCAGATTCTTTATACGTTTACTTAACTCGTATAGTATACGGATTCCTCTATCTGATTTTGTCTCCAGGAAGATCTTAATATCTTTCCGCATCTGCGGGTACTGTTGGACCTTTGAGGGTATGTCCTCAAAGGTCTTCATGACCTCCTGGAGTAAGTTTTCGCTCGGTTGCTCAGTGTACTCTTTCTGCTTCTTCCTATACATGTCCATGTTATCAATGGATGGAGCCGATGGAATGGTCTCCTCCTCCCGGTTTCAGCAAGCCCAAACTCGGTAGGTCTGGTACCTCTGAGTCCGAAGTTAGGGTACGGGGGGGTGGGGTAACGCTGAGGGGTGAGGGGGGGAGTATAAATAGTGTTTATAATCGGATATATATAGATAAATTGTATAATTAAATATTTTTATAAATTTTGGGGGTCAGACCAAAGGGGTCAAAAAGGGGGGTCAAAGGGTCTTATCCTAATCTAGATTCAGACTGGGAGGGGGGTAGTAGGGGGGTGAAAATTTTGCTCAAAATTTTGAAATTCCCAGCCGTTTCCGAGATATAAGGGTTTAAAGATTTTATAGGGGGTGGGGGTGATTTTAAAAGTTTTAGGCGGGGGTAGAATTTTATCCAGGTGGGGGGGGGTTATATATAATTAAATAAATTGGATTATAAACAACAAAATAAAATGAATAATAAAATAAGTTCAATATAATATTTGCGTAACAGTATAAGTCTGCCACATATGTACGTTACCACATTTGCCACCAAGGTGTATGAGGTGGGAAGTTTAATAAATTTATAAATAATTAAAACAAAGGGGGGGGTTTGAAGGGGGTTGGTCTGGGGAGTGCCTCAAATATTCTGTACCATGGTACAGAATATTAGGGAGCCGTCAAAATTGAGCTAGGGCTCACCGTTCCCGAGATATCGTCGTTTTAAAAATATTAAGGGTCACAGGTTCGGTTCCCGGTCGGTGATGTTTTTAAAATAAATTAATTTCAACAATCTATTTGCACTTTTGGGTCTATTCAGTGTGAGTGATTTTACTATTTATTCAATGAATAATATTTAATTTAATTTAATTTAATAGGTTAAGCCAAATTGTGGGGTAATTTATCGGGGAAAGTTCAAGAATCGAGGAAACTTTTTGAAACTACGTTAATTTACCCCGAATTTTCTGGGGGGTGGTCGCAGGGAGATGGGATAAAGTTCTTTGTCTGTCCCTTTCAAAGTAAACTATTTGCTAAAGTATTAAATTCCCTCTACGACTTCCCGTTTCTGACTTACAGCCACTCCTGTGGGACTTGTAAAACAAGTGGAGATGGGTAAAAACCATAACCTGGGGGAAACTGTAAGTCCGAAACTACCCAAGATAATTGTTCGCAATAAAAAATAACATGTGGTTATAGCTGAGGGCTACAATCCTAATATATAAAAAGACCAGAAAAAACCATAAAACAGGAAGAAAGTAACAAATATATTTTTATCGGGAACCAACTTATTTTCACTATAAAAATAGAATTCGGGTGGATTCTGACTATATCGCTGGATAGGTCACAGTTTTTCCTTTTCGTTGGTACTAAAAAGTGATTTTTTAATTAACCCTGAGGGGGTTAATTCTAATATTTAAAACAAAAGTAGGAAAGTTTTACCCAAGCCAGCCTCAGAGCCTCGGTCTTGTTTTCGTTTTATTTGTCAGATTAAAAAAAATACGCGTGGATTTAAAATATATCACCGGAAAGAGGAGGACCTCCTCTTCCCAGTGGTGTCAAAAATTTATTTTTATCCCACCCAGAAGGGGTTGATTTCGCTATTACAACACCGCTGGTTACCGGAAAATAAAGCAAATTGGCCTCGGCAACCCGGCCTTATTCCTCTTATATTTAAATAAATATTAAATACGCGTGGATTTAATTTATCTCCCCAGATAGAGGATGATTTTATCCTTATATTGGTGTAAATTTTTGATTTTTAAAATACCCTGAAGGGGTTTATTTTTGCTATTTAACAGCGACAAACGTAGGTCAAAATTTTTTTTTTTAGCACCACTTTTTAACACTTTTTAACACTAAAACACTATATAACTAGGATACACTTACTTACGTTCTATAAAAAGGCACAAGATAAATGTATAAAAATAAAAATTCTGATTTTAGGGGTTGAAAACACTTACCCCCAAATTTTTAAAGATTTCAACACGTTATAACTTAAAAACTACTTATCAGATTTTTACCAAATTAATTATGTGTATAAAGGCGATGAATTACTATTTTTTGACACAATAAAAAAGATATGCTTACGATTTAGATTTTCCTTAATTAAATTTTGAAAAAGCCGCAAATGTTTGACCTCGATTTCTTCGCGTTATTCTTGGGATATTTTAATTTCGAAAACGGCTCCCGGCTCCTCGTCCGTAACGCTTTCAGGATCCGCTGCAGTAGACAGCTGAAACGTTCAGGATGTACGACCTCGCTCCACGTGGGTTTTGTTTTTTTGCTTATATCTCCGGATTCCCTGATCAGAATTTTGTAAGGTGGGTATCCAGAGATAGGCATTCACCAGCCCCACAAAACTGCATTTGCCGATTTTCACGCCACCACTCAAAATCGAGCAGCGTCGCGCTCCAAGCGTTTTTGCACTGTGTTTTTCACCTGTCACGTGCACAATTCTTCACTTTTTTGAAAAACACTTTCACAGTCCTATGCGTCTTTGCAGCGCGCTTCTAACGATATATAACACTTGGTGTTTTTCGCGAAAAAACCCGATTTTTGGATTTTTTTGAACGCGGAGCGACTTTAAAACGATCTGTTCGCGGCGGGGGCTGCCGTGTGACTGGGTTAGGTTAGGTTAGGTTAGGTTGGGGTGCGTGCAGAAAACCTCCTCGTGTGCCTGATAGCTGCTAATCCCTTACGGATACGTTCGAGGGGAAGAGCAGTTGTCGGGCCGGTGCACCCTGGGCATGGTCAATATACTCTTTTGAAAAAGGATTTGGGGGGTTTTTTCGGAGAGTGTATTGTCTGTGGCGAATTTCTGCGGGGGGGGGAGCAGTGTGCTCAGTAATGTTCTTCCACGTGTCCCTCTGATTAGCAGAGGGCACAGTGGAGAAACAAGGGTGATGGGTCGCTCCTGATCGATCGACAGTCGTCGATTGACACTGGACGCGACCCTGCCACAATGGTGCAGGCGTACCAGTGTGGCTGGCGTTTCTCCCTCAAGAGCAATCTTGAGGAGAGAACTCGCGGCGGGTTCGCTGAGCCGGTTTGGCCAGACAGCGAACGGAGGCATGTCTAATGCCGCCGTCGGAGAGGAAGGACACCTCATAGATAAAAAACCACCTAATCCTAAGCTTTGAAGCGTGGCGAAAGGATGAGTGGCTGGTGGGGGACCAGTCGCTAGCGCTTCAGGGACCGCACCCTTAAAAAGCTAAACAAAAAAAAAACATGAAAAAGTCAATTGGGAAAATATTACCCCAGGGCGGTACCAGCTGCGCAGCAGTTGGAGAATCCGCCACGCTACCTTTGGTAGCGTCATGCCCCACGTATTCTGGGGGGGGCAACAATTGTCTACCACTTGCCGATGGCAACACGAGCCGAGGAGGCTCCAGTCCCTCAGGGGACCAAAGTATGCCGATCGTTTTGGTTGAGCAGATGGGACGGGCGGTGTCAGATTCTGACACTGCATCCGAGATGAGTGTGGTGAGCGTGGCGAGCGTTAGCTCAAAGCGCAAGAGCCAAGTGGGCGAAGAAGAGGTGGATGGTGGGCCGGCCAAATTTTGGATGTCAGGTTTCTCCTCTAGCGAGGAGAACCTGTCGGCACCCATGGGGCCAACAGGCACAAGAGGGCGAGGTCGCGCCAAGAACGCGTCAGCTTCTACGGCGTCGCGCGACTCTCGGGGTCGCTTTCTCAAGCGCCCCGACACGCCGGTCCCTTGTGAGCGCGTTGAGAGCGAGGAGATGGACCCCGAGCCCGTGGTGGAGGTTAGCGGAGGCTCCACCACGTCCCTGTTGGGAACCAACAGGGCCGAGGCGAGTGCGGCAAAGCGGGCGCAGCAGAAGACTGTCGCGGCTGACGAAGTCAGCGAGTTGGCCCGACAGGCCCGAGAACGGCGCTCTGCTCGAATGGCAGCGGGGGGGAGCATAACGGGGGTGGCACTCAGTCGCCAGGTTTTGGACGGCGTGGATGTCGTCCTGAAGGTTGCCACCAAATCTGGCAACCTGAAGGGCACATTCACGCGTGCTTTGAAGGAGGCGGCTGAGGGAATAAAGGAGGCGGTTGAGGTCCTCCTTAATCGCACGAGTACGGAGGAGACGGCGAAGTTATGGGAGGAGAATAGCCGTCTCCGATCCGAGTTGGAGGACCTCAAGCGGCAGTTCGCCGCCCAGAGGGCAATACCCGCTGCCAACAGCTCCTCTTCCGTCCCAGCTCTGTCGTCGGCCCCATCACCGGTCCCGTCATCGACACCTGCACTAGCAGATGCGGAGTTGGAGAAGATTGCCCGCATCTGCATGATGCAGTGTGGACAGATGGTGGGTGCCCGCATGGAGGCCATAGAGGAGAGGCTCCTTCCGGCGGTGAATCTCCGCCCACCGCTCGCTGCGGACAAGCGTAAGGAGGGGCCAACTAACCGGGGGCCAATAACCGCGGCGGCTCGAACGAGTGGGTCCGGGAAGGGGACTAAAAAGCCCGCGGAGGGTACATCCGTGCCCACTTCCCGGACGACCGCACCACTGGTGGCCTCGCTTGCGCCTCCCACGGAGACCTGGGCGACGGTGGTTAAAAAGGGCCGTCGCCGTGGGAAGAAGACGGCACCACCTCCACCCGCTGGAGCACCAGCACCGGCACCTAAGAAGGCCCAAGGACCGCCTAAGGTCAGAGCCCCACGCTCCGCAGCTGTAGTGATTACGCTGCAGCCCGGAGCCATTGAAAGGGGCATCACTTACAAGGCGGTCCTGACACAGGCGAAGGCCAATGTCGCGTTCCCCGACCTTGGCACACCGTCCGGCTTCAGAATGAGGCCGGCGATTACGGGGGCGCGGCTGCTCGAGGTGTCGGGTGCCTCTAGTGGGGAAAAGGCGGACATCCTGGCCACCAAACTGAGGGAGGTCCTCAATCCGGAGGACGTCCGGGTGTCCAGGCCGATGAAGACCGCTGAGCTGCGCGTCGATGGCCTGGACGACTCGACGACCCCGGCTGAAGTCGTGGTGGCCGTCGCCCGAGTCGGTGGATGTCTGCCAGGAGACGTGCGGACGGGCGACATACGCGCCGACGCTTCCGGGCTCGGTACGATTTGGGTGCGGTGCCCGGTGGCGGCGGCGAATAAGGTCGCTGACGGTGGGCGTCTGTTGGTGGGGTGGGTTGCGGCGAGGGTGAAGCTGCTGCAGCCCAGGGCCTTGCGGTGCTACCGGTGCCTTGACGTGGGGCATGTTAGGGCACGGTGCACCGCCGCAATTGACCGCAGCGAGCAGTGCTATCGCTGCGGCCAGCCCGGCCACAAGGCGGCCCAGTGCTCCGCGGCGCCAAACTGCAGCCTCTGTACAGCTGCAGGGAGGCCCGCTGGGCACAGAGCGGGCGGTAAGGCCTGTGGCGCGCCCGCCAACAAGAAGAAGAGAGGGTCTGCCAAGGCTGTCGGGGGCTCTTTACCCCCCCCTCAGCCTGGTTGCCCTCCGGCCGACTCCCGGCCTAAGAATGGTGCCGAGGGAATGGATTGCGCATAACGGCGCTCTACCATTTCCTCCAGGGCAATATCAACCACTCTGCCAGAGCTCAGGATCTCTTGCTCCAGAGCATGGCAGAGTGGTCGATTCACGTGGCCGTGGTCGCCGAGCCGTACTGGGTCCCGCCCAGGGATAACTGGGTGGGAGACCTGGACGGTTTGGTGGCCATCATTGGCGGGGCTCTCGTCAGCCCGTCGCGGGGGCACGGCTGGGTAGCCGCCCTCGCAGATGGCGTTGGCGTCGTTGGGGCGTATTTTTCGCCCAACAAGAGTCTCGCCGACTTCGAGAGCTTCCTTGTCGAGTTGGGTGCCGTCGTGGGCCGACTTCACCCTCGCCCCGTGCTGTTGCTCGGGGATCTCAACGCCAAGTCTACGGCGTGGGGATCTCCGGCGACCGATGCTAGGGGTGAGGCACTGGAGGAGTGGTTGATCACGACTGGCCTGGCCGTCTTGAACCGGGGATCGGTTCACACGTGCGTGCGGCAGCGGGGTGGTTCAATAGTGGACGTGTCGTTCGCTAGCCCTGCTGTCGCGGGCCGTGTTCGCGACTGGCGTGTCGCCGTGGAGGTGGAGACGTTGTCGGTTCATCGTTACATCCGTTTCGACGTCTCCGCCCAGACCACTGGCGGCCGCAGTTCACCGGTCCCGCGAATGGACGGTCCGCGCTGGGCGCGCAAGCTCATCGACAGGGAGCTCCTCGAGGAGGCTGCTATTGTCCAGGCCTGGAGCCGGGAGTCGGCAACTGGCGGACCCGTCGACGTCGACGTCGAACAGGAGGCGCTGTGGTTCCGCGGGGCGATGACGCAAATTTGCGACGCGTCCATGCCCCGGGTCCACACACAGACCGCAAGGCGCCAGGTGTACTGGTGGTCCGCCGCGATCGCGCAGTTACGCGTCGCGTGC
Organism: Dasypolia templi; assembly: GCA_963555695.1. Lineage (NCBI taxonomy): Eukaryota > Metazoa > Arthropoda > Insecta > Lepidoptera > Noctuidae > Dasypolia > Dasypolia templi. The sequence goes on from OY743141.1 coordinate 33,568,496, forward strand.
GTGGCGGTTAGACGCCAGTACACCCGTTACCGGAGAAGACGTCGTCGGGTCCCTGACGAAGAAGCCGCGCTGTACGAGGTGTACCGCGCGGCAAAGGAGACTCTGTGGCTGGCCATCGGCGAGGCGAGGATGCGAGCCAGGGAGGAGATGTTGGAGACTCTAGACGGGGATCCGTGGGGGCGCCCGTATAAAGCGGTTCGAGGGAAACTTCGAGCCGCGGCGCCTCCACTTACGGAGAGTCTCCAACCCGAGCTGCTGGAGGAGGTAGTCGCAGCCCTCTTCCCGGCAAGAGCGGAGCATACCCCGCCGCCGATGGCTTTGCCCACAGCCGCAGGGTCTACAGAGGAGAACGCCATCAGCGTCCCAGAGGTGACACAGGCAGAGATGAGGGCGGCCGTGATGCGGCTCCGGGCCAAGAACGTGGCTCCGGGGCCCGACGGAATTCACGGCCTGGCTTTGGCCCTCTCTCTGAAGGAGTTGGAGCCCCAACTGAGAGGACTCTACACAGCGTGCCTTGAGCGGGGCCAGTTTCCCAGTCTGTGGAAGATTGGACGTCTGGTCCTGCTCAGGAAGGCGGGGCGCCCTGCCGACTCGCCGTCTGCGTACCGGCCCATAGTGCTGCTCGACGAGGTGGGCAAGCTGTTCGAGCGCATACTCGCAGCCCGCCTCGTCGGCCACTTGTGCAGAGAGGGGCCGGACCTGGACGAGAGCCAGTTCGGCTTTCGGCATGGGCGCTCTACCATCCACGCTGTGTCGAGGGTGAGAGTCCTGGCGGAGGAAACAGTGTCCCGGGGCGGGGTGGTGGTGGCGGTGTCCTTGGACATCTCCAACGCCTTCAACACCCTGCCCTGGAGCTGCATACGGGAGGCACTACGTTATCATCGGGTGCCTCTCTACCTCCGCCGCATCGTTGGGGCTTATCTGGCGGGGAGGTGTGTCACCTACATGGGACGTGATGGCGGAAACCAGCGCCAAGTGTCGTGCGGTGTTCCACAGGGATCGGTCGTGGGACCGCTCCTGTGGAACATCGGGTACGACTGGGTGCTGAGGGGCGAGCTCCCGCCGGGCGCGGACCTGACGTGTTACGCGGACGACACGCTGGTCACGGCCCGGGGGAGTTCGCACAGGGAGGCAGCGTTGCTCGCGACGGCGGCGGTCTCACTCACGGTGAGCCGCATACGGCGCCTCGGCCTGGAGGTGGCCCTCAACAAGTCGGAGGCCATGGTGTTTCATGGCCCCCGGCGGGCGCCGCCGGCCGGATCACACATTGTGGTCGGGGGGGTCCGGATCGCTGTCGAGCCCACCATGAAATATCTGGGATTGGTGCTCGACAGCCGGTGGGACTTCGGACCCCACTTCCGGCGGCTGGCGCCCAAGTTGTTGGGCGCGGCCGGGGCGCTGGCAACGCTGCTTCCCAATCTGGGGGGCCCGAGCGCCGCCTGTAGGCGGCTCTATATGGGGATCGTGCGATCCATGGCGCTCTACGGAGCGCCGATCTGGGCGTCTGACCTGACGGCCGGCAGCATAGCTGTCCTGCGCAAGCCGCAGCGGGCGATGGCCGTCAGAGTCATTCGGGGGTATCGCACGATCTCCTTCGAGGCGGGTTGTGCACTGGCCGGATCACCGCCCTGGGACCTGGAGGCGAAGGTGCTCGCGTCACTGTACCGGTGGCGCGAGGCAGCGCGGGAGCGGGGCGAACGACCGATGCAGCAACATATCGAGCAGCATCGGTTGCAGCTCCGCGAGGTCCTGGTGGCGGAATGGCGGGTGAGGCTTTCACGCCCTACCGCCGGCCTCAGCACCATCGAGGCGATCCGGCCAGTGCTCGACCGCTGGCTCGGGAGAAGGCACGGCTCCCTGACGTTTCGGGCGACGCAGGTGCTCTCGGGGCATGGTTGCTTCGGGAAGTACCTGTGTCGCATAAACAGGGAGCCGGACGCCCGGTGTCACCACTGCGTCGACTGCCGGGAGGACACGGCGTGGCATACGCTGGCAGAGTGTGCCGCTTGGGAGGAGCCGCGCCGTGCCCTCATCTCAGAAGTAGGCAGTGACTTGTCGCTGCCGACCGTAGTGAGTTCGATGGTCGGCAGCGCCGAGTCCTGGGACGCGGTGGTTTCCTTCTGCGAAACAGTGATCTCGCAGAAGGAGGCTGCGGAAAGGGAGAGAGAGATCTCGACTCTCGACCCGGCCCGCAGCAGACGCACCGGGCGTCGGAGGAGGGCGGACAACGCCCTCTTCCGGCCCCCCTAAATGGGTCCAGGGACGACGGATTCGGGGACATCCGTCGCCCCCCAACATCAGGACCCGAGAAGGCGGCGCGCGTAGTGTTCCTCGCGCGCCGACCACAGACGTTGCGGGGGGAGTACACCTCACTCCCCCCGCCCGAGACGGGGCCCGCACAAGCGGGCCGGCACCAGCCGGGGTTGTGGAAGAATAATGTGTTCCCGCGACCCCGGCGTAGGTGTGAGTAGGAACACCGGGGTGGTTTTTAGTCAGTAAGAGTCTGACAGACCCCTCCGCCCGCCCCAGGGCGGAGGACATCCATGAGGATTTTCCACCCCGGGAACAAAAAAAAAAAAAAAAAAAAAAAAAAGGTTAGGTTAGGTTAGGTTAGGTTAGGTTAGGTTAGGTTTAACACCTAAAGGCCCTTCTCAGGGCCAACCCAAAGGCCCTTCTCAGGGCCAACCCAAAGGCCCTTCTCAGGGCCAACCCAAAGGCCCTTCTCAGGGCCAACCAAAAGGTCCTTCTCAGGGCCAACCCAAAGGCCCTTCTCAGGGCCAGTCCGACGCTTCGGCGTCAGAGGCCAGCCGCGCGCCGTCTGCAGCTGGCTTCTTCGGGCACCCGCTGGACATGGACCTGTTGTCGGACTCCGATAAAGAGTCCATGGCTAGCGTTTCAGATCGGGGCGATTCACAGTCGCGGAAGCGGGTTTTCCTGAAGAATGGGTCCGAGGGCTCCTCAGGCTCGGCGGGGCGGTCAAAGGCCAAAACAAAAAAGCCAACGACAGCCGCGGACACCCACGTCGTGGGTCTCGCAGACGCTCAGCGTCAGTTGGACCTGGCTCGGCGGGAGCAGCACCAGCAAGACCTGGAGGAGCGGGTTGCTGCCAAGGAGCAACGGGCGCGCGCTGCCCGGGCCAAGTCCGGGTACGGCGCGTCCCGCGTTCTGTACGCGGACCACTCGCTGGCTGAGCTGGAGCGGATGGCTGAGGAGGACGAGGAGGAGATAGTGGAGATCGCCTCTAAATCCTCCAACCTGAAAGGGACCTTCCAAAAGGCCCTTAAATGCCGGGCCGCGAGCATGCGTGGCATCATCCAGGAGATGGTCCAGCGCAAGGCGACCGACGAAACGCGGCAACTGCAGGCGAAAGTCGATCGCCTGCAATCGGAGGTCAGCCAGCTACATCAGAAGCTGGCTGAAGCCACGGCTCGGCCAGACTCAGCGGAACCTGAAAGAAGACCTGCGGCAGAGGGCCCCGCCTCCAACCTTGAGGATGTCATCCGAAAGGTCGTCATGGAGGAGAGGGCCTTCACAAGAGCCTGCTTAGCAGGCATCGAGGACCGGCTCTTGCCGGAGAAACGCCTCCGACCGCCGCTTGCGGCGGACAAGAGGCAAAGTGAGCCGGGGCCGTCCTCCCAGGGGGAAGACGCCTTTTTACCGTCCACAACCCCGTCCAACCAGCATGGGTGGACCGAGGTTGCCGGGAGGGGCAAGGGCAAGGCCAAAAAGGCCAAAAAAGCCGCGACGGCCGTCCTTGCCGTGCCCGCCACCACACCTCCCAATCAGTCGCAACCCAAGAAAGCGACTGGAAAGGGAAAAGGGAGAGGGAAGAGAGAGGGGAAACTCGTTCCCCCAAAGACCGCAGCCGTTGTGGTGACGCTCACCGCGGAGGCTGCGGAGCGGGGCGAGACGTACGCGTCCATTTTGTTGCGGGCGCGTGCCAATGCCGATCCCACTCAACTGGGGATCGGCAAAGTCTCTTGCCGGCGAACCCAAGCCGGGGCTCGAATTTTCGAGTTCCCGGGGGCAGAGGGCAGAGCCCATGCGGACCTCTTCGCATCCAAGCTGCAAGAGGTCATCGCGGACGCTGCCAAGGTGGCCCGTCCAGTGAAGTCGACGACAATAGAGGTGACCGACCTGGATGACTCGGTCACCAAAGAGGAGGTGGTGGCGGCGGTCGCAGCAATGGGGGGCTGTGACGTCGCAGAGGTGCACGGCCGGGACATCAGGCCCGGTCGCGGTGGCATGGGCACCATTCGCCTCGAGTGCCCAGTCGCCGCTGCCAAAGCCGTCCTCGACAAGGGACGGCTTACCGTCGGCTTCAGCTCGGGTGCAGTCCGGGCACTTGTAGACCAGCCTCTTCGGTGCTACAGGTGCTTCGGTATCGGGCACACTCGAGCCCTCTGTCCGTCCACGGTCGATAGGACGGACAGCTGCTATCGCTGCGGCAAGGAGGGCCATAAGAGCAGCTCCTGCACGTCTGCCACTCCGCACTGCGCAGTGTGTGCCGCCAGTGGCCGCCCGGCAGACCACGTGATGAAGGGGAGGAACTGCAATCCTCCCCCTAAGAGGGGCAAAGCGCCGATGGGTCCGGCTGCCAGCACCGTCCGTCCGTCTGTTCCCGAGGCAGGAACCGCGGTGGCCGCGGAGGGGGGAGAAATGTCGATCGATGGATAGGGTCCATCATCGCATTCTCCAGGCGAACACCAACCACTGCAGGGCAGCCCAGGATCTGTTGACGCAGACCATGGCTGAGTGGTTGGTGGACTTGGCGGTGGTTGCCGAGCCTTACTCGGTCCCCGGCCATTGGCTGGGCGATCGAGACGGCTTGGTGGCATTGGTGTCGCGGTCTTCCACAGACTCCCCTCCCCTCTCGCTTTTAGAGAGAGGACCGGGATACGTGGCCGCCGCGTGGGGAGACGTAGGTGTGGTGGGGGTTTATTTCTCCCCAAACCGCCCTCTCTCGGACTTTGAGGATTTCCTCGAAGTCCTCACCGCAGTCGTAGGGAGGGCGGCGCCGCGCCAGGTCGTCGTGTTGGGCGACCTGAACGCCAAGTCGGTGGCCTGGGGCAACCCGGCTGCCTCATGCAACGTCCGAGGACGCGCCGTCGAATTTTGGGCGGCCTCATCCGGCGTGTCCCTCCTCAACAGGGGGGCGGTCCACACGTGTGTGCGGCAGCAGGGAGGGTCGGTGGTTGACGTCACGTTTGCCACCCCCGCGCTAGCCGCCCGCGTCGTGAATTGGCGGGTGGAGATGGTGGAGACCTTGTCGGACCACCGATACGTGCGGTTCGACATCTCCGCCCAGGGGAGGGTGGCCCGCTCGGGCAAATCTCCCTTCCCACGGTGGGCTCTCACCCGCCTGGACCGGGAGGCCGCTCAGGAGGCGGCCTTTCTCCAGGACTGGTTGTCGCCCCCTGTCGAGGTCCTGGACGTGGACACCGCAGCGGTTCAGCTCAGGAGGTCCCTGACCGAGGTGTGCAACTCCAGCATGCCTCGGTCTCGCCGTCCGCCTCCCCGTCGTGCCGTCTATTGGTGGACGGAGGAACTGGCGGGGCTCCGAGCCGCCTGCGTGTCGGCCAGAAGGGCCTTCACGCGGAGCCGACGACGCAGCGCCCGGAATCGGGAAAACGAGGACCGCCTCTACGCTTCTTACCAAGAGGCGAGGACGGTCCTCAAGTCGGCGATTGGCGCTGCCAAAGACTCGGCGAGGGCCGAGATGCTGGCAGGGCTCGACCGGGATCCGTATGGGAGACCATACAAGGCGGCGCGGAACCAACTGCGCCCCTGTGGTCCCCCATTGACGGAGACTCTCGAGCCGGCGTTGCTGGACGGGGTGGTCCGGTCCCTGTTTCCGCGCAGGACCGACTTTACCCCACCAACAATGGACCCTCCGCAAGGCGCAACTTCGCCGGAGGAGGAGGTCCCCCCGGTGACGGCGGAGGAATTGTACGCGGGGATTCTCAGCCTCCGCGCGAAGAAGACGGCCCCTGGACCGGACGGCGTCCCTGCACGGGTGGTGGCCATTGCTGCCGCCCAAATGGAGGACAGAATTCGGGACCTGTTCAGCGCGTGCTTTACGGCTGGCAGGTTCCCGAAACTGTGGAAGGAGGGGCAGCTGTGCCTCCTCCGAAAGGAGGGACGCCCGGTGGACTCCCCCTCGGCATACCGGCCCATCGTTCTGCTTGATGAGGTCGGTAAATTATTCGAGGGGATTGTCGCCTCCCGGCTCAATGGGCTGTTGCGGGGGGTGGGGCCAAATCTGTCGGACGCCCAATTCGGTTTTCGACGAGGGCGTTCGACGATAGACGCGCTGGCCCTACTCAAGGGTCAGGTGAAGGAGGCGGTGGAGGCGGGGGGCGGAGTGTTGGCGGTGTCATTCGACATAGCCAACGCCTTCAACTCCGTGCCCCACTCGACAATATTGGAGGCACTTCGGTATCACGGAGTGCCCCAATACCTGAGGAGCCTCCTGGCCAGCTACTTGGAGGATCGAGAGATCCTCCTTGTGGACAAGACGGCCAGGGTGAGGCGATACGGCGCAGAGTGCGGTGTTCCGCAGGGGTCGGTGCTGGGGCCCCCCCTGTGGAACATTGGATTCGACTGGCTCCTGCGGGGAGCCCTCCTCCCGGGCACGAGTGTCATCTGTTACGCGGATGACACTCTCCTCACTGCCCGGGGGAGGAACTACAGGGAGGCGGCCTGTCTGGCCTCGGCTGGCGGATCCTTGGTTGCAGGGAGGATCCGCCGCTTGGGACTGAAGGTGGCGCTGCACAAGACCGAGGCCGTTTTCTTTCACGGGCCTCGGCAGCGCTGCCCTCTCGACGCCCACATAGTAGTGGAGGGCGTCAGGATCGGGGTCCAGACCCAGATGAAATATCTGGGCCTGGTGCTGGACAGCAGGTGGCGATTTGGCCCGCATTTCAGCGGGCTGTCAACGCGCCTGCTGAAAGCCGCGGACGCCCTCTCGTGGCTCCTCCCGAACCTGGGGGGGCCCAATGCGCGGTGCCGGCAATTGTATGCCGGCATCCTGCGGAGCATGGCCCTATATGGGGCCCCTATCTGGGCGGACTCCCTGCACAGGCGGGAGAACGCAACGGCGATCCGCAGGCCCCAAAGGGCCATTGCACTACGGGTGGCAAGGGCCTACCGCTCGGTGGGCTTTTCGGCGGCATGCGCTCTGGCTGGCACCCCTCCTTGGGAGTTGGAGGCATGGGTGCTCGCCAGAGTGTACGAGTGGACGGCGCGGCGAAAAGCGCTCGGGGAGCGCCCCGTCGCGGAGGAGCGGGAGGCCGTGCGGCAGGAGGCGAGGGACGCCATCGTCCTCCATTGGACGGAGGACCTCGCAGCCGCCACCTTTGGCCGGCGCACGTTGGACGCGCTCGGTCCGGTCCTGCGAGGCTGGCTCGAGCGGTCCCACGGCTTCCTCTCATTCCGTCTGGTGCAGGTGTTGTCCGGCCATGGCTGTTTTGGATCGCACCTGCACAGGATCGGGAGGGAGGAGACGCCGGCGTGCCATGACTGCGGTGCGCCGGAGGACACGGCACAGCACACCCTAGAGGTGTGCCCCGCCTGGTCAGAGCTGCGCCGCAGTCTGACCGCGGTGGTCGGGCGGGACCTCTCGCTCCCCGGCGTGGTCAGCTCCATGCTGGAGAGCGAGGAGGCATGGGCGGAGGTCGCCTCCTTTTGCGAGGACGTTATTTCGCAAAAGGAGGCGGCGGAGCGCGAGCGGGAGGACGATCCTCTCGCTGCGCCGCTCCGGAGACGAAGAGGTCGGAGAGGGCGTCGTCTCCTCCCTCCTCATGGTGGTGACAGGCGGGCGACAGGCGCGGGGGCGCCTCCGCCCGCATTGCACCCGTCATCACCTTCGTAAGTCATTCCCGGCCCTCCCCCAACGGGGAGGGCGTGAAGCGTCCGCATTAAAGGCGGACGGTCGTCGGAGGAGGACTGGACGTACAGGCTGCGCCAATCTCCCAGTCCCCTCCACTCAAGACGAGGCGGGAGTGCCGCTGGGTTGTTTTAGTGGGTATACCGGGTCAGACCGGGGAGTCCCACATAGCCCCCCATTCCCCCAATGGGAGGGTATGCGTAATGCATTTTTTCCCAGCGCAAATAAAAAAAAAAAAAAAAAAAAAAAAAAGGTTAGGTTAGGTTCGGCCGGATCACACATTGTGGTCGGGGGGGTCCGGATCGCTGTCGAGCCCACCATGAAATATCTGGGATTGGTGCTCGACAGCCGGTGGGACTTCGGACCCCACTTCCGGCGGCTGGCGCCCAAGTTGTTGGGCGCGGCCGGGGCGCTGGCAACGCTGCTTCCCAATCTGGGGGGCCCGAGCGCCGCCTGTAGGCGGCTCTATATGGGGATCGTGCGATCCATGGCGCTCTACGGAGCGCCAATCTGGGCGTCTGACCTGACGGCCGGCAGCATAGCTGTCCTGCGCAAGCCGCAGCGGGCGATGGCCGTCAGAGTCATTCGGGGGTATCGCACGATCTCCTTCGAGGCGGGTTGTGCACTGGCCGGATCACCGCCCTGGGACCTGGAGGCGAAGGTGCTCGCGTCACTGTACCGGTGGCGCGAGGCAGCGCGGGAGCGGGGCGAGCGACCGATGCCGCAACAAATCGAGCGGCATCGGTTGCAGCTCCGCGAGGTCCTGGTGGCGGAATGGCGGGTGAGGCTTTCACGCCCTACCGCCGGCCTCAGCACCATCGAGGCGATCCGGCCAGTGCTCGACCGCTGGCTCGGGAGAAGGCACGGCTCCCTGTCGTTTCGGGTGACGCAGGTGCTCTCGGGGCATGGCTGCTTCGGGAAGTACCTGTGTCGCATAAACAGGGAGCCGGACGCTCGGTGTCACCACTGCGTCGACTGCCGGGAGGACACGGCGTGGCATACGCTGGCAGAGTGTGCCGCTTGGGAGGAGCCGCGCCGTGCCCTCATCTCAGAAGTAGGCAGTGACTTGTCGCTGCCGACCGTAGTGAGTTCGATGGTCGGCGGCGCCGAGTCCTGGGACGCGGTGGTTTCCTTCTGCGAAACAGTCATCTCGCGGAAGGAGACTGCGGAAAGGGAGAGAGAGATCTCGACTCTCGACCCGGCCCGCAGCAGACGCACCGGGCGTCGGAGGAGGGCGGACAACGCCCTCTTCCGGCCCCCCTAAATGGGTCCAGGGGCGACGGATTCGGGGACATCCGTCGCCCCCCAACATCAGGACCCGAGAAGGCGGCGCGCGTAGTGTTCCTCGCGCGCCGACCACAGACGTTGCGGGGGGAGTACACCTCACTCCCCCCGCCCGAGACGGGGCCCGCGCAAGCGGGCCGGCACCAGCCGGGGTTGTGGAAGAATAATGTGTTCCCGCGACCCCGGCGTAGGTGTGAGAAGGAACACCGGGGTGGTTTTTAGTCAGTAAGAGTCTGACAGACCCCTCCGCCCGCCCCAGGGCGGAGGACATCCATGAGGATTTTCCACCCCGGGAACAAAAAAAAAAAAAAAAAAAAAAGGTTAGGTTAGGTTAGGTTGACGTGGGGGACCACCCCACAGTGCTTGCGTCCACGTCGCGTCCCCTGGAAACGACCCAGTTCTGACCACCGTAACGGAGTGGCAGACTGGGCTCGGCCAAAGTGCACTGTGCTTTCGTTGCTTATTTTATCTTGCCTTGAGCGAACGAACCTGCGGAGGCTATGCCAAAACCCACGCGGGATGCCTTCGGGCGATTTTTAAAACCTAAAGGCCCTTCTCAGGGCCAACCCAAAGGCCCTTCTCAGGGCCAACCCAAAGGCCCTTCTCAGGGCCAACCCAAAGGCCCTTCTCAGGGCCAACCGAAAGGCCCTTATCAGGGCCAGTCCGACGCTTCGGCGTCAGAGGCTAGCCGCGCGCCGTCTGCAGCTAGCTTCTTTGGTTGTCCCTTGGACATGGACTCGCTGTCGGACTCTGACAAAGAGTCCATGGCTGGCGTTTCGGACGGTGGCGACTCACAGTCGCGGAAGCGGGCATTCCTAAGGAATGGGTCAGAGGGCTCCTCGGGCTCGGCGGGGCGGTCAAAGGCCAAAAAGCCAGCGACAGCCGCGGACACCCACGTCGTGGGTCTCGCGGACGCCCAACGACAGTTGGACTTAGCTCGGCGGGAACAGCACCAAAAAGACCTGGAGGAGCGGGTTGCTGCTAAAGAGAATCGGGCGCGCGCTGCCCGGGCCAAGTCCGGGTACGGCGCGTCCCGCGTTCTGTACGCGGACCACTCGCTGGCCGAGCTGGAGCGGATGGCCGAGGAGGACGAGGAGGAGATAGTGGAGATCGCCTCTAAATCCTCGAACCTAAAAGGGACCTTCCAAAAGGCCCTTAAATGCAGGGCCGCGAGCATGCGTGGCATCATCAGAGAGATGGTCCAGCGCAAGGCGAGCGAGGAAACGCGGCAACTGCAGGCGAAAGCCGATCGCCTGCAATCGGAGGTCAGCCAGCTTCATCAGAAGCTGGCTGAAGCCACGGCTCGGCCAGAGCAAGCGGAACCTGAGGGAAGACCTGCGGCAGAGGGCCCCGCCTCCAACCTTGAGGATATCATCCGCAAGGTCGTTATGGAGGAGAGGGCCTTCACAAGAGCCTGTTTAGCAGGCATCGAGGACCGGCTCTTGCCGGAGAAACGCCTCCGACCGCCGCTTGCGGCGGACAAGAGGCAGAGTGAGCCTGGGCCGTCCTCCCAAGGGGAGGACGCCTTTCTCCCTTCCACAACCCCGTCCAACCAGCATGGGTGGACCGAGGTTGCCGGGAGGGGCAAGGGCAAGGCCAAAAAGGCTAAAAAAGCCGCGACGGCTGTTCCTGCCGTGCCCGCCACCACACCTCCCAATCAGTCACAATCCAAGAAAGCGACTGGAAAGGGAAAAGGGAGAGGGAAGAGAGAGGGGAAACTCGTTCCCCCAAAGACCGCAGCCGTTGTGGTGACGCTCACCGCGGAGGCTGCGGAGCGGGGCGAGACGTACGCGTCTATTTTGTTGCGGGCGCGTGCCAATGCCGATCCCACTCAATTGGGGATCGGAAAAGTCTCTTGCCGGCGAACCCAAGCCGGTGCTCGAATATTCGAGTTCCCGGGGGCAGAGGGCAGAGCTCATGCGGACCTCTTCGCGTCGAAGCTGCAGGAGGTAATCGCGGACGCGGCCAAGGTGGCCCGTCCAGTCAAAGCGACGACCATAGAGGTGACCGACCTGGATGACTCGGTCACCAAAGAGGAGGTGGTGGCGGCGGTCGCAGCGATGGGGGGGTGTGACGTCGCAGAGGTGCACGGCCGGGACATCAGGCCCGGTCGCGGTGGCATGGGCACCATTCGCCTCGAGTGCCCAGTCGCCGCTGCCAAAGCCGTCCTCGACAAGGGACGGCTTACCGTCGGATTCAGCTCGGGTGCAGTCCGGGCACTTGTAGACCAGCCTCTTCGGTGCTACAGGTGCTTCGGTATCGGACACACTCGAGCCCTCTGTCCGTCCACGGTCGATAGGACGGACAGTTGTTATCGCTGCGGCAAGGAGGGCCACAAAAGCAGCTCCTGCACGGCTGCCACTCCGCACTGCGCAGTGTGTGCCGCCAGTGGCCGCCCGGCGGACCACATCATGAAGGGGAGGAACTGCAATCCTCCCCCTAAGAGGGGCAAAGCGCCGATGGGTCCGGCTGCCAGCACCGTCCGTCCGTCTGTTCCCGAGGCAGGAACCGCGGTGGCCGCGGAGGGGGGAGAAATGTCGATCGATGGATAGGGTCCATCATCGCATTCTCCAGGCGAACACCAATCACTGCAGGGCAGCCCAGGATCTGCTGATGCAGACCATGGCTGAGTGGTTGGTGGACTTGGCGGTGGTTGCCGAGCCTTACTCGGTCCCCGGCAACTGGCTGGGCGATCGGGACGGCTTGGTGGCGCTGGTGACGCGGTCTTCCACAGACTCCCCTCCCCTCTCGCTTTTAGAGAGAGGACCGGGATACGTGGCCGCCGCGTGGGGAGACGTAGGTGTGGTGGGGGTTTATTTCTCCCCAAACCGCCCTCTCTCGGACTTTGAGGATTTCCTCGAAGTCCTCACCGCAGTCGTAGGGAGGGCGGCGCCGCGCCAGGTCGTCGTGTTGGGTGACCTGAACGCCAAGTCGGTGGCCTGGGGCAACCCTGCTGCCTCGTGCAACGTCCGAGGACGCGCCGTCGAGTTTTGGGCGGCCTCATCCGGTGTGTCCCTCCTCAACAGGGGGGCGGTCCACACGTGTGTGCGGCAGCAGGGAGGGTCAGTGGTTGACGTCACGTTTGCCACCCCCGCGCTAGCCGCCCGCGTCGTGAATTGGCGGGTGGAGATGGTGGAGACCTTGTCGGACCACCGATACGTGCGGTTCGACATCTCCGCCCAGGGGAGGGTGGCCCGCTCTGGCAAATCTCCCTTCCCACGGTGGGCTCTCACCTGCCTGGACCGCGAGGCAGCTCAGGAGGCGGCCTTTCTCCAGGACTGGCTGTCGCCCCCTGTCGAGGTCCTGGACGTGGACACCGCAGCGGTGCAGCTCAGGAGGTCCCTGACCGAGGTGTGCAACGCCAGCATGCCTCGCTCTCGCCGCCCGCCTCCCCGTCGTGCCGTCTATTGGTGGACGGAGGAACTGGCGGGGCTCCGAGCCGCCTGCATGGCGGCCAGAAGGGCCTTCACGCGGAGCCGACGACGCAGCGCCCGGAGTCAGGAAAACGAGGACCGCCTCTACGCTTCTTACCAAGAGGCGAGGACGGTCCTCAAGTCGGCGATTGGCGCCGCCAAGGACTCGGCGAGGGCCGAGATGCTGGCAGGGCTCGACCGGGATCCATATGGGAGACCATACAAGGCGGCGCGGAACCAACTACGCCCCTGTGGTCCCCCATTGACGGAGACCCTCGAGCCGGCGTTGCTGGATGGGGTGGTCCGGTCCCTGTTTCCGCGCAGGACCGACTTCACCCCACCAACGATGGACCCTCCGCAAGGGGCGACTCCGCCGGAGGAGGAGGTCCCCCCGGTGACGGCTGAGGAACTCTACGCGGGGGTTCTCAGCCTCCGCGCGAAGAAGACGGCTCCTGGACCGGACGGCGTCCCTGCACGGGTGGTGGCCATTGCTGCCGCCCAAATGGAGGACAGAATTCGGGACCTGTTCAGCGCGTGCTTTACGGCTGGCAGGTTCCCGAAACTGTGGAAGGAGGGGCAGCTGTGCCTCCTCCGAAAGGAGGGACGCCCGGTGGACTCCCCCTCGGCATACCGGCCCATCGTTCTGCTTGATGAGGTCGGTAAATTGTTCGAGGGGATTGTCGCCTCCCGGCTCAATAGCCTGTTGCGGGGGGTGGGGCCGAATCTGTCGGACGCCCAATTCGGTTTTCGACAAGGGCGTTCGACGATTGACGCGCTGGCCCTACTCAAGGGTCAGGTGAAGGAGGCGGTGGAGGCGGGGGGCGGAGTGTTGGCGGTGTCATTCGACATAGCCAACGCCTTCAACTCCGTGCCCCACTCGACAATATTGGAGGCACTTCGGTATCACGGAGTGCCCCAATACCTGAGGAGCCTCCTGGCCAGCTACTTGGAGGATCGAGAGATCCTCCTTGTGGACAAGACGGCCAGGGTGAGGCGTTACGGCGCAGAGTGCGGTGTTCCGCAGGGGTCGGTGCTGGGGCCCCCCCTGTGGAACATTGGATTCGACTGGCTCCTGCGGGGAGCCCTCCTCCAGGGCACGAGTGTCATCTGTTACGCGGATGACACTCTCCTCACTGCCCGGGGGAGGAACTACAGGGAGGCGGCCTGTCTGGCCTCAGCTGGCGGATCCTTGGTTGCAGGGAGGATCCGCCGCTTGGGATTGAAGGTGGCGCTGCACAAGACCGAGGCCGTTTTCTTTCACGGGCCTCGGCAGCGCTGCCCTCCCGATGCCCATATAGTTGTGGAGGGCGTCAGGATCGGGGTCCAGACCCAGATGAAATATCTGGGCCTGGTGCTGGACAGCAGGTGGCGATTTGGCCCGCATTTCAGCGGGCTATCAACGCGCCTGCTGAAAGCCGCGGACGCCCTCTCGTGGCTCCTCCCGAACCTGGGGGGGCCCAATGCGCGGTGCCGGCGACTGTATGCCGGCATCCTGCGGAGCATGGCCCTATATGGGGCCCCTATCTGGGCGGACTCCCTGCACAGGCGGGAGAACGCAACGGCGATCCGCAGGCCCCAAAGGGCCATTGCACTAAGGGTGGCAAGGGCCTACCGCTCGGTGGGCTTTTCGGCGGCATGCGCTCTGGCTGGCACCCCTCCTTGGGAGTTGGAGGCATGGGTGCTCGCCAGAGTGTACGAGTGGACGGCGCGGCGAAAAGCGCTCGGGGAGCGCCCCGTCGCGGAGGAGCGGGAGGCCGTGCGGCAAGAGGCGAGGGACGCCATCGTCCTCCATTGGACGGAGGACCTCGCAGCCGCCACCTTTGGCCGGCGAACCTTGGACGCGCTCGGTCCGGTCCTGCGAGGCTGGCTCGAGCGGTCCCACGGTTTCCTCTCATTCCGTCTGGTGCAGGTGTTGTCCGGCCATGGCTGTTTTGGATCGCACCTGCACCGGATCGGGAGGGAGGAGACTCCGGCGTGCCATGACTGCGGTGCGCCGGAGGACACGGCACAGCACACCCTAGAGGTGTGCCCAGCCTGGTCAGAGCTGCGCCGCAGTCTGATCGCGGTGGTCGGACAGGACCTCTCGCTCCCCGGCGTGGTCAGCTCCATGCTGGAGAGCGAGGAGGCCTGGGCAGAGGTCGCCTCCTTTTGCGAGGACGTTATTTCGCAAAAGGAGGCGGCGGAGCGCGAGCGGGAGGACGATCCTCTCGCTGCGCCGCTCCGCAGACGAAGAAGAGGTCGGAGAGGGCGTCGTCCCCTCCCTCCTCATGGTGGTGACAGGCGGGCGACAGGCGCGGGGGCGCCTACGCCCGCATTGCACCCGTCATCACCTTCGTCGGACATTCCCGGCCCTCCCCCAACGGGGAGGGCGTGAAGCGTCCGCCTTGAAGGCGGACGGTCGTCGGAGGAGGACTGGACGTACAGGCTGCGCCAATCTCCCAGTCCCCTCCACTCAAGACGAGGCGGGAGTGCCGCTGGGTCGTTTTAGTGGGTATACCGGGTCAGACCGGGGAGTCCCACATAGCCCCCCATTCCCCCAATGGGAGGGTATGCGTAATGCATTTTTTCCCAGCGCAAAAAAAAAAAAAAAAAAAAAAAAAAAGGTTAGGTTGACGTGGACACCGCAGCGGTGCAGCTCAGGAGGTCCCTGACCGAGGTGTGCAACGCCAGCATGCCTCGCTCTCGCCGCCCGCCTCCCCGTCGTGCCGTCTATTGGTGGACGGAGGAACTGGCGGGGCTCCGAGCCGCCTGCGTGGCGGCCAGAAGGGCCTTCACGCGGAGCCGACGACGCAGCGCCCGGAGTCAGGAAAACGAGGACCGCCTCTACGCTTCTTACCAAGAGGCGAGGACGGTCCTCAAGTCGGCGATTGGCGCCGCCAAGGACTCGGCGAGGGCCGAGATGCTGGCAGGGCTCGACCGGGATCCATATGGGAGACCATACAAGGCGGCGCGGAACCAACTACGCCCCTGTGGTCCCCCATTGACGGAGACCCTCGAGCCGGCGTTGCTGGATGGGGTGGTCCGGTCCCTGTTTCCGCGCAGGACCGACTTCACCCCACCAACGATGGACCCTCCGCAAGGGGCGACTCCGCCGGAGGAGGGGGTCCCCCCGGTGACGGCTGAGGAGCTATACGCGGGGGTTCTCAGCCTCCGCGCGAAGAAGACGGCTCCTGGACCGGACGGCGTCCCTGCACGGGTGGTGGCCATTGCTGCCGCCCAAATGGAGGACAGAATTCGGGACCTGTTCAGCGCGTGCTTTACGGCTGGCAGGTTCCCGAAACTGTGGAAGGAGGGGCAGCTGTGCCTCCTCCGAAAGGAGGGACGCCCGGTGGACTCCCCCTCGGCATACCGGCCCATCGTTCTGCTTGATGAGGTCGGTAAATTGTTCGAGGGGATTGTCGCCTCCCGGCTCAATAGCCTGTTGCGGGGGGTGGGGCCGAATCTGTCGGACGCCCAATTCGGTTTTCGACAAGGGCGTTCGACGATTGACGCGCTGGCCCTTCTCAAGGGTCAGGTGAAGGAGGCAGTGGAGGCGGGGGGCGGAGTGTTGGCGGTGTCATTCGACATAGCCAACGCCTTCAACTCCGTGCCCCACTCGACAATATTGGAGGCACTTCGGTATCACGGAGTGCCTCAATACTTGAGGAGCCTCCTGGCCAGCTACTTGGAGGATCGAGAGATCCTCCTTGTGGACAAGACAGCCAGGGTGAGGCGTCACGGCGCAGAGTGCGGTGTTCCGCAGGGGTCGGTGCTGGGGCCGCCCCTGTGGAACATAGGTTTTGACTGGCTCTTGCGGGGAGCCCTCCTCCAGGGCACGAGCGTCATTTGTTACGCGGATGACACTCTCCTCGCTGCCCGGGGGAGGAGCTTCAGGGAGGCGGCCTGTCTGGCCTCGGCTGGCGGATCCTTGGTTGCGGGGAGGATCCGCCGCTTGGGACTGAAGGTGGCGCTGCACAAGACCGAGGCCGTTTTCTTTCACGGGCCTCGGCAGCGCTGCCCTCTCGACGCCCACATAGTAGTGGAGGGCGTCAGGATCGGGGTCCAGACCCAGATGAAATATCTGGGCCTGGTGCTGGACAGCAGGTGGCGATTTGGCCCGCATTTCAGCGGGCTGTCAACGCGCCTGCTGAAAGCCGCGGACTCCCTCTCGTGGCTCCTCCCGAACCTGGGGGGGCCCAATGCGCGGTGCCGGCAATTGTATGCCGGCATCCTGCGGAGCATGGCCCTATATGGGGCCCCTATCTGGGCGGACTCCCTGCACAGGCGGGAGAACGCAACGGCGATCCGCAGGCCCCAAAGGGCCATTGCACTACGGGTGGCAAGGGCCTACCGCTCGGTGGGCTTTTCGGCGGCATGCGCTCTGGCTGGCACCCCTCCTTGGGAGTTGGAGGCATGGGTGCTCGCCAGAGTGTACGAGTGGACGGCGCGGCGAAGGGCGCTCGGTGAGCGCCCCGTCGCGGAGGAGCGGGAGGCCGTGCGGCGGGAGGCGAGGGACGCAATCGTCCTCCATTGGACGGAGGACCTCGCAGCCGCCACGTTTGGCCGGCGAACTTTGGACGCGCTCGGTCCGGTCCTGCGAGGCTGGCTCGAGCGGTCACACGGCTTCCTCTCATTCCGTCTGGTGCAGGTGTTGTCCGGCCATGGCTGTTTTGGATCGCACCTGCACCGGATCGGGAGGGAGGAGACTCCGGCGTGCCATGACTGCGGTGCGCCGGAGGACACGGCACAGCACACCCTAGAGGTGTGCCCCGCCTGGTCAGAGCTGCGCCGCAGTCTGACCGCGGTGGTCGGGCGGGACCTCTCGCTCCCCGGCGTGGTCAGCTCCATGCTGGAGAGCGAGGAGGCATGGGCAGAGGTCGCCTCCTTTTGCGAGGACGTTATTTCGCAAAAGGAGGCGGCGGAGCGCGAGCGGGAGGACGATCCTCTCGCTGCGCCGCTCCGGAGACGAAGAGGTCGGAGAGGGCGTCGTCTCCTCCCTCCTCATGGTGGTGACAGGCGGGCGACAGGCGCGGGGGCGCCTCCGCCCGCATTGCACCCGTCATCACCTTCGTAAGTCATTCCCGGCCCTCCCCCAACGGGGAGGGCGTGAAGCGTCCGCATTAAAGGCGGACGGTCGTCGGAGGAGGACTGGACGTACAGGCTGCGCCAATCTCCCAGTCCCCTCCACTCAAGACGAGGCGGGAGTGCCGCTGGGTTGTTTTAGTGGGTATACCGGGTCAGACCGGGGAGTCCCACATAGCCCCCCATTCCCCCAATGGGAGGGTATGCGTAATGCATTTTTTCCCAGCGCAAAAAAAAAAAAAAAAAAAAAAAAAAAAAAAGGTTAGGTTAGGTTGGGGGACCACCCCACAGTGCTTGCGTCCACGTCGCGTCCCCTGGAAACGACCCAGTTCTGACCACCGTAACGGAGTGGCAGACTGGGCTCGGCCAAAGTGCACTGTGCTTTCGTTGCTTTTTATCTTGCCTTGAGTGAACGAACCTGCGGAGGCTATGCCCAAACCCACGCGGGATGCCTTCGGGCAGTTTTTAAAACCCAAAGGCCCTTCTCAGGGCCAACCCAAACGCCCTTCGCGGGGCCGACCAAAAGGCCCTTCTCAGGGCCAAGCCAAAGGCCCTTCTCAGGGCCAACCCAAAGGCCCTTCTCAGGGCCAACCAAAAGGCCCTTCTCAGGGCCAGTCCGACGCTTCGGCGTCAGAGGCTAGCCGCGCGCCGTCTGCAGCTAGCTTCTTTGAGAACCCGTTGGACTTGGACTCGTTGTCTGACTCCGACAAAGAGTCCATGGCTGGCGTGTCGGACGGGGGCGATTTCCAGTCGCGGAAGCGGGCCTTCCTGCGGAACGGGTCCGAGGGCTCTTCGGGCTCGGCGGGGCGTCCTAAGGCCAAAAAGCCACCGACAGCCGCGGACACCCACGTCGTGGGTCTCGCGGACGCTCAGCGTCAGTTGGACCTGCACCAGCGGGAGCAGCACCAGCAAGACCTGGAGGAGCGGGTTGCTGCCAAGGAGCAACGGGCGCGCGCTGCCCGGGCCAAGTCCGGGTACGGGGCGTCCCGCGTTCTGTACGCGGACCACTCGCTGGCCGAGCTGGAGCGAATGGCTGAGGAGGACGAGGAGGAGATAGTGGAGATCGCCTCTAAATCCTCCAACTTGAAAGGGACCTTCCAAAAGGCCCTTAAATGCCGGGCCGCGAGCATGCGTGGCATCATCCAGGAGATGGTCCAGCGCAAGGCGACGGACGAAACGCGGCAACTGCAGACGAAAGTCGATCGCCTGCAATCGGAGGTCAGCCAGCTACATCAGAAGCTGGCTGAAGCCACGGCTCGGCCAGAGCAAGCAGGAGGAAGACCTGCGGAAAGACCTGCGGCAGAGGGCTCCGCCTCCAACCTTGAGGATATCATCCGCAAGGTCGTCATGGAGGAGAGGGCCTTCACAAGAGCCTGCTTAGCAGGCATTGAGGACCGGCTCTTGCCGGTGAAACGCCTCCGACCGCCGCTTGCGGCGGACAAGAGACAAAGTGAGCCGGCGCCGTCCTCCCAGGGGGAAGACGCCTTTCTCCCTTCTACAACCCCGTCCAA
The DNA here is from genome assembly GCA_963555695.1 of Dasypolia templi. Taxonomy (NCBI): domain Eukaryota; kingdom Metazoa; phylum Arthropoda; class Insecta; order Lepidoptera; family Noctuidae; genus Dasypolia; species Dasypolia templi. Next base: position 33,587,653 of record OY743141.1, read on the forward strand.
CCAGCATGGGTGGACCGAGGTTGCCGGGAGGGGCAAGGGCAAGGCCAAAAAGGCCAAAAAAGCCGCGACGGCCGTTCCTGCCGTGCCCGCCACCACACCTCCCAATCAGTCGCAGACGACTGCAAAGGGTAAAGGGAGAGGGAAGACAAAGGCGAAACTCGTTCCCCCAAAGACCGCAGCCGTTGTGGTGACGCTCACCGCTGAGGCTGCGGAGCGAGGCGAGACGTACGCGTCCATTTTGTTGCGGGCGCGTGCCAATGCCGATCCCACTCAACTGGGGATCGGCAAAGTCTCTTGCCGGCGAACTCAAGCCGGGGCTCGAATTTTCGAGTTCCCGGGGGCAGAGGGCAAAGCCCATGCGGACCTCTTTGCATCCAAGCTGCAGGAGGTCATCGCGGACGCGGCCAAGGTGGCCCGTCCAGTCAAGGCGACGACCGCCCGGCAGACCACGTCATGAAGGGGAGGAACTGCAATCCTCCCCCTAAGAGGGGCAAAGCGCCGATGGGTCGGGCTGCCAGCACCGTCGTTCCCGAGGTAGGAACCGCGGTGGCCGCGGAGGCGATGACGGAGGTTATGACTATCGATGGATAGGGTCGAACATCGCATACTCCAGGCGAACACCAACCACTGCAGGGCAGCCCAGGATCTGCTGATGCAGACCATGGCTGAGTGGTTGGTGGACTTGGCGGTGGTTGCCGAGCCTTACTCGGTCCCCGGCCATTGGCTGGGCGATCGGGACGGCTTGGTGGCATTGATGTCGCGGTCTTCCACAGACTCCCCTCCCCTCTCGCTATTAGAGAGAGGACCGGGATACGTGGCCGCCGCGTGGGGAGACGTAGGTGTGGTGGGGGTCTATTTCTCCCCAAACCGCCCTCTCTCGGACTTTGAGGATTTCCTCGAAGTCCTCACCGCAGTCGTAGGGAGGGCGGCGCCGCGCCAGGTCGTCGTGTTGGGCGACCTGAACGCCAAGTCGGTGGCCTGGGGCAACCCGGCTGCCTCGTGCAACGTCCGAGGACGCGCCGTCGAATTTTGGGCGGCCTCATCCGGCGTGTCGAGCGCGAGCGGGAGGACGATCCTATCGCTGCGCCGCTCCGGAGACGAAGAGGTCGGAGAGGGCGTCGTCTCCTCCCTCCTCATGGTGGTGACAGGCGGGCGACAGGCGCGGGGGCGCCTCCGCCCGCATTGCACCCGTCATCACCTTCGTAAGTCATTCCCGGCCCTCCCCCAACGGGGAGGGCGTGAAGCGTCCGCATTAAAGGCGGACGGTCGTCGGAGGAGGACTGGACGTACAGGCTGCGCCAATCTCCCAGTCCCCTCCACTCAAGACGAGGCGGGAGTGCCGCTGGGTTGTTTTAGTGGGTATACAGGGTCAGACCGGGGAGTCCCACATAGCCCCCCATTCCCCCAATGGGAGGGTATGCGTAATGCATTTTTTCCCAGCGCAAAAAAAAAAAAAAAAAAAAAAAAAAAAAAAAAAAAAGGTTAGGTTGGGGGACCACCCCACAGTGCTTGCGTCCACGTCGCGTCCCCTGGAAACGACCCAGTTCTGACCACCGTAACGGAGTGGCAGACTGGGCTCGGCCAAAGTGCACTGTGCTTTCGTAGCGAATTTTATCTTGACTTGAGCCTACGATTCTGCGGAGGCTATGCCCAAACACACGCGGGATGCCTTCGGGCGATTTTTAAAACCTAAAGGCCCTTCTCAGGGCCAACCCAAAGGCCCTTCTCAGGACCAACCCAAAGGCCCTTCTCAGGGCCAACCCAAAGGCCCTTCTCAGGGCCAACCGAAAGGCCCTTATCAGGGCCAGTCCGACGCTTCGGCGTCAGAGGCTAGCCGCGCGCCGTCTGCAGCTAGCTTCTTTGGTTGTCCCTTGGACATGGACTCGCTGTCGGACTCAGACAAAGAGTCCATGGCTGGCGTTTCGGACGGTGGCGACTCACAGTCGCGGAAGCGGGCATTCCTAAGGAATGGGTCAGAGGGCTCCTCGGGCTCGGCGGGGCGGTCAAAGGCCAAAAAGCCAGCGACAGCCGCGGACACCCACGTCGTGGGTCTCGCGGACGCCCAACGACAGTTGGACTTAGCTCGGCGGGAACAGCACCAAAAAGACCTGGAGGAGCGGGTTGCTGCTAAAGAGAATCGGGCGCGCGCTGCCCGGGCCAAGTCCGGGTACGGCGCGTCCCGCGTTCTGTACGCGGACCACTCGCTGGCTGAGCTGGAGCGGATGGCCGAGGAGGACGAGGAGGAGATAGTGGAGATCGCCTCTAAATCCTCGAACCTAAAAGGGACCTTCCAAAAGGCCCTTAAATGCAGGGCCGCGAGCATGCGTGGCATCATCAGAGAGATGGTCCAGCGCAAGGCGAGCGAGGAAACGCGGCAACTGCAGGCGAAAGCCGATCGCCTGCAATCGGAGGTCAGGAAGCCACGGCTCGGCCAGAGCAAGCGGAACCTGAGGGAAGACCTGCGGCAGAGGGCCCCGCCTCCAACCTTGAGGATATCATCCGCAAGGTCGTTATGGAGGAGAGGGCCTTCACAAGAGCCTGTTTAGCAGGCATCGAGGACCGGCTCTTGCCGGAGAAACGCCTCCGACCGCCGCTTGCGGCGGACAAGAGGCAGAGTGAGCCGGGGCCGTCCTCCCAGGGGGAAGACGCCTTTCTACCGTCCACAACCCCGTCCAACCAGCATGGGTGGACCGAGGTTGCCGGGAGGGGCAAGGGCAAGGTTTATTTCTCCCCAAACCGCCCTCTCTCGGACTTTGAGGATTTCCTCGAAGTCCTCACCGCAGTCGTAGGGAGGGCGGCGCCGCGCCAGGTCGTCGTGTTGGGTGACCTGAACGCCAAGTCGGTGGCCTGGGGCAACCCTGCTGCCTCGTGCAACGTCCGAGGACGCGCCGTCGAATTTTGGGCGGCCTCATCCGGCGTGTCCCTCCTCAACAGGGGGGCGGTCCACACGTGTGTGCGGCAGCAGGGAGGGTCGGTGGTTGACGTCACGTTTGCCACCCCCGCGCTAGCCGCCCGCGTCGTGAATTGGCGGGTGGAGATGGTGGAGACCTTGTCGGACCACCGATACGTGCGGTTCGACATCTCCGCCCAGGGGAGGGTGGCCCGCCCTGGCAAATCTCCCTTCCCACGGTGGGCTCTCACCCGCCTGGACCGCGAGGCAGCTCAGGAGGCGGCCTTTCTCCAGGACTGGCTGTCGCCCCCCGTCGAGGTCCTGGACGTGGACACCGCAGCGGTGCAGCTCAGGAGGTCCCTGACCGAGGTGTGCAACGCCAGCATGCCTCGCTCTCGCCGCCCGCCTCCCCGTCGTGCCGTCTATTGGTGGACGGAGGAACTGGCGGGGCTCCGAGCCGCCTGCGTGGCGGCCAGAAGGGCCTTCACGCGGAGCCGACGACGCAGCGCCCGGAGTCAGGAAAACGAGGACCGCCTCTACGCTTCTTACCAAGAGGCGAGGACGGTCCTCAAGTCGGCGATTGGCGCCGCCAAGGACTCGGCGAGGGCCGAGATGCTGGCAGGGCTCGACCGGGATCCATATGGGAGACCATACAAGGCGGCGCGGAACCAACTACGCCCCTGTGGTCCCCCATTGACGGAGACCCTCGAGCCGGCGTTGCTGGATGGGGTGGTCCGGTCCCTGTTTCCGCGCAGGACCGACTTCACCCCACCAACAATGGACCCTCCGCAAGGGGCGACTCCGCCGGAGGAGGAGGTCCCCCCGGTGACGGCTGAGGAGCTATACGCGGGGGTTCTCAGCCTCCGCGCGAAGAAGACGGCTCCTGGACCGGACGGCGTCCCTGCACGGGTGGTGGCTATTGCTGCCGCCCAAATGGAGGACAGAATTCGGGACCTGTTCAGCGCGTGCTTTACGGCTGGCAGGTTCCCGAAACTGTGGAAGGAGGGGCAGCTGTGCCTCCTCCGAAAGGAGGGACGCCCGGTGGACTCCCCCTCGGCATACCGGCCCATCGTTCTGCTTGATGAGGTCGGTAAATTGTTCGAGGGGATTGTCGCCTCCCGGCTCAATAGCCTGTTGCGGGGGGTGGGGCCGAATCTGTCGGACGCCCAATTCGGTTTTCGACAAGGGCGTTCGACGATTGACGCGCTGGCCCTTCTCAAGGGTCAGGTGAAGGAGGCAGTGGAGGCGGGGGGCGGAGTGTTGGCGGTGTCATTCGACATAGCCAACGCCTTCAACTCCGTGCCCCACTCGACAATATTGGAGGCACTTCGGTATCACGGAGTGCCTCAATACTTGAGGAGCCTCCTGGCCAGCTACTTGGAGGATCGAGAGATCCTCCTTGTGGACAAGACGGCCAGGGTGAGGCGTCACGGCGCAGAGTGCGGTGTTCCGCAGGGGTCGGTGCTGGGGCCGCCCCTGTGGAACATAGGTTTCGACTGGCTCTTGCGGGGAGCCCTCCTCCAGGGCACGAGCGTCATTTGTTACGCGGATGACACTCTCCTCGCTGCCCGGGGGAGGAGCTTCAGGGAGGCGGCCTGTCTGGCCTCGGCTGGCGGATCCTTGGTTGCAGGGAGGATCCGCCGCTTGGGACTGAAGGTGGCGCTGCACAAGACCGAGGCCGTTTTCTTTCACGGGCCTCGGCAGCGCTGCCCTCTCGACGCCCACATAGTAGTGGAGGGCGTCAGGATCGGGGTCCAGACCCAGATGAAATATCTGGGCCTGGTGCTGGACAGCAGGTGGCGATTTGGCCCGCATTTCAGCGGGCTGTCAACGCGCCTGCTGAAAGCCGCGGACGCCCTCTCGTGGCTCCTCCCGAACCTGGGGGGGCCCAATGCGCGGTGCCGGCAATTGTATGCCGGCATCCTGCGGAGCATGGCCCTATATGGGGCCCCTATCTGGGCGGACTCCCTGCACAGGCGGGAGAACGCAACGGCGATCCGCAGGCCCCAAAGGGCCATTGCACTACGGGTGGCAAGGGCCTACCGCTCGGTGGGCTTTTCGGCGGCATGCGCTCTGGCTGGCACCCCTCCTTGGGAGTTGGAGGCATGGGTGCTCGCCAGAGTGTACGAGTGGACGGCGCGGCGAAAAGCGCTCGGGGAGCGCCCCGTCGCGGAGGAGCGGGAGGCCGTGCGGCAGGAGGCGAGGGACGCCATCGTCCTCCATTGGACGGAGGACCTCGCAGCCGCCACCTTTGGCCGGCGCACGTTGGACGCGCTCGGTCCGGTCCTGCGAGGCTGGCTCGAGCGGTCCCACGGCTTCCTCTCATTCCGTCTGGTGCAGGTGTTGTCCGGCCATGGCTGTTTTGGATCGCACCTGCACAGGATCGGGAGGGAGGAGACGCCGGCGTGCCATGACTGCGGTGCGCCGGAGGACACGGCACAGCACACCCTCGAGGTGTGCCCAGCCTGGTCAGAGCTGCGCCGCAGTCTGATCGCGGTGGTCGGGCAGGACCTCTCGCTCCCCGGCGTGGTCAGCTCCATGCTGGGGAGCGAGGAGGCCTGGGCAGAGGTCGCCTCCTTTTGCGAGGACGTTATTTCGCAAAAGGAGGCGGCGGAGCGCGAGCGGGAGGACGATCCTCTCGCTGCGCCGCTCCGCAGACGAAGAAGAGGTCGGAGAGGGCGTCGTCTCCTCCCTCCTCGTGGTGGTGACAGGCGGGCGACAGGCGCGGGGGCGCCTCCGCCCGCATTGCACCCGTCATCACCTTCGTCGGTCATTCCCGGCCCTCCCCCCATGGGGAGGGCGTGAAGCGTCTGCCTTAAAGGCGGACGGTCGTCGGAGGAGGACTGGACGTACAGGCTGCGCCAATCTCCCAGTCCCCTCCACTCAAGACGAGGCGGGAGTGCCGCTGGGTTGTTTTAGTGGGTATACCGGGTCAGACCGGGGAGTCCCACATAGCCCCCCATTCCCCCAATGGGAGGGTATGCGTAATGCATTTTTTCCCAGCGCAAAAAAAAAAAAAAAAAAAAAAAAAAAAAAAAAAAAAAAAAAAAAAAAAAGGTTAGGTTAGGTTAGGTTTGCGGCGGACAAGAGGCAGAGTGAGCCTGGGCCGTCCTCCCAAGGGGAGGACGCCTTTCTCCCTTCCTCGACCCCGTCCAACCAGCATGGGTGGACCGAGGTTGCCGGGAGGGGCAAGGGCAAGGCCAAAAAGGCTAAAAAAGCCGCGACGGCTGTTCCTGCCGTGCCCGCCACCACACCTCCCAATCAGTCACAATCCAAGAAAGCGACTGGAAAGGGAAAAGGGAGAGGGAAGAGAGAGGGGAAACTCGTTCCCCCAAAGACCGCAGCCGTTGTGGTGACGCTCACCGGAGGCTGCGGAGCGGGGCGAGACGTACGCGTCTATTTTGTTGCGGGCGCGTGCCAATGCCGATCCCACTCAATTGGGGATCGGAAAAGTCTCTTGCCGGCGAACCCAAGCCGGTGCTCGAATATTCGAGTTCCCGGGGGCAGAGGGCAGAGCTCATGCGGACCTCTTCGCGTCGAAGCTGCAGGAGGTAATCGCGGACGCGGCCAAGGTGGCCCGTCCAGTCAAAGCGACGACCATAGAGGTGACCGACCTGGATGACTCGGTCACCAAAGAGGAGGTGGTGGCGGCGGTCGCAGCGATGGGGGGGTGTGACGTCGCAGAGGTGCACGGCCGGGACATCAGGCCCGGTCGCGGTGGCATGGGCACCATTCGCCTCGAGTGCCCAGTCGCCGCTGCCAAAGCCGTCCTCGACAAGGGACGGCTTACCGTCGGATTCAGCTCGGGTGCAGTCCGGGCACTTGTAGACCAGCCTCTTCGGTGCTACAGGTGCTTCGGTATCGGACACACTCGAGCCCTCTGTCCGTCCACGGTCGATAGGACGGACAGTTGTTATCGCTGCGGCAAGGAGGGCCACAAAAGCAGCTCCTGCACGGCTGCCACTCCGCACTGCGCAGTGTGTGCCGCCAGTGGCCGCCCGGCGGACCACATCATGAAGGGGAGGAACTGCAATCCTCCCCCTAAGAGGGGCAAAGCGCCGATGGGTCCGGCTGCCAGCACCGTCCGTCCGTCTGTTCCCGAGGCAGGAACCGCGGTGGCCGCGGAGGGGGGAGAAATGTCGATCGATGGATAGGGTCCATCATCGCATTCTCCAGGCGAACACCAATCACTGCAGGGCAGCCCAGGATCTGCTGATGCAGACCATGGCTGAGTGGTTGGTGGACTTGGCGGTGGTTGCCGAGCCTTACTCGGTCCCCGGCAACTGGCTGGGCGATCGGGACGGCTTGGTGGCGCTGGTGACGCGGTCTTCCACAGACTCCCCTCCCCTCTCGCTTTTAGAGAGAGGACCGGGATACGTGGCCGCCGCGTGGGGAGACGTAGGTGTGGTGGGGGTTTATTTCTCCCCAAACCGCCCTCTCTCGGACTTTGAGGATTTCCTCGAAGTCCTCACCGCAGTCGTAGGGAGGGCGGCGCCGCGCCAGGTCGTCGTGTTGGGTGACCTGAACGCCAAGTCGGTGGCCTGGGGCAACCCTGCTGCCTCGTGCAACGTCCGAGGACGCGCCGTCGAGTTTTGGGCGGCCTCATCCGGTGTGTCCCTCCTCAACAGGGGGGCGGTCCACACGTGTGTGCGGCAGCAGGGAGGGTCAGTGGTTGACGTCACGTTTGCCACCCCCGCGCTAGCCGCCCGCGTCGTGAATTGGCGGGTGGAGATGGTGGAGACCTTGTCGGACCACCGATACGTGCGGTTCGACATCTCCGCCCAGGGGAGGGTGGCCCGCTCTGGCAAATCTCCCTTCCCACGGTGGGCTCTCACCCGCCTGGACCGCGAGGCAGCTCAGGAGGCGGCCTTTCTCCAGGACTGGCTGTCGCCCCCCGTCGAGGTCCAGCACGTGGACACCGCAGCGGTGCAGCTCAGGAGGTCCCTGACCGAGGTGTGCAACGCCAGCATGCCTCGCTCTCGCCGCCCGCCTCCCCGTCGTGCCGTCTATTGGTGGACGGAGGAACTGGCGGGGCTCCGAGCCGCCTGCGTGGCGGCCAGAAGGGCCTTCACGCGGAGCCGACGACGCAGCGCCCGGAGTCAGGAAAACGAGGACCGCCTCTACGCTTCTTACCAAGAGGCGAGGACGGTCCTCAAGTCGGCGATTGGCGCCGCCAAGGACTCGGCGAGGGCCGAGATGCTGGCAGGGCTCGACCGGGATCCATATGGGAGACCATACAAGGCGGCGCGGAACCAACTACGCCCCTGTGGTCCCCCATTGACGGAGACCCTCGAGCCGGCGTTGCTGGATGGGGTGGTCCGGTCCCTGTTTCCGCGCAGGACCGACTTCACCCCACCAACGATGGACCCTCCGCAAGGGGCGACTCCGCCGGAGGAGGAGGTCCCCCCGGTGACGGCTGAGGAGCTATACGCGGGGGTTCTCAGCCTCCGCGCGAAGAAGACGGCTCCTGGACCGGACGGCGTCCCTGCACGGGTGGTGGCCATTGCTGCCGCCCAAATGGAGGACAGAATTCGGGACCTGTTCAGCGCGTGCTTTACGGCTGGCAGGTTCCCGAAACTGTGGAAGGAGGGGCAGCTGTGCCTCCTCCGAAAGGAGGGACGCCCGGTGGACTCCCCCTCGGCATACCGGCCCATCGTTCTGCTTGATGAGGTCGGTAAATTGTTCGAGGGGATTGTCGCCTCCCGGCTCAATAGCCTGTTGCGGGGGGTGGGGCCGAATCTGTCGGACGCCCAATTCGGTTTTCGACAAGGGCGTTCGACGATTGACGCGCTGGCCCTACTCAAGGGTCAGGTGAAGGAGGCGGTGGAGGCGGGGGGCGGAGTGTTGGCGGTGTCATTCGACATAGCCAACGCCTTCAACTCCGTGCCCCACTCGACAATATTGGAGGCACTTCGGTATCACGGAGTGCCTCAATACATGAGGAGCCTCCTGGCTAGCTACTTGGAGGATCGCGAGATCCTCCTTGTGGACAAGACGGCCAGGGTGAGGCGATACGGCGCAGAGTGCGGTGTTCCGCAGGGGTCGGTGCTGGGGCCCCCCCTATGGAATATAGGGTTTGACTGGCTCCTGCGGGGAGCCCTCCTCCAGGGCACGAGTGTCATCTGTTACGCGGATGACACTCTCCTCACTGCCCGGGGGAGGAGCTACAGGGAGGCGGCCTGTCTGGCCTCGGCTGGCGGATCCTTGGTTGCAGGGAGGATCCGCCGCCTGGGATTGAAGGTGGCGCTGCACAAGACCGAGGCCGTTTTCTTTCACGGGCCTCGGCAGCGCTGCCCTCCCGACGCCCACATAGTTGTGGAGGGCGTCAGGATCGGGGTCCAGACCCAGATCAAATATCTGGGCCTGGTGCTGGACAGCAGGTGGCGTTTTGGCCCGCATTTCAGCGGGCTGTCAACGCGCCTGCTGAAAGCCGCGGACGCTCTCTCGTGGCTCCTCCCGAACCTGGGGGGGCCCAATGCGCAGTGCCGGCGATTGTATGCCGGCATCCTGCGGAGCATGGCCCTATATGGGGCCCCTATCTGGGCGGACTCCCTGCACAGGCGGGAGAACGCAACGGCGATCCGCAGGCCCCAAAGGGCCATTGCACTAAGGGTGGCAAGGGCCTACCGCTCGGTGGGCTTTTCGGCGGCATGCGCTCTGGCTGGCACCCCTCCTTGGGAGTTGGAGGCATGGGTGCTCGCCAGAGTGTACGAGTGGACGGCGCGGCGAAAAGCGCTCGGGGAGCGCCCAGTCGCGGAGGAGCGGGAGGCCGTGCGGCAAGAGGCGAGGGACGCCATCGTCCTCCATTGGACACAGGACCTCGCAGCCGCCACCTTTGGCCGGCGAACCTTGGACGCGCTCGGTCCGGTCCTGCGAGGCTGGCTCGAGCGGTCACACGGCTTCCTCTCATTCCGTCTGGTGCAGGTGTTGTCCGGCCATGGCTGTTTTGGATCGCACCTGCACCGGATCGGGAGGGAGGAGACTCCGGCGTGCCATGACTGCGGTGCGCCGGAGGACACGGCACAGCACACCCTAGAGGTGTGCCCCGCCTGGTCAGAGCTGCGCCGCAGTCTGACCGCGGTGGTCGGGCGGGACCTCTCGCTCCCCGGCGTGGTCAGCTCCATGCTGGAGAGCGAGGAGGCATGGGCAGAGGTCGCCTCCTTTTGCGAGGACGTTATTTCGCAAAAGGAGGCGGCGGAGCGCGAACGGGAGGACGATCCTCTCGCTGCGCCGCTCCGGAGACGAAGAGGTCGGAGAGGGCGTCGTCTCCTCCCTCCTCATGGTGGTGACAGGCGGGCGACAGGCGCGGGGGCGCCTCCGCCCGCATTGCACCCGTCATCACCTTCGTAAGTCATTCCCGGCCCTCCCCCAACGGGGAGGGCGTGAAGCGTCCGCATTAAAGGCGGACGGTCGTCGGAGGAGGACTGGACGTACAGGCTGCGCCAATCTCCCAGTCCCCTCCACTCAAGACGAGGCGGGAGTGCCGCTGGGTTGTTTTAGTGGGTATACCGGGTCAGACCGGGGAGTCCCACATAGCCCCCCATTCCCCCAATGGGAGGGTATGCGTAATGCATTTTTTCCCAGCGCAAAAAAAAAAAAAAAAAAAAAAAAAAAAAAAAAAAAAAAAAAAAAAAAAAAAAGGTTAGGTTGGGGGACCACCCCACAGTGCTTGCGTCCACGTCGCGTCCCCTGGAAACGACCCAGTTCTGACCACCGTAACGGAGTGGCAGACTGGGCTCGGCCAAAGTGCACTGTGCTTTCGTTGCTTTTTATCTTGCCTTGAGTGAACGAACCTGCGGAGGCTATGCCCAAACCCACGCGGGATGCCTTCGGGCAGTTTTTAAAACCCAAAGGCCCTTCTCAGGGCCAACCCAAACGCCCTTCGCGGGGCCGACCAAAAGGCCCTTCTCAGGGCCAAGCCAAAGGCCCTTCTCAGGGCCAAGCCAAAGGCCCTTCTCAGGGCCAACCCAAAGGCCCTTCTCAGGGCCAACCCAAAGGCCCTTCTCAGGGCCAACCAAAAGGCCCTTCTCAGGGCCAGTCCGACGCTTCGGCGTCAGAGGCTAGCCGCGCGCCGTCTGCAGCTAGCTTCTTTGAGAACCCGTTGGACTTGGACTCGTTGTCTGACTCCGACAAAGAGTCCATGGCTGGCGTGTCGGACGGGGGCGATTTCCAGTCGCGGAAGCGGGCCTTCCTGCGGAACGGGTCCGAGGGCTCTTCGGGCTCGGCGGGGCGTCCTAAGGCCAAAAAGCCACCGACAGCCGCGGACACCCACGTCGTGGGTCTCGCGGACGCTCAGCGTCAGTTGGACCTGGCTCGGCGGGAGCAGCACCAGCAAGACCTGGAGGAGCGGGTTGCTGCCAAGGAGCAACGGGCGCGCGCTGCCCGGGCCAAGTCCGGGTACGGCGCGTCCCGCGTTCTGTACGCGGACCACTCGCTGGCCGAGCTGGAGCGAATGGCTGAGGAGGACGAGGAGGAGATAGTGGAGATCGCCTCTAAATCCTCCAACTTGAAAGGGACCTTCCAAAAGGCCCTTAAAAGCCGGGCCGCGAGCATGCGTGGCATCATCCAGGAGATGGTCCAGCGCAAGGCGACCGAGGAAACGCGGCAACTGCAGGCGAAAGCCGATCGCCTGCAATCGGAGGTCAGCCAGCTTCATCAGAAGCTGGCTGAAGCCACGGCTCGGCCAGGACAAGCGGAACCTGAGGGAAGACCTGCGGCAGAGGGCCCCGCCTCCAACCTTGAGGATATCATCCGCAAGGTCGTTATGGAGGAGAGGGCCTTCACAAGAGCCTGTTTAGCAGGGATTGAGGACCGGCTCTTGCCGGAGAAACGCCTCCGACCGCCGCTTGCGGCGGACAAGAGGCAATGCGAGCCGGGGCCGTCCTCCCAGGGGGAAGACGCCTTTCTCCCTTCGACAACCCCGTCCAACCAGCATGGGTGGACCGAGGTTGCCGGGAGGGGCAAGGGCAAGGCCAAAAAGGCCAAAAAGGGCAAAAAAGCCGAGACGGCCGTTCCTGCCGTGCCCGCCACCACACCTCCCAATCAGTCGCAGACGACTGGGAAGGGGAAAGGGAGAGGGAAAACAAAGGAGAAGACAAGGGGGAAACTCGTTCCCCCAAAGACCGCCGCCGTTGTGGTGACGCTCACCGCGGAGGCTGCGGAGCGAGGGGAGACGTACGCGTCGATATTGTTGCGGGCGCGTGCCAACGCCGATCCCACTCAACTGGGGATCGGCAAAGTCTCTTGCCGGCGAACACAAGCCGGGGCTCGAATATTCGAGTTCCCGGGGGCAGAGGGCAAAGCTCATGCGGACCTCTTTGCATCGAAGCTGCAGGAGGTCATCGCGGACGCGGCCAAGGTGGCCCGACCGGTCAAGGCGACGACCATCGAGGTGACCGACCTGGATGACTCGGTCACCAAAGAGGAGGTGGTGGCGGCGGTCGCAGCAATGGGAGGCTGTGACGTCGCAGAGGTGCACGGTCGGGACATCAGGCCCGGTCGCGGTGGCATGGGCACCATTCGCCTCGAGTGCCCAGTCGCCGCTGCCAAAGCCGTCCTCGACAAGGGACGGCTTACCGTCGGATTCAGCTCGGGTGCAGTCCGGGCACTTGTAGACCAGCCTCTTCGGTGCTACAGGTGCTTCGGTATCGGACACACTCGAGCCCTCTGTCCGTCCACGGTCGATAGGACGGACAGTTGCTATCGTTGCGGCAAGGAGGGCCATAAGAGCGGCTCCTGCACGGTTGCCACTCCGCACTGCGCAGTGTGTTCCGCCAGTGGCCGCCCGGCGGACCACGTCATGAAGGGGAGGAACTGCAATCCTCCCCCTAAGAGGGGCAAAGCGCCGATGGGTCCGGCTGCCAGCACCGTCGTTCCCGAGGCAGGAACCGCGGTGGCCGCGGAGGGGGGAGAAATGACGATCGATGGATAGGGTCCATCATCGCATTCTCCAGGCGAACACCAACCACTGCAGGGCAGCCCAGGATCTGCTGATGCAGACCATGGCTGAGTGGTTGGTGGACTTGGCGGTGGTTGCCGAGCCTTACTCGGTCCCCGGCCATTGGCTGGGCGATCGGGACGGCTTGGTGGCGTTGATGGCGCGGTCTTCCACAGACTCCCCTCCCCTCTCGCTATTAGAGAGAGGACCGGGATACGTGGCCGCCGCGTGGGGTGACGTAGCCGTGGTGGGGGTCTATTTCTCCCCAAACCGCCCTCTCTCGGACTTTGAGGATTTCCTCGAAGTCCTCACCGCAGTCGTAGGGAGGGCGGCGCCGCGCCAGGTCGTCGTGTTGGGCGACCTGAACGCCAAGTCGGTGGCCTGGGGCAACCCGGCTGCCTCGTGCAACGTCCGAGGACGCGCCGTCGAGTTTTGGGCGGCCTCATCCGGCGTGTCCCTCCTCAACAGGGGGGCGGTCCACACGTGTGTGCGGCAGCAGGGAGGGTCGGTGGTTGACGTCACGTTTGCCACCCCCGCGCTAGCCGCCCGCGTCGTGAATTGGCGGGTGGAGATGGTGGAGACCTTGTCGGACCACCGATACGTGCGGTTCGACATCTCCGCCCAGGGGAGAGTGGCCCGCTCGGGCAAATCTCCCTTCCCACGGTGGGCTCTCACCCGCCTGGACCGGGAGGCCGCTCAGGAGGCGGCCTTTCTCCAGGACTGGTTGTCGCCCCCTGTCGAGGTCCTGGACGTGGACACCGCAGCGGTGCAGCTCAGGCGGTCCCTGACCGAGGTGTGCAACGCCAGCATGCCTCGCTCTCGCCGTCCGCCTCCTCGTCGTGCCGTCTATTGGTGGACGGAGGAACTGGCGGGGCTCCGAGCCGCCTGCGTGGCGGCCAGAAGGGCCTTCACGCGGAGCCGACGACGCAGCGCCCGCTGTGAGGCAAACGAGGACCGCCTCTACGCTTCTTACCAAGAGGCGAGGACGGTCCTCAAGTCGGCGATTGGCGCCGCCAAGGACTCGGCGAGGGCCGAGATGCTGGCAGGGCTCGACCGGGATCCGTATGGGAGACCATACAAGGCGGCGCGGAACCAACTGCGCCCCTGTGGTCCCCCATTGACGGAGACTCTCGAGCCGGCGTTGCTGGACGGGGTGGTCCGGTCCCTGTTTCCGCGCAGGACCGACTTTACCCCGCCAACAATGGACCCTCCGCAAGGCGCAACTTCGCCGGAGGAGGAGGTCCCCCCGGTGACGGCGGAGGAATTGTACGCGGGGATTCTCAGCCTCCGCGCGAAGAAGACGGCCCCTGGACCGGACGGCGTCCCTGCACGGGTGGTGGCCATTGCTGCCGCCCAAATGGAGGACAGAATTCGGGACCTGTTCAGCGCGTGCTTTGCGGCTGGCAGGTTCCCGAAACTGTGGAAGGAGGGGCAGCTGTGCCTCCTCCGAAAGGAGGGACGCCCGGTGGACTCCCCCTCGGCATACCGGCCCATCGTTCTGCTTGATGAGGTCGGTAAATTATTCGAGGGGATTGTCGCCTCCCGGCTCAATAGCCTGTTGCGGGGGGTGGGGCCGAATCTGTCGGACGCCCAATTCGGTTTTCGACGAGGGCGTTCGACGATAGACGCGCTGGCCCTACTCAAGGGTCAGGTGAAGGAGGCGGTGGAGGCGGGGGGCGGAGTGTTGGCGGTGTCATTCGACATAGCCAATGCCTTCAACTCCGTGCCCCACTCGACAATATTGGAGGCACTTCGGTATCACGGAGTGCCTCAATACTTGAGGAGCCTCCTGGCCAGCTACTTGGAGGATCGAGAGATCCTCCTTGTGGACAAGACGGCCAGGGTGAGGCGTTACGGCGCAGAGTGCGGTGTTCCGCAGGGGTCGGTGCTGGGGCCGCCCCTGTGGAACATAGTTTTCGACTGGCTCTTGCGGGGAGAGCTCTTTCGTAGCGAATTTTAACTTGACTTGAGCGTACGAATCTGCGGAGGCTATGCCCAAACCCACGCGGGATGCCTTCGGGCGATTTTTAACACCTAAAGGCCCTTCTCAGGGCCAACCCAAAGGCCCTTCTCAGGGCCAACCCAAAGGCCCTTCTCAGGGCCAACCCAAAGGCCCTTCTCAGGGCCAACCCAAAGGCCCTTCTCAGGGCCAACTAAAAGGCCCTTCTCAGGGCCAGTCCGACGCTTCGGCGTCAGAGGCTAGCCGCGCGCCGTCTGCAGCTAGCTTCTTTGGTTGTCCCTTGGACATGGACTCGATGTCGGACTCTGACAAAGAGTCCATGGCTGGCGTCTCGGACGGGGGCGACTCACAGTCGCGAAAGCGGGCATTCCTGCGGAATGGGTCCGAGGGCTCCTCGGGCTCGGCGGGGCGGTCAAAGGCCAAAAAGCCAGCGACAGCCGCGGACACCCACGTCGTGGGTCTAGCGGACGCCCAACGACAGCTGGACCTAGCTCGGCGGGAGCAGCACCAGCAAGACCTGGAGGAGCGGGTTGCTGCCAAGGAGCAACGGGCGCGTGCTGCCCGGGCCAAGTCCGGGTACGGCGCGTCCCGCGTTCTGTACGCGGACCACTCGCTGGCTGAGCTGGAGCGGATGGCTGAGGAGGACGAGGAGGAGATAGTAGAGATCGCCTCCAAATCCTCGAACCTAAAAGGGACCTTCCAAAAGGCCCTTAAATGCCGGGCTGCGAGCATGCGTGGCATCATCAGAGAGATGGTCCAGCGCAAGGCGACCGAGGAAACGCGGCAACTGCAGGCGAAAGCCGATCGCCTGCAATCGGAGGTCAGCCAGCTTCATCAGAAGCTGGCCGAAGCCACAGCTCGGCCCGACCAAGCGGAACCTGAGGGAAGACCTGCGGCAGAGGGCCCCGCCTCCAACCTTGAGGATATCATCCGCAAGGTCGTCATGGAGGAGAGGGCCTTCACAAGAGCCTGTTTAGCAGGCATCGAGGACCGGCTCTTGCCGGAAAAACGCCTCCGACCGCCGCTTGCGGCGGACAAGAGGCAATGTGAGCAGGGGCCGTCCTCCCAGGGGGAAGACGCCTTTCTCCCATCTACAACCCCGTCCAACCAGCATGGGTGGACCGAGGTTGCCGGGAGGGGTAAGGGCAAGGCCAAAAAGGCCAAAAAAGCCGCGACGGCCGTTCCTGCCGTGCCCGCCACCACACCTCCCAATCAGTCGCAGACGACTGCAAAGGGTAAAGGGAGAGGGAAGAGAGAGGGGAAACTCGTTCCCCCAAAGACCGCAGCCGTTGTGGTGACGCTCACCGCGGAGGCTGCGGAGCGGGGCGAGACGTACGCGTCCATTTTGTTGCGGGCGCGTGCCAATGCCGATCCCACTCAACTGGGGATCGGCAAAGTCTCTTGCCGGCGAACCCAAGCCGGGGCTCGAATTTTCGAGTTCCCGGGGGCAGAGGGCAGAGCCCATGCGGACCTCTTCGCATCCAAGCTGCAAGAGGTCATCGCGGACGCTGCCAAGGTGGCCCGTCCAGTGAAGTCGACGACAATAGAGGTGACCGACCTGGATGACTCGGTCACCAAAGAGGAGGTGGTGGCGGCGGTCGCAGCAATGGGGGGCTGTGACGTCGCAGAGGTGCACGGCCGGGACATCAGGCCCGGTCGCGGTGGCATGGGCACCATTCGCCTCGAGTGCCCAGTCGCCGCTGCCAAAGCCGTCCTCGACAAGGGACGGCTTACCGTCGGCTTCAGCTCGGGTGCAGTCCGGGCACTTGTAGACCAGCCTCTTCGGTGCTACAGGTGCTTCGGTATCGGGCACACTCGAGCCCTCTGTCCGTCCACGGTCGATAGGACGGACAGCTGCTATCGCTGCGGCAAGGAGGGCCATAAGAGCAGCTCCTGCACGTCTGCCACTCCGCACTGCGCAGTGTGTGCCGCCAGTGGCCGCCCGGCAGACCACGTGATGAAGGGGAGGAACTGCAATCCTCCCCCTAAGAGGGGCAAAGCGCCGATGGGTCCGGCTGCCAGCACCGTCCGTCCGTCTGTTCCCGAGGCAGGAACCGCGGTGGCCGCGGAGGGGGGAGAAATGTCGATCGATGGATAGGGTCCATCATCGCATTCTCCAGGCGAACACCAACCACTGCAGGGCAGCCCAGGATCTGCTGACGCAGACCATGGCTGAGTGGTTGGTGGACTTGGCGGTGGTTGCCGAGCCTTACTCGGTCCCCGGCCATTGGCTGGGCGATCGAGACGGCTTGGTGGCATTGGTGTCGCGGTCTTCCACAGACTCCCCTCCCCTCTCGCTTTTAGAGAGAGGACCGGGATACGTGGCCGCCGCGTGGGGAGACGTAGGTGTGGTGGGGGTTTATTTCTCCCCAAACCGCCCTCTCTCGGACTTTGAGGATTTCCTCGAAGTCCTCACCGCAGTCGTAGGGAGGGCGGCGCCGCGCCAGGTCGTCGTGTTGGGCGACCTGAACGCCAAGTCGGTGGCCTGGGGCAACCCGGCTGCCTCATGCAACGTCCGAGGACGCGCCGTCGAATTTTGGGCGGCCCCCCCTGTGGAACATTGGATTCGACTGGCTCCTGCGGGGAGCCCTCCTCCAGGGCACGAGTGTCATCTGTTACGCGGATGACACTCTCCTCACTGCCCGGGGGAGGAACTACAGGGAGGCGGCCTGTCTGGCCTCAGCTGGCGGATCCTTGGTTGCAGGGAGGATCCGCCGCTTGGGATTGAAGGTGGCGCTGCACAAGACCGAGGCCGTTTTCTTTCACGGGCCTCGGCAGCGCTGCCCTCCCGATGCCCATATAGTTGTGGAGGGCGTCAGAATCGGGGTCCAGACCCAGATGAAATATCTGGGCCTGGTGCTGGACAGCAGGTGGCGATTTGGCCCGCATTTCAGCGGGCTATCAACGCGCCTGCTGAAAGCCGCGGACGCCCTCTCGTGGCTCCTCCCGAACCTGGGGGGGCCCAATGCGCGGTGCCGGCGACTGTATGCCGGCATCCTGCGGAGCATGGCCCTATATGGGGCCCCTATCTGGGCGGACTCCCTGCACAGGCGGGAGAACGCAACGGCGATCCGCAGGCCCCAAAGGGCCATTGCACTAAGGGTGGCAAGGGCCTACCGCTCGGTGGGCTTTTCGGCGGCATGCGCTCTGGCTGGCACCCCTCCTTGGGAGTTGGAGGCATGGGTGCTCGCCAGAGTGTACGAGTGGACGGCGCGGCGAAAAGCGCTCGGGGAGCGCCCCGTCGCGGAGGAGCGGGAGGCCGTGCGGCAAGAGGCGAGGGACGCCATCGTCCTCCATTGGACGGAGGACCTCGCAGCCGCCACCTTTGGCCGGCGAACCTTGGACGCGCTCGGTCCGGTCCTGCGAGGCTGGCTCGAGCGGTCCCACGGTTTCCTCTCATTCCGTCTGGTGCAGGTGTTGTCCGGCCATGGCTGTTTTGGATCGCACCTGCACCGGATCGGGAGGGAGGAGACTCCGGCGTGCCATGACTGCGGTGCGCCGGAGGACACGGCACAGCACACCCTAGAGGTGTGCCCAGCCTGGTCAGAGCTGCGCCGCAGTCTGATCGCGGTGGTCGGACAGGACCTCTCGCTCCCCGGCGTGGTCAGCTCCATGCTGGAGAGCGAGGAGGCCTGGGCAGAGGTCGCCTCCTTTTGCGAGGACGTTATTTCGCAAAAGGAGGCGGCGGAGCGCGAGCGGGAGGACGATCCTCTCGCTGCGCCGCTCCGCAGACGAAGAAGAGGTCGGAGAGGGCGTCGTCCCCTCCCTCCTCATGGTGGTGACAGGCGGGCGACAGGCGCGGGGGCGCCTACGCCCGCATTGCACCCGTCATCACCTTCGTCGGACATTCCCGGCCCTCCCCCAACGGGGAGGGCGTGAAGCGTCCGCCTTGAAGGCGGACGGTCGTCGGAGGAGGACTGGACGTACAGGCTGCGCCAATCTCCCAGTCCCCTCCACTCAAGACGAGGCGGGAGTGCCGCTGGGTTGTTTTAGTGGGTATACCGGGTCAGACCGGGGAGTCCCACATAGCCCCCCATTCCCCCAATGGGAGGGTATGCGTAATGCATTTTTTCCCAGCGCAAAAAAAAAAAAAAAAAAAAAAAGGTTAGGTTCGCGGGAGCGGGGCGAGCGACCGATGCAGCAACATATCGAGCAGCATCGGTTGCAGCTCCGCGAGGTCCTGGTGGCGGAATGGCGGGTGAGGCTTTCACGCCCTACCGCCGGCCTCAGCACCATCGAGGCGATCCGGCCAGTGCTCGACCGCTGGCTCGGGAGAAGGCACGGCTCCCTGTCGTTTCGGGCGACGCAGGTGCTCTCGGGGCATGGTTGCTTCGGGAAGTACCTGTGTCGCATAAACAGGGAGCCGGACGCCCGGTGTCACCACTGCGTCGACTGCCGGGAGGACACGGCGTGGCACACGCTGGCAGAGTGTGCCGCTTGGGAGGAGCCGCGCCGTGCCCTCATAACTGAAGTAGGCAATGACCTGTCGCTGCCGGCCGTCGTGAACGCGATGGTCGGCGGCGCAGAGTCCTGGGACGCAGTGGTCTCCTTTTGCGAAACGGTCATCTCGCAGAAGGAGGCTGCGGAAAGGGAGAGAGAGATCTCGACTCTCGACCCGGCCCGCAGCAGACGCACCGGGCGTCGGAGGAGGGCGGACAACGCCCTCTTCCGGCCCCCCTAAATGGGTCCAGGGGCGACGGATTCGGGGACATTCGTCGCCCCCCAACATCAGGACCCGAGAAGGCGGCGCGCGTAGTGTTCCGCGTGCGCCGCTCACAGACGTTGCGGGGGGAGTACACCTCACTCCCCCCGCCCGAGACGGGGCCCGCGCAAGCGGGCCGGCACCAGCCGGGGTTGTGGAAGAATAATGTGTTCCCGCGACCCCGGCGTAGGTGTGAGATGGAACACCGGGGTGGTTTTTAGTCAGTAAGAGTCTGACAGACCCCTCCGCCCGCCCCAGGGCGGAGGACATCCATGAGGATTTTCCACCCCGGGAACAAAAAAAAAAAAAAAAAAAATGTTAGGTTAGGTTAGGTTAGGTTAGGTTAGGTTAGGTTGGGGTGGGGGACCACCCCACAGTGCTTGCGTCCACGTCGCGTCCCCTGGAAACGACCCAGTTCTGACCACCGTAACGGAGTGGCAGACTGGGCTCGGCCAAAGTGCACTGTGCTTTCGTAGCGAATTTTATCTGACTTGAGCGTACGAATCTGCGGAGGCTATGCCCAAACCCACGCGGGATGCCTTCGGGCGATTTTTAACACCTAAAGGCCCTTCTCAGGGCCAACCCAAAGGCCCTTCTCAGGGCCAACCCAAAGGCCCTTCTCAGGGCCAACCCAAAGGCCCTTCTCAGGGCCAACCAAAAGGTCCTTCTCAGGGCCAACCCAAAGGCCCTTCTCAGGGCCAGTCCGACGCTTCGGCGTCAGAGGCCAGCCGCGCGCCGTCTGCAGCTGGCTTCTTCGGGCACCCGCTGGACATGGACCTGTTGTCGGACTCCGATAAAGAGTCCATGGCTAGCGTTTCAGATCGGGGCGATTCACAGTCGCGGAAGCGGGTTTTCCTGAAGAATGGGTCCGAGGGCTCCTCAGGCTCGGCGGGGCGGTCAAAGGCCAAAACAAAAAAGCCAACGACAGCCGCGGACACCCACGTCGTGGGTCTCGCAGACGCTCAGCGTCAGTTGGACCTGGCTCGGCGGGAGCAGCACCAGCAAGACCTGGAGGAGCGGGTTGCTGCCAAGGAGCAACGGGCGCGCGCTGCCCGGGCCAAGTCCGGGTACGGCGCGTCCCGCGTTCTGTACGCGGACCACTCGCTGGCTGAGCTGGAGCGGATGGCTGAGGAGGACGAGGAGGAGATAGTGGAGATCGCCTCTAAATCCTCCAACCTGAAAGGGACCTTCCAAAAGGCCCTTAAATGCCGGGCCGCGAGCATGCGTGGCATCATCCAGGAGATGGTCCAGCGCAAGGCGACCGACGAAACGCGGCAACTGCAGGCGAAAGTCGATCGCCTGCAATCGGAGGTCAGCCAGCTACATCAGAAGCTGGCTGAAGCCACGGCTCGGCCAGACTCAGCGGAACCTGAAAGAAGACCTGCGGCAGAGGGCCCCGCCTCCAACCTTGAGGATGTCATCCGAAAGGTCGTCATGGAGGAGAGGGCCTTCACAAGAGCCTGCTTAGCAGGCATCGAGGACCGGCTCTTGCCGGAGAAACGCCTCCGACCGCCGCTTGCGGCGGACAAGAGGCAAAGTGAGCCGGGGCCGTCCTCCCAGGGGGAAGACGCCTTTTTACCGTCCACAACCCCGTCCAACCAGCATGGGTGGACCGAGGTTGCCGGGAGGGGCAAGGGCAAGGCCAAAAAGGCCAAAAAAGCCGCGACGGCCGTCCTTGCCGTGCCCGCCACCACACCTCCCAATCAGTCGCAACCCAAGAAAGCGACTGGAAAGGGAAAAGGGAGAGGGAAGAGAGAGGGGAAACTCGTTCCCCCAAAGACCGCAGCCGTTGTGGTGACGCTCACCGCGGAGGCTGCGGAGCGGGGCGAGACGTACGCGTCCATTTTGTTGCGGGCGCGTGCCAATGCCGATCCCACTCAACTGGGGATCGGCAAAGTCTCTTGCCGGCGAACCCAAGCCGGGGCTCGAATTTTCGAGTTCCCGGGGGCAGAGGGCAGAGCCCATGCGGACCTCTTCGCATCCAAGCTGCAAGAGGTCATCGCGGACGCTGCCAAGGTGGCCCGTCCAGTGAAGTCGACGACAATAGAGGTGACCGACCTGGATGACTCGGTCACCAAAGAGGAGGTGGTGGCGGCGGTCGCAGCAATGGGGGGCTGTGACGTCGCAGAGGTGCACGGCCGGGACATCAGGCCCGGTCGCGGTGGCATGGGCACCATTCGCCTCGAGTGCCCAGTCGCCGCTGCCAAAGCCGTCCTCGACAAGGGACGGCTTACCGTCGGCTTCAGCTCGGGTGCAGTCCGGGCACTTGTAGACCAGCCTCTTCGGTGCTACAGGTGCTTCGGTATCGGGCACACTCGAGCCCTCTGTCCGTCCACGGTCGATAGGACGGACAGCTGCTATCGCTGCGGCAAGGAGGGCCATAAGAGCAGCTCCTGCACGTCTGCCACTCCGCACTGCGCAGTGTGTGCCGCCAGTGGCCGCCCGGCAGACCACGTGATGAAGGGGAGGAACTGCAATCCTCCCCCTAAGAGGGGCAAAGCGCCGATGGGTCCGGCTGCCAGCACCGTCCGTCCGTCTGTTCCCGAGGCAGGAACCGCGGTGGCCGCGGAGGGGGGAGAAATGTCGATCGATGGATAGGGTCCATCATCGCATTCTCCAGGCGAACACCAACCACTGCAGGGCAGCCCAGGATCTGTTGACGCAGACCATGGCTGAGTGGTTGGTGGACTTGGCGGTGGTTGCCGAGCCTTACTCGGTCCCCGGCCATTGGCTGGGCGATCGAGACGGCTTGGTGGCATTGGTGTCGCGGTCTTCCACAGACTCCCCTCCCCTCTCGCTTTTAGAGAGAGGACCGGGATACGTGGCCGCCGCGTGGGGAGACGTAGGTGTGGTGGGGGTTTATTTCTCCCCAAACCGCCCTCTCTCGGACTTTGAGGATTTCCTCGAAGTCCTCACCGCAGTCGTAGGGAGGGCGGCGCCGCGCCAGGTCGTCGTGTTGGGCGACCTGAACGCCAAGTCGGTGGCCTGGGGCAACCCGGCTGCCTCATGCAACGTCCGAGGACGCGCCGTCGAATTTTGGGCGGCCTCATCCGGCGTGTCCCTCCTCAACAGGGGGGCGGTCCACACGTGTGTGCGGCAGCAGGGAGGGTCGGTGGTTGACGTCACGTTTGCCACCCCCGCGCTAGCCGCCCGCGTCGTGAATTGGCGGGTGGAGATGGTGGAGACCTTGTCGGACCACCGATACGTGCGGTTCGACATCTCCGCCCAGGGGAGGGTGGCCCGCTCGGGCAAATCTCCCTTCCCACGGTGGGCTCTCACCCGCCTGGACCGGGAGGCCGCTCAGGAGGCGGCCTTTCTCCAGGACTGGTTGTCGCCCCCTGTCGAGGTCCTGGACGTGGACACCGCAGCGGTTCAGCTCAGGAGGTCCCTGACCGAGGTGTGCAACTCCAGCATGCCTCGGTCTCGCCGTCCGCCTCCCCGTCGTGCCGTCTATTGGTGGACGGAGGAACTGGCGGGGCTCCGAGCCGCCTGCGTGTCGGCCAGAAGGGCCTTCACGCGGAGCCGACGACGCAGCGCCCGGAATCGGGAAAACGAGGACCGCCTCTACGCTTCTTACCAAGAGGCGAGGACGGTCCTCAAGTCGGCGATTGGCGCTGCCAAAGACTCGGCGAGGGCCGAGATGCTGGCAGGGCTCGACCGGGATCCATATGGGAGACCATACAAGGCGGCGCGGAACCAACTACGCCCCTGTGGTCCCCCATTGACGGAGACCCTCGAGCCGGCGTTGCTGGATGGGGTGGTCCGGTCCCTGTTTCCGCGCAGGACCGACTTCACCCCACCAACAATGGACCCTCCGCAAGGGGCGACTCCGCCGGAGGAGGAGGTCCCCCCGGTGACGGCTGAGGAGCTATACGCGGGGGTTCTCAGCCTCCGCGCGAAGAAGACGGCTCCTGGACCGGACGGCGTCCCTGCACGGGTGGTGGCTATTGCTGCCGCCCAAATGGAGGACAGAATTCGGGACCTGTTCAGCGCGTGCTTTACGGCTGGCAGGTTCCCGAAACTGTGGAAGGAGGGGCAGCTGTGCCTCCTCCGAAAGGAGGGACGCCCGGTGGACTCCCCCTCGGCATACCGGCCCATCGTTCTGCTTGATGAGGTCGGTAAATTGTTCGAGGGGATTGTCGCCTCCCGGCTCAATAGCCTGTTGCGGGGGGTGGGGCCGAATCTGTCGGACGCCCAATTCGGTTTTCGACAAGGGCGTTCGACGATTGACGCGCTGGCCCTTCTCAAGGGTCAGGTGAAGGAGGCAGTGGAGGCGGGGGGCGGAGTGTTGGCGGTGTCATTCGACATAGCCAACGCCTTCAACTCCGTGCCCCACTCGACAATATTGGAGGCACTTCGGTATCACGGAGTGCCTCAATACTTGAGGAGCCTCCTGGCCAGCTACTTGGAGGATCGAGAGATCCTCCTTGTGGACAAGACGGCCAGGGTGAGGCGTCACGGCGCAGAGTGCGGTGTTCCGCAGGGGTCGGTGCTGGGGCCGCCCCTGTGGAACATAGGTTTCGACTGGCTCTTGCGGGGAGCCCTCCTCCAGGGCACGAGCGTCATTTGTTACGCGGATGACACTCTCCTCGCTGCCCGGGGGAGGAGCTTCAGGGAGGCGGCCTGTCTGGCCTCGGCTGGCGGATCCTTGGTTGCAGGGAGGATCCGCCGCTTGGGACTGAAGGTGGCGCTGCACAAGACCGAGGCCGTTTTCTTTCACGGGCCTCGGCAGCGCTGCCCTCTCGACGCCCACATAGTAGTGGAGGGCGTCAGGATCGGGGTCCAGACCCAGATGAAATATCTGGGCCTGGTGCTGGACAGCAGGTGGCGATTTGGCCCGCATTTCAGCGGGCTGTCAACGCGCCTGCTGAAAGCCGCGGACGCCCTCTCGTGGCTCCTCCCGAACCTGGGGGGGCCCAATGCGCAGTGCCGGCAATTGTATGCCGGCATCCTGCGGAGCATGGCCCTATATGGGGCCCCTATCTGGGCGGACTCCCTGCACAGGCGGGAGAACGCAACGGCGATCCGCAGGCCCCAAAGGGCCATTGCACTACGGGTGGCAAGGGCCTACCGCTCGGTGGGCTTTTCGGCGGCATGCGCTCTGGCTGGCACCCCTCCTTGGGAGTTGGAGGCATGGGTGCTCGCCAGAGTGTACGAGTGGACGGCGCGGCGAAAAGCGCTCGGGGAGCGCCCCGTCGCGGAGGAGCGGGAGGCCGTGCGGCAGGAGGCGAGGGACGCCATCGTCCTCCATTGGACGGAGGACCTCGCAGCCGCCACCTTTGGCCGGCGCACGTTGGACGCGCTCGGTCCGGTCCTGCGAGGCTGGCTCGAGCGGTCACACGGCTTCCTCTCATTCCGTCTGGTGCAGGTGTTGTCCGGCCATGGCTGTTTTGGATCGCACCTGCACAGGATCGGGAGGGAGGAGACGCCGGCGTGCCATGACTGCGGTGCGCCGGAGGACACGGCACAGCACACCCTAGAGGTGTGCCCAGCCTGGTCAGAGCTGCGCCGCAGTCTGATCGCGGTGGTCGGGCAGGACCTCTCGCTCCCCGGCGTGGTCAGCTCCATGCTGGAGAGCGAGGAGGCCTGGGCAGAGGTCGCCTCCTTTTGCGAGGACGTTATTTCGCAAAAGGAGGCGGCGGAGCGCGAGCGGGAGGACGATCCTCTCGCTGCGCCGCTCCGCAGACGAAGAAGAGGTCGGAGAGGGCGTCGTCTCCTCCCTCCTCGTGGTGGTGACAGGCGGGCGACAGGCGCGGGGGCGCCTCCGCCCGCATTGCACCCGTCATCACCTTCGTCGGTCATTCCCGGCCCTCCCCCCACGGGGAGGGCGTGAAGCGTCTGCCTTAAAGGCGGACGGTCGTCGGAGGAGGACTGGACGTACAGGCTGCGCCAATCTCCCAGTCCCCTCCACTCAAGACGAGGCGGGAGTGCCGCTGGGTTGTTTTAGTGGGTATACCGGGTCAGACCGGGGAGTCCCACATAGCCCCCCATTCCCCCAATGGGAGGGTATGCGTAATGCATTTTTTCCCAGCGCAAAAAAAAAAAAAAAAAAAAAAAAAAAAAAAAAAAAAAAAAAAAGGTTAGGTTGGGGTGCAGTTGAAGAGCCTCCTCGTGGCGCATCCTGGGCAACGTCAGCTCCAATCGCCCACCGGTTCTGGTGGACAATTGGCGCTGGCGGCAAATCTCAACAAACGGGGAAGGGCTCGGTTCCATTCCCCGATCATCTGTGATGGTCGTGGAAGGGAACCGGGCTAGGGAAGGGTCGTTGGTGTAGGTCGTACGCCCACCCCCCCTCTGCTTACAGAGGGTGAGTTGTGTGGGCGTGGTCTTGTGGGAGGAGAGGAAGAAAACCTCTTAAAAAAATAACCCCAACTCCAAGGTCGAGCGTGCCGAGGGGGTGTATGGCCGGAGGGTATCCGGTCGTTAGCGCTGGGGGGGGATCCAGGGGGATCAAAGGGACCGCACCCTTAAAAGGAAAAAACAAAAAATGGAATACAAGTCAGTTGAGAATATTTTACCCCAGGGCGGTACCGACTGCTCAGCAGTCGGAGAATCCGCCACGCATCCGGTTTCGGATGCGTCATGCCCCTCGTATTCTGGGGGGGGCAACAACTGTCTCGAGAGAGGAAGAACCCGGTCGCAGTCATTCGGGGACCCGCTAAACGATGATTTGGCGGGCCCCCGAGGGGCTGCCGCCGGTCACCAGCGAGAAACGGAGCTTCTTTTGAAGCTCCCGCGCGTGGTGATTGAACCACTTGCCACCATTGATGGCAACCAGAGCCGAGGAGGCTCCGGTCCCTCTGGGGACCACAGTAGGTCCGATCCGGATCTGAGCAGGCGCGGCAAGGCGAAGAGGCGGCAGACGGAGGAAGAAATCCTGCCGGCACCAAAGGCGCCCAAGGTGACGAGTGGTCGGGGTCGTGCGGCTGCAAAGCCGGGGCGTGACCCATCGGGCCGCTTCACGCGCCCTGCTACGCCGGTCCCATCGCAGGCTTCATCGCCGGCTCCGTCACCGGCTCCTTCGCCAGCTCCGTCGGAGAGCGCGGGGAGCGACACCGAACTGGGGAGGGAGGACCTCGCGAGCATAGGCTTAGGCCTATGCTCGAACAGGGCGGAGGCAAACGCTGCCAAGAGGGCGCAGCGTAAGGCTGCCGCAGCCGACGTGGTGGCTGAAATGGCCAGCCTTAATAGAGAGCGACGCGCTGCCCGGATGGCAGCCGGAGGGAGCGTTACCGGATTGGCGCTCAGCAGCCAGGTGCTGGACAGCGTGGGGGTCGTCATGACGGTTGCCACCAAGTCCGGCAACCTGAGGGGGACTTATGTTCGTGCCCTAAAGGAGGCGGTAGACGGGATCAAGGAGGCGGTCGAGCTCCTCGTGAACCGCACCAGCACGGACGAGACGGCGAGGCTCTGGGAGGAGAATGACCGTCTCCGATCCAAGCTCGAGGAGCTCGAGCGGCAATTTGCTGCCCAGAGGGCGGCTCCCGCCGCCCCCGGCGTCACTCCCGTCACGATCCCGCCGGCGGTCCGGCCGTCGCCTGCGCGTGCGGATGCGGAGATCGAAAAGATCGCCCGCATCTGCATGATTCAGTGCGGCGGAATGGTGAACGCCCGGTTGGAGGCGCTGGAGGCGCGACTCCCACCGGCTGCGACCCTCCGACCCCCGCTTGCGGCGGATAGGAGGAGAGCGGAGGAGGCCGCCGCCGGGACGAACTCCGCGTGGGGGGCCAGAAAGCCCGCGCAGGGGCCCAAAAATCCCACGCAGGGGCCCAGGAAGCCGACAGGGGCTTTGCCCGCGCCACCTCCGGCGACCGCGCCTTCGGCCACAGCACCTCCGCCGACCGCGCCTACCGCACCTCCGGCGACCGCACCACCTCCCACCTCACCTCCCACCCAGGATGCCGGGGGGTGGACGACGGTGGGGAAAAAAAAGAAAAAAAAGAAGAAGAGGAGCGGGAGGAACGCCGAGGGAGCACCGGCACCGGCCAAGTCGCCTAAAAAAAAGAAGTCGCGAGGACGGCGTAGGGCCCCACGCTCCGCGGCTGTGGTGATCACACTGCAGTCCGGAGCCGCTGAGAGGGGCGTCACCTACGCGGCGGTCCTCCAAGAAGCGAAGAGCAAGGTCGCGTTCCCCGATCTTGGGACACCGTCCGGCTTCAGATTGAGGCCGGCGGTAACGGGGGCGCGACTGCTCGAGGTGTCCGGTGCCTCCAGCCGCGAAAGGGCGGACATTCTGGCCGCCAAATTGAAGGAGGTCCTCAGCCCGGAGGACGTTCGGATTACCAGGCCGATGAAGACCGCGGAGCTGCGAGTCGACGGCCTGGATGATTCGACGACCCCGACTGAGGTCGTGGCGGCCATTGCCCGTGTCGGTGGATGCCCGCCCGACGACGTGCGGGCGGGTGAAATCCGCGCCGACGCCTCCGGGCTGGGCTCGATTTGGGTGAGGTGCCCGGTGGCGGCGGCGAACAAGGTGGCCGACGCTGGGCGTCTGTTGGTGGGATGGGTTGCAGCGAGAGTCAAACTGCTGCAGCCCAGGGCCATGCGGTGCTACCGGTGCCTGGACGTCGGGCATGTCAGGTGCCGGTGCACCGCCGAAACGGACCGCAGCGATGAATGTTATCGCTGCGGCCAGCCCGGCCACAAGGCGGCCAAGTGTTCCGCGGCGCCAAACTGCAGCCTCTGCACGGCTGCAGGGAGGCCCGCCGGGCACAAATGGGGGGCGAAAGCCTGTGGCGTGCCCGCCAACAGAAGGAGGGGAAGGGGCCAGAAGGGCTCCTCTTCGGCCGACTCCCGGCCTAAGAACGGTACAGAGGGGGGGATGGACTGCGCATAAATGGCGCTGTTCCGTCTCCTCCAGGGCAACATCAACCACTCTGCCAGAGCTCAGGATCTCTTGCTCCAGAGCATGGCAGAGTGGTCGATTCACGTGGCCGTGGTCGCCGAGCCGTACTGGGTCCCGCCCAGGGATAACTGGGTGGGAGACCTGGACGGTTTGGTGGCCATCATTGGCGGGGCTCTCGTCAGCCCGTCTCGGGGGCACGGCTGGGTAGCCGCCCTCGCAGATGGCGTTGGCGTCGTTGGGGCGTATTTTTCGCCCAACAAGAGTCTCGCCGACTTCGAGAGGTTCCTTGTCGAGTTGGGTGCCGTCGTGGGCCAGCTCCATCCTCGCCCGGTGCTGTTACTCGGGGATCTCAACGCCAAGTCTGCGGCGTGGGGATCCCCGGTGACCGATGCTAAGGGTGAGGCATTGGAGGAGTGGGCGATCACGACTGGCCTCGTCGTCCTGAACCGGGGCTCGGTCCACACGTGCGTGCGGCAGCGGGGTGGGTCCATAGTGGACGTGTCGTTCGCAAGCCCTGCTGTCGCGAGCCGTGTCCGCGACTGGCGTGTCGCCGCGGAGGTGGAGACGTTGTCGGATCACCGATATATCCGATTCGACGTCTCTGCCCAGACCGCTGGCGGCCGCAGAACACCAGTCCCGCGTTCGGACGGCCCGCGCTGGGCGCGTAAGCGCATCGACAGGGAGCTTCTCGAGGAGGCAGCCATCGCTCAGGCCTGGTTCCGGGGGTCGGCAACGACCGGACCCGATGACGTCGAGCTGGAGGCGCTGTGGTTCCGCGGGGCAATGACGCAGATATGCGACGCGTCCATGCCCCGCGCCCACGCACAGGGTGCAAGGCGCCAGGTGTACTGGTGGTCCGCCGAGATCGCGCAGCTGCGCGTCGCATGCGTGGCGGTGAGACGCCGGTACACCCGCTACCGGAGGAGACGTCGTCGGGTACCCGAGGAGGAGGCCGCGCTGTACGAGGTGTACCGCGCGGCAAAGCAGACTCTGTGGCTGGCCATCGACGAGGCGAGGACTCGATCCCGGGAGAGGATGTTGGAGACTCTGGACGGGGATCCGTGGGGGCGCCCGTATAAAGCGGTTCGAGGGCAACTTCGAGCCGCGGCGCCCCCACTTACGGAGAGTCTCCAACCCGAGCTGCTGGACGAAGTGGTAGCAGCCCTCTTCCCGGTGAGAGCGGAGCATGTTCCGCCGCCGATGGCTTTGCCCGCAGCCGCAGAGTCTGCAGAGGAGGAGGACGAGAACGCCATCAGCGTCCCAGAGGTGACACAGGCAGAGATGAGGGCGGCCGTGATGCGGCTCCGGGCCAAGAACGTGGCTCCGGGGCCCGACGGAATTCACGGCCTGGCTTTGGCCCTCTCTCTGAAGGAGTTGG
Organism: Dasypolia templi; assembly: GCA_963555695.1. Lineage (NCBI taxonomy): Eukaryota > Metazoa > Arthropoda > Insecta > Lepidoptera > Noctuidae > Dasypolia > Dasypolia templi. Next base: position 33,617,365 of record OY743141.1, read on the forward strand.
AGCCCCAACTGAGAGGACTCTACACAGCGTGCCTTGAGCGGGGCCAGTTTCCCAGTCTGTGGAAGATTGGACGTCTGGTCCTGCTCAGGAAGGCGGGGCGCCCTGCCGACTCGCCGTCTGCGTACCGGCCCATAGTGCTGCTCGACGAGGTGGGCAAGCTGTTCGAGCGCATACTCGCAGCCCGCCTCGTCGGCCACTTGTGCAGAGAGGGGCCGGACCTGGACGAGAGCCAGTTCGGCTTTCGGCATGGGCGCTCTACCATCCACGCTGTGTCGAGGGTGAGAGTCCTGGCGGAGGAAACAGTGTCCCGGGGCGGGGTGGTGGTGGCGGTGTCCTTGGACATCTCCAACGCCTTCAACACCCTGCCCTGGAGCTGCATACGGGAGGCACTGCGGTACCACCGCGTGCCTCTATACCTCCGCCGCATCGTGGGGGCTTACTTAGCCGGGAGGTGTGTCACCTACATGGGACGTGATGGCGGAAACCAGCGCCAGGTGTCGTGCGGTGTTCCACAGGGATCGGTCGTGGGACCGCTCCTGTGGAACATCGGGTACGACTGGGTGCTGAGGGGCGAGCTCCCGCCGGGCGCGGACCTGACGTGTTACGCGGACGACACGCTGGTCACGGCCCGGGGGAGTTCGCACAGGGAGGCAGCGTTGCTCGCGACGGCGGCGGTCTCACTGACGGTGAGCCGCATACGGCGCCTCGGCCTGGAGGTGGCCCTCAACAAGTCGGAGGCCATGGTGTTTCATGGCCCCCGGCGGGCGCCGCCGGCCGGATCACACATTGTGGTCGGGGGGGTCCGGATCGCTGTCGAGCCCACCATGAAATATCTGGGATTGGTGCTCGACAGCCGGTGGGACTTCGGACCCCACTTCCGGCGGCTGGCGCCCAAGTTGTTGGGCGCGGCCGGGGCGCTGGCAACGCTGCTTCCCAATCTGGGGGGCCCGAGCGCCGCCTGTAGGCGGCTCTATATGGGGATCGTGCGATCCATGGCGCTCTACGGAGCGCCGATCTGGGCGTCTGACCTGACGGCCGGCAGCATAGCTGTCCTGCGCAAGCCGCAGCGGGCGATGGCCGTCAGAGTCATTCGGGGGTATCGCACGATCTCCTTCGAGGCGGGTTGTGCACTGGCCGGATCACCGCCCTGGGACCTGGAGGCGAAGGTGCTCGCGTCACTGTACCGGTGGCGCGAGGCAGCGCGGGAGCGGGGCGAGCGACCGATGCAGCAACATATCGAGCAGCATCGGTTGCAGCTCCGCGAGGTCCTGGTGGCGGAATGGCGGGTGAGGCTGTCACGCCCTACCGCCGGCCTCAGCACCATCGAGGCGATCCGGCCAGTGCTCGACCGCTGGCTCGGGAGAAGGCACGGCTCCCTGTCGTTTCGGGCGACGCAGGTGCTCTCGGGGCATGGTTGCTTCGGGAAGTACCTGTGTCGCATAAACAGGGAGCCGGACGCCCGGTGTCACCACTGCGTCGACTGCCGGGAGGACACGGCGTGGCACACGCTGGCAGAGTGTGCCGCTTGGGAGGAGCCGCGCCGTGCCCTCATCACCGAAGTAGGCAACGACCTGTCGCTGCCGGCCGTCGTGAACGCGATGGTCGGCGGCGCAGAGTCCTGGGACGCAGTGGTCTCCTTTTGCGAAACGGTCATCTCGCAGAAGGAGGCTGCGGAAAGGGAGAGAGAGATCTCGACTCTTGACCCGGCCCGCAGCAGACGCACCGGGCGTCGGAGGAGGGCGGACAACGCCCTCTTCCGGCCCCCCTAAATGGGTCCAGGGGCGACGGATTCGGGGACATCCGACGCCCCCCAACATCAGGACCCGAGAAGGCGGCGCGCGTAGTGTTCCTCGCGCGCCGACCACAGACGTTGCGGGGGGAGTACACCTCACTCCCCCCGCCCGAGACGGGGCCCGCACAAGCGGGCCGGCACCAGCCGGGGTTGTGGAAGAATAATGTGTTCCCGCGACCCCGGCGTAGGTGTGAGAAGGAACACCGGGGTGGTTTTTAGTCAGTAAGAGTCTGACAGACCCCTCCGCCCGCCCCAGGGCGGAGGACATCCATGAGGATTTTCCACCCCGGAAACAAAAAAAAAAAAAAAAAAGGTTAGGTTAGGTTAGGTTAGGTTTTTTTTTTTTTTTTTTTTCTTTGTTTTAGCAGGAGTGGGAAATCCTCATGGACGCCCAGACTGCCTCACTTGTGAGCCAGTCTGGGCAGTGCCGGACTCTTACCGGCTAAAACCCACTCCTGCTTTTGCAAGTGTCCCCCTGACATAGTCAGAGACCTTTTTAATGAAATTTTTTTTTTTAATATTATTTGTCTTTTCCATTGATATGACTGATTTTTGATATCGATTTATTTATTTCTTATTTTTTCTGTTTGCTTCCTTTACTGCCTCATATTTATGTTTACTTTACTTTTTAAATCTATTAATTTACTGTTTGCTTTCTTGTTTACACGTTAATATATTAAACACACAGTTTTAGGTTTCTTTATTTCTCTTCATAACCCTTGTAGCTATTACTGTGCAGTATTCCAAAAAGATTTTACGTAGTTTGTTAGTTGCCATTATTTTGTTTACATTTTCCTTAGTTAGCTCCGTGTCCAGTCTAAACTCCGCATTCATTCGCTCTGTTTCAAACGCAGGGCATTCGGTCAATATGTGAGGAACAGATTCTGACACATTCGGTTCACAGATGCACGATGAGCTCTCCTTACACCTAAACCGATGCAGGTATTCGGAGAACCCACCGTGTCCGGTCAAGATCTGTGTTATTACTCCGGTAGGTGCCACTTTACTTACAATTTTAAACGCATCAATCGCGTCCGGGAAAAACATCTTTGTGACGGAGGCTGTCTCGCCGGTTTTGTATCTCCGGTTCCATTCGTCGAGCGACCCCAAACGGATCTGCCGCTTGACGAATGAAACCGGGCAAAGGTCGTAGTCCGGCTTCTTTTTCAACCGGAGTGCAGCTTCTTTCGCTAGGTGGTCTGCGCGTTCGTTGCCTTCCAGCCCGGCGTGAGCTTTAACCCAGAACAAGGAAACATCTTTGCTCTGGGACAAAGCCGCGCCCATGTTAGCTCTCGCCTCCACCGCCAGGGCGTGGAGGGAACCCTGGTTCGTGACTGTTTGTAGTGCAGCCTTTGAGTCACTATAGATTCCAAAGGTTCCTTCTTTGCGCTTGAGAATTTCCCTTGTGGCTACGCATAAGGCCAGGAGTTCCGCCTGGTAGACCGTGCAGCACGACGGCAAGCTAAGCTTTACGGACTTGATCTCGGCATTGCCGTCCCACAGGGACAGTGCTGCTCCGACCTTGCCCGCAATCCTGCTGCCATCGGTGAAGAACCGGATCGCCTGGTTGTTGTGGGTGTCCACAAGAGACTGGTCCTCCAGACTCATGAACTCCATGGCCATATGTTTCGCCGGATGTGGCGTCTCCGCAAATGCCACCACACGCTCCACCTCCCTGTCCGCAAGGGCTGGCTGTGGTACCCCTCTCTTTGCCTCGTACAGAGCGGCTGCTTCCTGTATTCGAAGGTCGAGTGGGAGTATCCCAGCCAGCAGCAGGGACGCGTTCAGCGAAACGGTGCGGTAGGATTTGCAGAGCTTTTGGGCGAATCCTCGTTGCACCGTGTTCAGCATTTTCTGCACTCCGATCTTCTTTGTAGCCGGCGCCCAGGCGCTTGCCGCGTACATCACTACCGGCTCCACGGCCGCCGTGTAAATGCTCCGTATGACCTCCGGGTGCAGACCCCAGCTCACTTTGGCCGCTCTCGACAGTTGTTTATAAATATTGGCAGCTTTTCTGCACACGTTAGCGGCGTGGGTGTTGAAAGTGAGCTGATGGTCGATTGTGAGCCCCAGTATTTTTACTTCCTTAGACATGCCAATGCCAACCCCGCCCATGCTCAAAAGCGGGACATCGTACTTTAGCTTCCTGGTTACTACCATCGCACAGGTTTTGTGTGGTGCGAACTTCAGCTTATTTCGGATGCCCCACCTTCGAACATACTCGAGGGCGGCATTGGCACTTCTTTGGACCTCCAATGCTGTGTCACCGTCGAAGATCATCACAACGTCGTCGGCGAAAGCCTGGCAGTGATCCCCGCGCTCTTCCAGCCCCTTTAACAGAGGATCCAAAAGTACGTTCCAGAGGATCGGACCACCAATCGACCCCTGAACGCACCCCTTGTTCGTGCTCCTGTGACACTCTGCTCCGGCGTACCTTACTCGGACACTCCTACCAGCCAGGTAGCTGTCCAGTATCCGTCTGAGGTTCACCGGGCATCTTTCCTCAGCCAGTCTGGTTCTGATAGCCGGCCACCATGCGCTGTCGAAAGCCCCCTCTATGTCAAGCGACACAACAGTGATCAGCTTCCTTTGGTTCAGCTTTGCTTTGATGTGTTGTATCATGGTGTAGAGGGAGTCCTCGGTGCTCTTCTGGGGCATGAAGCCAAACTGACGAGTACTCAACCGCGGGATCAGATGCCACTTTAACCTGGCTACCAACATTTTCTCTAGTATTTTACCCAGGACTGGTAGGAGGCCGATCGGCCTGTAGGACTTTGGGGTGGTGTAACAGTCCTTTCCTGGCTTCCGGAGTATCACCACTGTGGCCACCTTCCAGGGTCCGGGGAAGTGGCCCTGCTCGAGGCACTTGTTGGCCAATGCAAGAAACAACCCAGGGTCCCGGAATATGGCTTGGGCACAGATGTCGGCTGTGAGACCGTCCGCCCCCGGTGCCTTCTTCGGGTTAAAGCTTTCCACCGCGGTTTTTAGCTCCTGTTGTGTAAACGGTGGGTCATGGTGTTCATCATGCGCCCACTCGTTTACACGACTGGCCGCTTTTCGTATCCGACGGTGGTCGTCGTTATCGTCCTCTTCCAGGTCTTCGGGGTAGAAGGTCTCCGCCAGCAGTGATGCCGAATCCTTACCATCGAGTGGCACCCCATCCCTTACTAGAGGCAAGTCCTCGTGTCTTTTAGCTGTCCGGCCCAAAACCCTGTAGATGCCTTCCCAAACTCCTTCCTTGTCTTGCTTTTCACAGAACCCCTTCCAACTAGTAATCTGCGCCTTTTTGGCTTTGGACTCATAATTTTCTTTCGCTTGCAGGTACTCCTCGACGACCTTCGCTCTCCGGACTGGTGCAGCGCATCGAATGCGGCGTCTTCGGGTGTTTACCTCATTCATCATATTAGCGAGCTCGGTTGACCACCACGGTATTGTAAGTATCTCATTATTTTTAATTTTTGGCAAAGTTTCATTACATGTTTCGGTAATGGTGCTTATGTAGCTGTTAACACTATTTTCTAAATCTGTTTTATTATTAATTTTATTTATTTCTGTTGAGTTAAGGTTGTAATCTACTTTTAATTGGGCCAATTTCTCATGAAATTGACTCCAATTTGCTTTTCTTGAGTTGTAAATTCTGGTGGTTCTTCTAATATTTGTTCCTTTTGCTTTTTGAAGTTTAATTTTAAATACAATACCGTTGTGGTCCGAGCTCGTGATGCCTTCCTCAACCCTCCAGTCCTCCACCAGGTCCAGCATATCTGTTGAACACGCTGTTATATCAACGAAGCTGGTATATGATTTGCCACCCCTGATGGTGTCGAAAGTTGGCGTGTTTCCGACGTTGAGCACCTGCAAGCACATTTCGTCTAGTGTCCCTGACAGTTCTTCACCCCTGTCATCCACAACTAGGCTACCCCACCAGGTACTCTTAGCGTTTGCGTCGCCACCTATAACACATTTTGTTTGTCCTATTTCCTCATGAATCTGCAGAAGCTGCTCAAGGTATGGTTGTATGGGCTGGTCAGGTTCAAAATAAAAGGAGACTACGGCGATTTCCCAGGCGCTGGTTCGGATCCTCACCACCGTGATGTTATTGGTGGTGAGTTTTGGACACTGCGTTACGTCCAGGTCTTGATCGAAGACGACTATTGCCGCCTTCACAGTTCCACTTCCTTGTTCCTCGCACTGGTAGACTCTCGCTCCCCGGTAGTCTCGCATCCTTTTAATCCCACCCACATATGGCTCCTGGAGCAGTGCGAAAGACACCTTCCGCTCACTAGCCACTAACATGAGCTCTTGGGTTGCAAGGTTCTTCCTCTGCAGATTCGCTTGGATCACCCTGTAGTTTGAGCACTCACTAAGGTGAGTTCGGGTCTTACTGCCTGGGATACCTGTAGCACCTGGGACCACCTTAGCAGTACGCCACCGACAGGCGCGCCAATGCGTCCCATTTCACGCGTGTAGGGCACTCACTGTCGAAGGCGTTGTGGTCGGTCCTGTCCAGCTTGGCCGATAGGCAGTTGTGACACTTAGGTGCCTCCGCCGCCAGCCGTGACGGGCAGTCCGCTCTCATGTGGGGGTCACCGCAGTGGATGCAGAGGTCGGCGGGTTGCGTGCACAGTTTTCGGCTATGGCCGAAGCGCAGACAGCGAGTGCACTGCACCAGTGGAGACTGGTCCTGCACTCGCACTCGCTGTAGGTCAATGTGCACGCGACCCGCCAATGTCAGCCTCTGCCATACCGTAGGGGACACCTGCAGAATGATGTGGCACATGTGGGGGTTCCTCGTCCTACGACGGTACTTCACCCCCAACCGCAAATCCTCCGCAGGTACGTCCCCGATCAGGTGGGTGTTCTGTCTTTGCAGAGCTTGGGTAACCTCCACATCAGAGTGGCAAGAGAGGACGTCCCTAATGATAACAAGCGGGTCCTTGTTTTTAACCTCCTCCACCACCAGACCACCTGTTTTCCTAATTCGTTCGGTCACTTTGGTAAGCTCTTCCCTCGACCTAAAGCCGACCACCACCTTCTGGTCCCTCGCCTTGCGCAGCCGTTCCACCCTAGTGCCTTCGTTTCTGGCATCGACCGCCGTCCTGAGCTTCTCAAGAACCTCTTCACCGGTGTCCTGATCATTTGTAGATGATATTACTACCGAGTGAAGAGGCTCTTGGATACGTTGCTTTGTGCCAGCGGCTATTTCCGCGAAGGTTGGGCCCTGGCCTGCGACGTAGCGAGGGGCCTCCTTGAGCTGCTCCGACAGAGCCCGTGTGTGCTGTTTGCATTCCTCCAATGCCTGGTTGTGCTGTTGGAGGTTCGCCATAAGCTGCTTCATGAGCTCTGTCGGTTCACCCAAGGTCGGCCTCTGGTCTTCTACAGCCTTTTCGGGTTCAACATTTCCCTCGGCTCCTTTTCCTCTCTCGACCTCAGCCTCCTTCACTAACTGGTACAGCCTTTCGACAGCCCTCGTGAGTTCGTCCTTAATTTCCTTTTTGAGATTTCGGGAACTCAAAAGCTGTATTTTCGCTTTTGAGAGACACGCCTTTGCCTCGGTGGTTCTATTTGCGTACCTCACGGGTTGCGCTTCCCGGGGCGAGCTCCCTTCAGTTCCCTCCAGCTTACTCTGCTGTGCGAGTGTTCCTTTTGGTTTCATATTAGGGGGAGTAGTCAGTGGAGCCTTTTTCGGAGGCGTTGGTGTTTTCAAAAGTTGTCTAGGCTTTAGTCTGTCGGCCTCCCATTCTCCCACACTACGCCTAACCGACGGGCCAGCCTGTGCTGGTGGAGGGTTTCCCGAGTCTGAAGTCTCCTCTGAGACCCTGACTTTACTCACCGGGGTCCTTATACTAAACATTATAGGTGTTCACAAGTTTGAGACTGCGGAAAGACTGTTTTGTCAGAGGTCACTTATACTGAGTCCCTGTAAAGGGGGGACCAGCGTATAATATAAAAATATAAAAAGTGTAAAATACGAGCCCTGTATCTAGGACTGTACAATGTCAAATAGAAATCAGTCAATAAAATGCTAGCAGGTGACAATAGGCCTCAAAACGACAGATTTTGAATATATTTATTGCAAAATTCCAAAAATATTTTTCCTTGGCAAAATGAAAAGTTTACCTGGCCAGTGAGGACTGGGAGGGTGGGCGGGCAATTTTTTGACGTTCTATATGGGCTAGGTGCACGTGCGAGGTGTCAAAAGACGCGTCTCCACGCGTACTAGCTATCTACGGCGTGACTGAAATTTTTCCTGAACAAAAATTTTGAAATTTGGTCAAAAAACGTGTTTTTCGACTGAAAAATGAGTGAAAACCTGGAATTACGACTACCAAACTGGACTCAAGCTCGCGGAACGCGCACAAGAATACAGATAAGGCAGGTAAGTATCTATTGTAATTAAGACCAACGTGGATTTAGAAGAAAATTTTGAGATAAAAATTTAATTTAGTTTTTCGTGAAGAAAAATATTGTTAAAATTTTACAAGTCGAAGAACGAAAAATTTTTTCGCGTCTAAGTCAATTTAAAACAGTCAGATAGTAGGACAGAGCCTAGTTAAGATCAAAAACGCTGAAAACAGCTTCAAAATGCGTCACCTGGATGCAAAGTTATAACGATTTGATGTATTTGCTGTCTACCTAAGGTGGATTTCGTAGATTAATGAATAAAATGGATGGTTTTGTTTTTGATGTTCTATGTGGGCTAGGCGCAAGTGCGAGGTGTCAAAAGACGCGTCTCCACGCGTACTAGCTATCTACGGCGTGACTGAAATTTTTCCTGAACAAAAATTTTGAAATTTGGTCAAAAAACGTGTTTTTCGACTGAAAAATGAGTGAAAACCTGGAATTACGACTACCAAACTGGACTCAAGCTCGCGGAACGCGCACAAGAATACAGATAAGGCAGGTAAGTATCTATTGTAATTAAGACCAACGTGGATTTAGAAGAAAATTTTGAGATAAAAATTTAATTTAGTTTTTCGTGAAGAAAAATATTGTTAAAATTTTACAAGTCGAAGAACGAAAAATTTTTTCGCGTCTAAGTCAATTTAAAACAGTCAGATAGTAGGACAGAGCCTAGTTAAGATCAAAAACGCTGAAAACAGCTTCAAAATGCGTCACCTGGATGCAAAGTTATAACGATTTGATGTATTTGCTGTCTACCTAAGGTGGATTTCGTAGATTAATGAATAAAATGGATGGTTTTGTTTTTGATGTTCTATGTGGGCTAGGCGCAAGTGCGAGGTGTCAAAAGACGCGTCTCCACGCGTACTAGCTATCTACGGCGTGACTGAAATTTTTCCTGAACAAAAATTTTGAAATTTGGTCAAAAAACGTGTTTTTCGACTGAAAAATGAGTGAAAACCTGGAATTACGACTACCAAACTGGACTCAAGCTCGCGGAACGCGCACAAGAATACAGATAAGGCAGGTAAGTATCTATTGTAATTAAGACCAACGTGGATTTAGAAGAAAATTTTGAGATAAAAATTTAATTTAGTTTTTCGTGAAGAAAAATATTGTTAAAATTTTACAAGTCGAAGAACGAAAAATTTTTTCGCGTCTAAGTCAATTTAAAACAGTCAGATAGTAGGACAGAGCCTAGTTAAGATCAAAAACGCTGAAAACAGCTTCAAAATGCGTCACCTGGATGCAAAGTTATAACGATTTGATGTATTTGCTGTCTACCTAAGGTGGATTTCGTAGATTAATGAATAAAATGGATGGTTTTGTTTTTGATGTTCTATGTGGGCTAGGCGCAAGTGCGAGGTGTCAAAAGACGCGTCTCCACGCGTACTAGCTATCTACGGCGTGACTGAAATTTTTCCTGAACAAAAATTTTGAAATTTGGTCAAAAAACGTGTTTTTCGACTGAAAAATGAGTGAAAACCTGGAATTACGACTACCAAACTGGACTCAAGCTCGCGGAACGCGCACAAGAATACAGATAAGGCAGGTAAGTATCTATTGTAATTAAGACCAACGTGGATTTAGAAGAAAATTTTGAGATAAAAATTTAATTTAGTTTTTCGTGAAGAAAAATATTGTTAAAATTTTACAAGTCGAAGAACGAAAAATTTTTTCGCGTCTAAGTCAATTTAAAACAGTCAGATAGTAGGACAGAGCCTAGTTAAGATCAAAAACGCTGAAAACAGCTTCAAAATGCGTCACCTGGATGCAAAGTTATAACGATTTGATGTATTTGCTGTCTACCTAAGGTGGATTTCGTAGATTAATGAATAAAATGGATGGTTTTGTTTTTGATGTTCTATGTGGGCTAGGCGCAAGTGCGAGGTGTCAAAAGACGCGTCTCCACGCGTACTAGCTATCTACGGCGTGACTGAAATTTTTCCTGAACAAAAATTTTGAAATTTGGTCAAAAAAACGTGTTTTTCGACTGAAAAATGAGTGAAAACCTGGAATTACGACTACCAAACTGGACTCAAGCTCGCGGAACGCGCACAAGAATACAGATAAGGCAGGTAAGTATCTATTGTAATTAAGACCAACGTGGATTTAGAAGAAAATTTTGAGATAAAAATTTAATTTAGTTTTTCGTGAAGAAAAATATTGTTAAAATTTTACAAGTCGAAGAACGAAAAATTTTTTCGCGTCTAAGTCAATTTAAAACAGTCAGATAGTAGGACAGAGCCTAGTTAAGATCAAAAACGCTGAAAACAGCTTCAAAATGCGTCACCTGGATGCAAAGTTATAACGATTTGATGTATTTGCTGTCTACCTAAGGTGGATTTCGTAGATTAATGAATAAAATGGATGGTTTTGTTTTTGATGTTCTATGTGGGCTAGGCGCAAGTGCGAGGTGTCAAAAGACGCGTCTCCACGCGTACTAGCTATCTACGGCGTGACTGAAATTTTTCCTGAACAAAAATTTTGAAATTTGGTCAAAAAACGTGTTTTTCGACTGAAAAATGAGTGAAAACCTGGAATTACGACTACCAAACTGGACTCAAGCTCGCGGAACGCGCACAAGAATACAGATAAGGCAGGTAAGTATCTATTGTAATTAAGACCAACGTGGATTTAGAAGAAAATTTTGAGATAAAAATTTAATTTAGTTTTTCGTGAAGAAAAATATTGTTAAAATTTTACAAGTCGAAGAACGAAAAATTTTTTCGCGTCTAAGTCAATTTAAAACAGTCAGATAGTAGGACAGAGCCTAGTTAAGATCAAAAACGCTGAAAACAGCTTCAAAATGCGTCACCTGGATGCAAAGTTATAACGATTTGATGTATTTGCTGTCTACCTAAGGTGGATTTCGTAGATTAATGAATAAAATGGATGGTTTTGTTTTTGATGTTCTATGTGGGCTAGGCGCAAGTGCGAGGTGTCAAAAGACGCGTCTCCACGCGTACTAGCTATCTACGGCGTGACTGAAATTTTTCCTGAACAAAAATTTTGAAATTTGGTCAAAAAACGTGTTTTTCGACTGAAAAATGAGTGAAAACCTGGAATTACGACTACCAAACTGGACTCAAGCTCGCGGAACGCGCACAAGAATACAGATAAGGCAGGTAAGTATCTATTGTAATTAAGACCAACGTGGATTTAGAAGAAAATTTTGAGATAAAAATTTAATTTAGTTTTTCGTGAAGAAAAATATTGTTAAAATTTTACAAGTCGAAGAACGAAAAATTTTTTCGCGTCTAAGTCAATTTAAAACAGTCAGATAGTAGGACAGAGCCTAGTTAAGATCAAAAACGCTGAAAACAGCTTCAAAATGCGTCACCTGGATGCAAAGTTATAACGATTTGATGTATTTGCTGTCTACCTAAGGTGGATTTCGTAGATTAATGAATAAAATGGATGGTTTTGTTTTTGATGTTCTATGTGGGCTAGGCGCAAGTGCGAGGTGTCAAAAGACGCGTCTCCACGCGTACTAGCTATCTACGGCGTGACTGAAATTTTTCCTGAACAAAAATTTTGAAATTTGGTCAAAAAAACGTGTTTTTCGACTGAAAAATGAGTGAAAACCTGGAATTACGACTACCAAACTGGACTCAAGCTCGCGGAACGCGCACAAGAATACAGATAAGGCAGGTAAGTATCTATTGTAATTAAGACCAACGTGGATTTAGAAGAAAATTTTGAGATAAAAATTTAATTTAGTTTTTCGTGAAGAAAAATATTGTTAAAATTTTACAAGTCGAAGAACGAAAAATTTTTTCGCGTCTAAGTCAATTTAAAACAGTCAGATAGTAGGACAGAGCCTAGTTAAGATCAAAAACGCTGAAAACAGCTTCAAAATGCGTCACCTGGATGCAAAGTTATAACGATTTGATGTATTTGCTGTCTACCTAAGGTGGATTTCGTAGATTAATGAATAAAATGGATGGTTTTGTTTTTGATGTTCTATGTGGGCTAGGCGCAAGTGCGAGGTGTCAAAAGACGCGTCTCCACGCGTACTAGCTATCTACGGCGTGACTGAAATTTTTCCTGAACAAAAATTTTGAAATTTGGTCAAAAAACGTGTTTTTCGACTGAAAAATGAGTGAAAACCTGGAATTACGACTACCAAACTGGACTCAAGCTCGCGGAACGCGCACAAGAATACAGATAAGGCAGGTAAGTATCTATTGTAATTAAGACCAACGTGGATTTAGAAGAAAATTTTGAGATAAAAATTTAATTTAGTTTTTCGTGAAGAAAAATATTGTTAAAATTTTACAAGTCGAAGAACGAAAAATTTTTTCGCGTCTAAGTCAATTTAAAACAGTCAGATAGTAGGACAGAGCCTAGTTAAGATCAAAAACGCTGAAAACAGCTTCAAAATGCGTCACCTGGATGCAAAGTTATAACGATTTGATGTATTTGCTGTCTACCTAAGGTGGATTTCGTAGATTAATGAATAAAATGGATGGTTTTGTTTTTGATGTTCTATGTGGGCTAGGCGCAAGTGCGAGGTGTCAAAAGACGCGTCTCCACGCGTACTAGCTATCTACGGCGTGACTGAAATTTTTCCTGAACAAAAATTTTGAAATTTGGTCAAAAAAC